>NSJW01000013.1:49910-239910 GCA_019955255.1 Castanospermum australe
ACAAAGCAAATGGTGCCAAATAATATTTCATTGGAAAGCTTAGATTGTCTAGTTTGACATATCCAAAATTTAGAATTTTTAGCCTAGTGTTAATTCCCAGAAAGTCCGCGGTATGACGGACTCGGATGCGGTGGCCAGTATAGTACAGCCATTTGGTGAGATGCATAACTTGGATTATACTTAACCAAATGGCTCATAATATATACCTTTTTGAAAGCTTATTATGTTCTACTCTATCCTAATAGAATATGAGATTTTTTGGTGAAGTATATTAGTCCCAGTTATCGAAATATTAAGGCTGTTCATGGTTGAATTATGGTGAAAAACTCGGTTTGCTTGTTTCTCTTGAAGAACAACTTGTGGACTCTTATAAGTTATAGTGTGAGCTTTTATTAGCTAATCAACCTCAAGAATTATCAAAGTGGTTATTGTTGAGTATGTTTATATTCCTTCCCGCTGTGTTGCTTAAATAAACGTTGCGCTTAGAGACCAATAAAGTTAACAGTCCGGATGCATACGGGGCGTTACAGGTGACCTCTTGGAAGTCTTTGTGTTGCACCTCTTTTGACCCTTTTTTTCAAGTTGGTTTTTTGCTACAGTTAAAACTGATCGTACAGGTGCAGGTTCAATTATTTAAACCGGTTGGTAGAGTCGGATCAAGCAATAATATAAAATCTATAAAAATATTTATCAACGTTAAGAAAAGATAATGCCATTTTTTAAAAACAGAATTAATTACTGCTGGTCGAACAGGCCCTTTCAAGCGGTTTTCATTGATTTTGGTGCTGTTTTGACAAGTCGAAAGTGGTCTGACCGTAAATTCGGTTATAAGGGCTAAATTATATCTGGCTGATTGTTCGGTTAGCAGTTGAACAGGTTAGACCGTTTGGTCTGATTTCGATAACGGCAGTCTGTGCATAGGAATTGATCGCACCCAACGAGATAGGCGCGATCATACCAGCACTAATGCACTGGATCCCACCAGAACTCCGCAGTTAAGTGTGCTTGGGCGAGAGTAGTACTAGGTTGGGTAACCTCTTGGGAAGTCTTCGTGTTGCAGCTCTTTTGACCTTTTTTTTTAAAGTTGGATTTGCGGCAGTTAAAACTGGATCATACAAGTTCAGGTTCAATTGTTTAAACCGGTTGGTCGTTCCGATCAGCAATAATATAAAATCTGTAAAAATATTCATCAAGCGTTAAGAAAAGATAATGCATTTTTTGAGAAACAGAATTAATTACTGGCTGGTCGAACAGGCCCTTTCAAGCGGTTTTGTTTGGTTTTGTTCTGTTTTGACAAGTTGAAAGTGGTCTGATCGTAAATTTGGTTATAAGGTTTAAATTATAACCGGTTGATTGTTCGGTTAGCAGTTGAATCGGTTAGGCCGTGTCGTTTGGTTTCGATAACAGCGGTTTGTGCATAGGAATGGATCGCGCCCATTGAGTAGCTGTGATCATACCAGCTCTAATGCACCGGATCCCATCAGAGTTATGCAATTAAGCGTGCTTGGGCGAGAGTACAGCTAGGATGGGTGACCTCTTGGGAAGTCCTCGTGTTGCAGCTCTTTTGACCTTTTTTTTTACGTTGGTTTTGCTACAGTTAGAACTGGATCGTATAGGTCCAGGTTCAATTGTTTAAACTGGTTGGTCGAGTCGGATCAAGCAATAATATAAAATCTGAAAAAATATTCTTCAAGAGTTAAGAAAAGATAATGCATTTTTTTAAAATAGAATTAATTACTGGCTGGTCGAACAAGCCTTTTCATGTGGTTTTGATTGGTTTTGTGCTGTTTTACAAGTCGAAAGTGGTCCTGACCGTAAATTTAGTTATAAAGGCTAAATTATACCGGTTGATTGTTCGGTTAGCAGTTGAACCGGTTGGATCGTCTAGTCTGGTTTCGATAACAGCGGTCTGTGCATAGGAATTGATCGTGTCCAATGGGATAGGTGCGATTACCAACACTAATGCACCCAATCCCATCAGAACTCCGCAGATAAGCGTGCTTCGGCGAGAGTAGTACTAGGATGGGTGACCTCTTGGGATGTCCTCGTGTTGCACCTCTTTTTGACCTTTTTTTTTCAAGTTGGTTTTGCTGCTGTTAAAACTGGATCGTACAGGTTCAGGTTCAATATTTTTAATCTGGTTGGTTGAGTCGGATCAAGTAATAATATAAAATCTATAAAAATATTCACCAAGCGTTAAGAAAAGATAATGCATTTTTTTGAAACAGAATTAATTACTGGCTGGTCGAACAGCTCATTCAAGCGGTTTTGATTGGTTTTGTGCTGTTTTGACAAGTCGAAAGTGGCTGACCGTAAATTTGGTTATAAGGGCTAAATTATAACCGGTTGATTGTTCGGTCAGCAATTGAACCGGTTGGACCGTGTGGTCTGGTTTCGATAACAGCGGTCTGTGCATCGGAATTGATCGCGCGCCAACGAGATAGGTGTGATCATACCAGCACGAACGCACCGGATCCCATCAGAACTCGGCAGTTAAGCGTTCTTGGGCGAGAGTAGTACTAGGATGGGTGACCGCTGCGGAAGTCTTCGTGTTGCACCTCATTTGACCTTTTTTTTTCATCTTGGTTTTGCTAGAGTTAAAACTGGATCGTACAGGTTCTAGTTCAATTGTTTAAACCGGTTGGTTGAGTCGGATCGAAGCAATAATATAAAATCTGTAAAAATATTCATCCAAGCGTTATGAAAAGATAATGCATTATTTGAAAACAGAATTAATTACTGGCTAGTCGAATTGGCCCTTTCAAGCAGTTTTGATTGATTTTGTGCTGTTTTAACACGTCGAAAGTGGTCTGACCGTAAATTTAGTTATAAAGGCTAAATTATAACCGATTGATTGTTCAGTTAGCAGTTGAACCGGTTGGATCGTCTAGTCTGGTTTTGATAACAGCGGTCTGTGCATAGGAATTGATCGCGCCCAATGGGATAGGTACGATCATACCAGCACTAATGCACCCAATCCCATCAGAACTCCACAGATAAGCGTGCTTGGGCGAGAGTAGTACTAGGATGGGTGACTTCTTGGGATGTCCTCGTGTTGCACCTCTTTTGACCTTTTTTTTTTCAAGTTGGTTTTGCTGCAGTTAAAACTGGATCGTACAGGTTCAGGTTCAATTGTTTAATCTGGTTGGTTGAGTCGGATCAAGCAATAATATAAAATTTATAAAAATATTCATCAAGCGTTAAGAAAAGATAATGCATTTTTTGAAAACAGAATTAATTTCTGGCTGGGCGAACAGGCCCTTTCAAGCTGTTTTTTGACAAGTCGAAAGTGGTCTGACTGTAAATTTGGATATAAAGGCTAAATTATAACCAGTTGATTGTTCGGTTAGCAGTTGAACTGGTTGGACCGCCTGTTCTGATTTCGATAACTGCGGTCTGTGCACAGGAATTGATCGCGCCCCAATGAGATAGGTGCGATCATACCAGCACTAATGCACCGGATCCCATCAGAACTCCGTAGTTAAGCGTGTTTGGGCGAAAGTAGTACTAGGATGCGTGACCTCTTGGGAAGTCCTCGTGTTGCACCTCTTTTGACCTTTTTCTTTCAAGTTGTTTAGCAGCAGTTAAAACTGGATCGTACAGGTTCAGGTTCAATTATTTTAACCGATTGGTCGAGTCTGATCAAGCAATAATATAAAATCTGTAAAAATATTTATAGAGCGTTAAGAAAAGATAATGCATTTTTTGAAAACAGAATTAATTACTGGCTGGTCGAACAGGTCCTTTCAAGCAGTTTTGATTGGTTTTGTGCTGTTTTGACAAGTCGAAAGTGGTCTGACCGTAAATTTGGTTATAAAGGCTAAATTATAACCAGTTGATTGTTCGGTTAGCAGTTGAACCGGTTGGACCGTCTAGTCTGGTTTCGATAACTGCGGTCTGTACACAGGAATTGATCGCGCCCAACGAGATAGATGCGATCATACCAGCACTAATGCACCGGATCCCGTCAGAACTCCGCAGTTAAGCGTGCTTGGGCGAAAGTAGTATTTGGATGGGTGATCTCTTGGGAAGTCCTCGTGTTGCACCTCTTTTGACCTTTTTCTTTCAAGTTGGTTTCGCTGTAGTTAAAACTGCATCGTACAGGTTCAGGTTCAATTATTTAAACCGGTTGGTCGAGTCCGATCCAGCAATAATATAAAATCTGTAAAAATATTCATCAAGCATTAAGAAAGGAAAATGCATTTTTTGAGAACAGAATTAATTACTGGCTGGTCGAACAGGTCCTTTTAAGCGGTTTTGATTGGTTTTGTGCTGTTTTGAGAAGTCGAAAGTGGTCTGACCGTAAATTTGGTTATAAAGGCTAAATTATAACCGGTTGATTGTTCGGTTAGCAGTTGAACCGGTTGGACCGTCTGGTCTGGTTTCGATAACAGCGGTCTGTGCATAGGAATTGATCGCGCCCAACGGGATAGGTCCGATCATACCTGCTTTAATGCACCGCATCCCATTAGAACTCCGCAGTGAAGTGTGCTTGGGCGAGTGTAGTACTTGGATGGGTGACCTCTTGGGAAGTCCTCGTGTGGCACCTCTTTTGACCTTTTTTTGTCAAGTTGGTTTTGCTGCAGTTAAAACTGGATCCTACAGGTTCAGGTTCAAATATTTAAACCGGTTGGTCGAGTCCGATCAAGCAATAATATAAAATCTGTAAAAATATTCATCAAGCGTTAAGAAAGGAAAATGCATTTTTTGAAAACAGAATTAATTACTGGCTGGTCGAACAGGTCCTTTCAAGCTGTTTTGATTGGTTTTGTGCTGTTTTGACAAGTCGAAAGTGGTCTGACCGTAAATTTGGTTATAAAGGTTAATTTATAACCGGTTGATTGTTCGGTTAGCAGTTGAACCGGTTGGACCGTCCGGTCTGGTTTCGATAACTGCGGTCTGTGCATAGGAATTGATCGCGCCCAACGAGATAGATGCGATCATACCAGCACTAATGCACCGGATCCCATCAGAACTTCGCAGTTTAGCATGCTTGGGCGAGAGAGGTACTAGGATGGGTGACCTCTTGGGAAGTCCTCGTGTTGTACCTCTTTTGACCTTTTTTTTTAAAGTTGGTTTCGCTGCAGTTAAAACTGGATCGTACAGGTTCAGGTTCAATTATTTAAACCGGTTGGTCGAGTCTGATCAAGCAATAATATAAAATCTGTAAAAATATTCATCAAGCGTTAATAAAAGGAAAATGCATTTTTTGAAAACAGAATTAATTACTGGCTGGTCGCACAGGTCCTTTCAAGCGGTTTTGATTGGTTTTGTGCTGTTTTGACAAGTCGAAAGTGGTCTGACCGTAAATTTGGTTATAAAGGCTAAATTATAACCGGTTGATTGTTTGGTTAGCAGTTGAACCGGTTGGGCCGTCTGGTCTGGTTTCGATAACGGCGGTCTGTGCATAGGAATTGATCGCGCACAACGAGGTTGGTGCCATCATACCAGCATTAATGCACTGGAACCTATTAGAACTCCGCAGTTAAGCGTGCTAGGGCGAGAGTAGTACTAGGATGGGAGACCTCTTGGGAAGTCTTCGTGTTGCACCTCTTTTGACCTTTTTTTTTTCAAGTTAGTTTCGCTGCAGTTAAAACAGAATCCTACAGGTTTCAGGTTCAAATATTTAAACCGGTTGGTCGAGTCCGGTCAAGCGAGTCCGATCAAGCAATAATATAAAATCTGTAAAAATATTCATCAACCGTTAAGAAAGGAAAATGCATTTTTTGAAAACAGAAATAATTACTGGCTGGTCAAACAGGTCCTGTCTAGCTGTGTTGATTGGTTTTGTGCTGTTTTGACAAGTCGAAAGTGGTCTGACCGTAAATTGGGATATGGAGGCTAAATTATAACCGGTTGATTGTTCTGTTAGCAGTTGAACCGGTTGGACCGTCTGGTCTGGTTTCAATAACTGCGGTCTGTGCATAGGAATTGATCGCGCCAAACGAGATAGGTGTGATCATACCAGCACTAATGCACCGGATCCCATCAGAACTCCGCAGTTTAGCGTGGTTGGGCGAGAGTAGTACTAGGATGGGTGACCTCTTGGGAAATCCTCGTGTTGCACCTCTTTTGACCTTTTTTTTTCAAGTTGGTTTCACTGCAGTTAAAATTGGATCGTACAGGTTCAGGTTCAATTATTTAAACCGGTTTATCGAGTCTGATCAAGCAATAATATAAAATCTGTAAAAATATTCATCAAGCGTTAAGAAAAGAAAATGCATTTTTTGAAAACAGAATTAATTACTAGCTGGTCGAACAGGTCCTTTCAAGCGGTTTTGTGCTGTTTTGACAAGTCGAAAGTGGTATGACTGTAAATTTGGATATGGAGGCTAAATTATAACCGGTTGTGTTCTGTTAGTAGTTGAACCGGTTGGACCGTCTGGTCTGGTTTCGATAACTGCGGTCTGTGCATAGGAATTGATCGCGCCCAACGAGAAAGGTGCGATCATACCAGCACTAATGCACCGGATCCCATCAGAACTCCGCAGTTTAGCGTGCTTGGGCGAGAGTAGTACTAGGATGGGTGACCTTTTGGGAAGTCCTCGTGTTGCACCTCTTTTGACCTTTTTTTTTCAAGTTGGTTTCGCTGCAGTTAAAACTGGATCGTACAGGGTTCAGGTTCAATTATTTAAACCGGTTGGTCGAGTCCGATCAAGCAATAATATAAAATCTGTAAAAATATTCATCAAGCGTTAAGAAAAGAAAATGCATTTTTTGAAAACAGAATTAATTACTTGCTGGTCGAACAGGTCCTTTCAAGCGGTTTTGATTGGTTTTGTGCTGTTTTGACAAGTCAAAAGTGGTCTAACCGTAAATTTGGTTATAAAGGCTAAATTATAACTGGTTGATTGCTCGGTTAGCGGTTGAACCAGTTGGACCGTCTGGTCTTGTTTCGATAACTACGGTCTGTCCATCGGAATTGATCGCGCCCAACGAGATAGGTGCGATCATACCAGGACTAATGCCCCGGATCCCTTCAGAACTCTACAGTTAAGTGTGCTTGGGCGAGAGTAGTACTAGGATGGGTGACCTCTTGGGGAATCCTCGTGTTGCACCTCTTTTGACCCATTTTTTTCAAGTTGGTTTTGCTACTGTTAAAACTAGACCGTACAGGTTCAGGTTCAACCATTTAAACAAGTTGGTCGAATCTGATCAAGCAATAATAGAATATCTATAAAGATATTCATAAAGTGTTAAGAAAAGATAATGCATTTTTTGAAAATAAAATTAATTACCGGAGGGTAGAACAGGCCCTTTCAAGCGGTTTTGACTAATTTTGTGCTGTTTTGACAAGTCGGAAGTTGTCTAACTGTAAATTCGGTTATAAGGATTAATGCACCGGTTCCCATCAGAACTTCAATGTTAATAGTGGTTGGGCAAAAGTAGTACTTGGACGGGTGACCTCTTGGGTAGTCGTCATGTTGCATGGAAGTATTTATGGATGATTTTACTGTGTATGGGTCTTCTTTTGATGCATGCTTGGGTAGTTTGGCTAGAGTCTTGATTAAATGCATTGAGACCAATCTTGTGTTGAACTTTGAGAAATGTCATTTCATGGTTAAGTCAGGGATAGTTTTTGGACACATAGTGTCTAGAAAGGATATTGAGGTAGATCCTGCTAAGATAGATGTTATTTACTGCTTTACCCTACCCCGCGTCTGTGCGGACGTGCGTTCTTTTCTTGGTCATGCAGGATTTTACCGGTGCTTCATCCAAAACTTCAGCAAGATTGGTCGGCCCTGTCCAACCTTCTACAGCACGACACAGATTTTGTGTTTGATGATGAGTGTAAGTCGGCCTTTAACCATTTGAAGCACTGCTTGACCACAACTCCGGTGATCCAGCCACCAGATTGGTTTCTTCCATTTGAGCTGATGTGCGATGCCTCCAACTATGCTGTTGGTGCAGCTCTTGCTCAGCGGGTCAATAAGGCCCCTCATGTCATTGCCTATGCCTCCAAGACTTTGGATTCTGCCCAGTCTAATTACACAACCACTGAGAAAGAACTTTTCGCTGTAGTTTTTGCACTTGATAAGTTTAGGTCATATCTGCTAGATACTAGGGTGATTGTCTTTTTTGACCATGCAGCCTTGAAGTTTCTTTTGGAAAAGGCAGATGCTAAGCCTCGACTTATTCGGTGGATGTTGTTGCTCCAAGAATTCGACATTGAGATTAAGGATAGAAGTGGAGCAGAGAACTGGGTAGCTGATCACTTGAGTTGGATCACTCACCATCCTTTTGACCTCTCTTCCATTCGGGATGATTTTCCTGATGAGTAGCTTTTACAGCTGCAAGGTAAGCTTCCATGGTATGCTGACTTAGTAAATTATTTGGTTGCTGGTGTTTTACCTGCTGATTCCACTAGGGCCCAGACTCTGAAATTGAAAAGTGAATCTAAATACTATGTTTGGGATGACACTTATTTGTGGAGATTCTGTAATGACCAAGTAATTAGGAGATGTGTGCCTGATAATGAGTTTCATTCCATTTTAACATTTTTGCCATGCTTCTGCCTGTGGTGGTCACTTTGGACTCCAAAGAACTGCTAGGAAAGTGTTAGATTCTGGTTTATTTTGACCTTCCTTGTTTCATGATTCATATCTGTTTTGCAAGTCATGCGAGAACTGTCAGATGGCAGGGAGTATTTCTCGTAGGCATGAGATGCCCCAGCAGCCTATACTGTTTTGTGAAGTTTTTGATGTTTGGGGTATTGATTTTATGGGTCCATTTCCTGTTTCCCATGGTTTTACTTACATATTGCTGGCTGTTGATTATGTCTCAAAATGGGTTGAGGCGAAAGCCACCCGGACTGATGATTCTGCTATGGTTGTAGATTTTGTCAGGTCTCACATTTTCTGCAAGTTTGGTGTTCCTAGAGCTATTATCATTGACCAGGGCTCTCATTTTTGTAACCGAAGCATGGTTGCTTTATTACGGAGGTATGGAGTGATTCACAAGGTTGCCACAGCATACCACCCACAAACCAATGGCCAAGCTGAAATCTCGAACAAAGAGATTAAGCAAATCCTTCAAAAGACTGTTAACTCTAACCAGAAAGATTGGAGCAAGAGGCTAGATGAAGCTTTGTGGGCATATCGGACTACCTACAAGACTCCGATTGGGATGTCTCCCTATCGGCTTGTCTTTTGGTAAGGCATGTCATCTTCCAGTAGAGTTGGGAGCATCAGGCATATTGGGCCATTAAGCAGTGCAACATGGATTTGACCCAGTCGGGGGTGGAGAGGAAGCTGCAATTACAAGAGCTGGAAGAGCTTAGATTGGATGCCTATGAGAGTTCGCGTTTATACAAGGAAAAGACAAAGGCATTCCATGATAAGCAAATCCTGAGAAAAGAGTTTGTTGTGGGCCAGAAAGTCCTCTTATTTAACTCTCGTCTCAAATTTATGCCTGGTAAACTTAGATCTAGATGGGATGGTCCTTTTGTGATTACTAATGTTTTTCCTTTTGGTGCAGTAGAACTGTGTGATGAGCGGACCAGGAGTACTTTCACAGTGAATGGACATCGCCTTAAGCATTTTTATGAGGGACCCAGCAGCAGGCAGCGGAGCCAAAGATTAGGCTCACTAATGCCACGTACCCTCCCTCAGGAGGATAGGGAGTCTTGTTCCTCTTTTCTCTATTTTTCTTTTCTTTGCATTTTTAATTTCAACTTTGATTGTTAATAACAGGATTTTGCGAATAATACAGTCTGAACCCTCCTTGAGATAATTGTTGAGATGTACATAGTTTTCAACTTGGATATTTTGTTTTTGATGGATCATTCTGGTTGGACTGAATTTCTCAACTCTTAGATTATCTGACTTGGTAGTTGATTTTGTGATGTTGATTGCGTGCTGGTATTGATCCTTGTCAGATTTTGGGCCTGTGTGAATGGAATTTATTTTCTGCCATTCTTTCTTTCTTGTGTGTTTCTGCTCATGATTTTGTTCTCTAGAACTTGCCTTTTTTCTTTTTGAAACTGCATTTTTCACTGGCATGCATAAATATGATAGAGGCCTTCTTTCTTTTTATTTACTACTTTGGCCAGATAGCCATTCCTTGCATTATATTCCCGTTAGTTAGCCCCTTCGTGCCTTTTTGTATCATCCTTGTCTTAGCCACATTACAAGCCTAAGCGTAAAACCATTTTATTCTGCACCTTGGAAATTTATTAAGCATTAGTTTCACCTTAGTGTTATGTTTAAGTGTGGGGGTTACCCAAGGCGTGCAACATTTTAAGTGTGGGGGGAGGTATCCGATGCTAATTGTCATTTGTCATTAGTTTGGTCATTGTGCTTGTGTAAGTAATTGTGGAATTTTTCCCAAAAAAAAAGAAAAAATAAAGAAAAAAAATCTGAAAAAAAAATATATATATGAAAAAAAAAAGTCAATTTGAGAAAAATTTGGTGTAATAATGAGTTTTGGGGAAGGAAAAGAGTTTTTGTTGAAAAAAGGCGACTTGTTTGTAAAAGTGCATTTCATTTAGTTGGTTTTGAGCAAACCTTTATGTTTCTTGACTAATGTTCTCTTAAATTTCTTGGGTGCTTAGCCTTTCATTTCCAAACTTGGCCATGCCTTCACCATAGCCCCATTACAACCTTGAATAATAAGTCCTCTTGATTTGTGCATGCATGTGTTTTGAGTAGTGGAGAAGTAGAATTTGAGCAAGCTTATGGTAGGGCAATTTTCTTGAGTGAAATTTGAGTGATACACTTGCTACCCTATACACTTGAGAGATTGATTGAGACCATACCTTGAGAGGCCATTTTGCGTGATTAGCATCATCAATTGAGATTGCCATGTTTTATAATTTGAGATGAAGAAATTTCTGTCATGATTGGTTGATCTTTTTGAAATTTTGTGTTCCTTGTTCAAGTTTTGCATTCTTGACAATTGTTAGAAAGGAGAGGTTTATCTTTTAGTCTTTTTCTTTGTTTTATCATTTCTTTAGTTTTGTTTTGAGTTTTTAATTTTGCCTAGGAGTGCAAAAGGATAAGTGTAGGGGCATTTGATAATTGAATTTTATCACACTTAATTGTTGCATTTGATTAATGATTTTAGGGCTGCTTAGTTTGTAATTAATGATTTTTAGTCTAAATTGGGCTTTGGGCTTTTAATTGGATTTAATTCATTTTCGTTCTATTTTTCCAGATTTACACTGTTCTAGTATTTTGATAATAACTTTTGTTCTAGGTATCCGATTAACCTTATTCTTCTTTCTTTTTGTAGATAACTCAAAGAGCTACAAATGGTATTAGAGGCTTGAAGGCCAAATTCGGACAAGAAGGCAGTCAAAATTGGAGCCAAAGTCAGTCACAAAATTCTGGAGCTATGTTTACTTAATTGGGCTTAACTTTGTAATTAGGAGTCCAAATTATCTAGGACCAAAGCCATTAGTTATGTTTTTAATTTGGGCCAGTTTTGGAGCTCTGACCCGGTTTAGTTTTAGGTTTAAATAGCATATTAGGGTAACATGAACAGCAGCTTTGATTTTTTGAGAAATTTCAGATCTAGCACCTCTCTTCTTTTCTCTCTTCTGTTCATCTTGTTCTTCTTTTTCTTTCTTTTTCATTTTCTGTTTGTGCACAGCCATGGTAGGCTAACTTTCCGTTCAATCAACCCATGAGTTGAGGTTTCTGTTGTTGAATCCAGAGGACCCGTGCTCTCCATGAACTGGATCCGTTTCTCTCCCCCCTTTACTCGAATTGAGCAACACGATTGTGTAAGTTGAATCTGAGCGGATGAGGTTTGTCTATGATTTCTGTATTTTGATCATCCAGGGGAAGGGATTAAATGTTAGATTTAATATTTAGGTTGATTAACCCAAGGAATTTAAAATCTAAACAGGTTGAAGTGAACACTGCGCGATGGCATGAGTGAACGCGCCAAGTGTTTTGATTAAATGCTAGGTGATTGTCTAGTAGAGAGGGTTCCTATATGAATGCAGGGATTCCAATTTGTTTAGGGGCAACTACAAAATTCAGTAATTCTTTCTCCAGTGACGGATGTCCTTGAAACCTCAATTCTGAGTTGGTTGATTGCTTTTAATTTGTTAATTTCGTTTTATATCTTGCTTTAATTTCTATCGAATTAAACCCCCCCTGTTTATTATTTTGTTTTTCAATTGAGTGATTTAGTCCTATGCAAAATTCCTTGGGAGACGATTCAGGTTGTCCTATATTACAAATTTATTTATAAGCCTGATTAATTTGAGTGAGTTCGACAGTTCACGTCAACTGTCCGGCCAGGTTTCGGTAACAGTGGTCTGTACATAGGAATTGATCGCGCCCAACATGACAGGTGCGATCATACCAGCACTAATGAACCGGATCCCATCAGAACTCTGCAGTTAAGCATGCTTGGGCGACATTAGTACTAGTATGGATGACCTCCTGGGAAGTCCTTGTGTTGTACTTTTCTTGACCGTTTTTTTTAAGTTAGTTTTGCTGCTGTTAAAACTGGGCCGTACAGATTTAGGTTCAACTATTTAAACTCGTTGGTCGAATCGGATCAAGAAATAATATAAAATCTGTAAAAATATTCATAAAGCGTTAAAAAATGATAATGCATTTTTTGAAAGCAAAATTAATTACCGGCTGGTCGAACAGGCCCTTTCAAGCGATTTTGATTGGTTTTGTGCTGTTTTGACAAGTCGAAAATGGTCTGACCGAAAATTCGGTTATAAGGGCTAGACCATAACTGGTTGAATTTTCAGTTTGTATTTGAACCGATTGGACCGTCCGGTTGGATGGTCTGGTTTCGATAACAACAGTCTGTACATAGGAATTGATTGTGCCCAATGTGACATGGGTGACCATTTCAGCTCATATGCACCGGATCCCATTAGAATTTCGCAGTTAAGCATACTTGGGCAGGAGTAGTACAAGGATGGGTGACCTCCTTGGAAGTCCTCGTGTAACACCTCTTTTGACCCTCTTTTTTCAAGTTGGTTTTGCTGCTGTTAAAACTGGACCGTACAGGTTCAGGTTCATCTGTTTAAACCGGTTGGTCGAATCGGATCAAGCAATAATATAAAATCTGTAAAAAAATTCATAAAACGTTAAGAAAAGATAATGCATATTTTTAAAACAAAATTAATTACCGGCTGGTAGAACAGGTCCTTTTAAGCGATTTTGATTGGTTTTGTGCTGTTTTGACAGGTTGAAAGTGATCTGATCGTAAATATGGTTATAAGGCCTAAAGCATAACCGGTTGAATGCTTGGTTTACAGTTGAACTGGTTGGACCGTCCGGTATGGTTTCGATAACAGCGGTCTATACAAAGGAATTGATCGTGCCGAACGTGACAGATGCGATCATACCAGCATTAATGCGCCAGGTCCCATTAGAACTCCGCAGTTAAGCATGCTTGGGCGAGAGTAGCACTAGGATGGGTGAGCGAGAGTACTACTTGGATGGGTGACCTCCTCATAAGTCCTCGTTTTGCACCTCTTTTTACCCTTTTATTTCAAGGTTGGTTTGCTGCTGTTAAAACTGGACCTTACAGGTTTATGTTTAACCGTTTAAACAGGTTGGTCGAATCCGATCAAGCAATATGATAAAATCTGTAAAAATATTCATAAAATGTTAAGAAAAGATAATGCATTTTTTGAAAACAAAATTAATTACCGGCTGGTCGAACCGGCCTTTTCAAGCTGTTTTGGTTGGTTTTGTACTGTTTTGACTGGTTGAAAGTGGTCTGACCGTAAATTCGATTATAAGGGCCAAACCCTAACTGGTTAAATGTTCTATTTGTAGTTGAACCAGTTAGACCGTCCGGTCTGGTTTCGATAACAACGGTCTGTGCATAGGAATTGATCATGCCCAATGTGAGAGATCATACCAGCACTAATGCACCGGATCCTAACCGAACTCCGCAGTTAAGCATGCTTGGGCTAGAATAGTTCTAGGATGGGTGACCTATTGGGAAGTCCTCGTGTTGCACCTCTTTTGACCCTTTTTTTTCAGGTTGGTTTTGCTGCTGTTAAAACTGGACCGTACAGGTTCAGGTTCAACCGTTTAAACCGATTGGTTGAAAAGGATCAAACAATAATATAAAATTTGTAAAAATACTCATAAAGCGCTAAGAAAAGATAATGCATTTTTTGAAAACAAAATTAATTACCGGCTGGTCGAACAGACCCTTTCAAGCGGTTTTGATTGGCTTTGTGCTGTTTTGACTGGTTGAAAGTGGTCTGACCATAAATTCGGTGATAACGGCTAAACAATAACCAGTTGAATGTTCGGTTTGCTATTGAACCGGTTGGACCGTCCGGTCTGGTTTCGATAACAGTGATCTGTACATAGGAATTCATCGAACCTAACGTCATAGGGGCGATTATACCAACTCTAATGCACCGGATCCCATCAGAACTCCCTAGTTCAGTGCACTTTTGCGAGAGTTGTACTAGGATGGGTGACTTGTTGGGAATTTTTTGTGTTACACCTCTTTTGACCCTTTTTTTTCAAGTTAGTTTTACTGCTGTTAAAATTGGACCGTACAGGTGCAAGTTCAACCGTTTAAACCGGTTGGCTGAATCAGATCAAGCAATAATATAAAATTTATAAAAATATTAATAAAGCGCTAAGAAGAGATAATGCATTTCTTGAAAATAAAATTAATTACCGGCTGGTCGAATAGGCCCTTTCATGCAGTTTTGATTGGGTTTGTGCTGTTTTGACAGGTAGAAAGTGGTCTGACCGAAAATTCGGTTATAAGGGCTAAACCATAACTGGCTGAATGTTCAGTTTGTAGTTTAACCGGTTGGACCGTCCAGTTTGGTTTCGATAACATTGGTTTGTGCATAGGAATTGATCGCGCCCAACGTGACAGGTGCGATCATACCAGCACTAATGCCCGAATCCCATCAGAACTCCGCAATTAAGCGTCCTTGGGCGAGAGTAGTACTAGGAAGGTGACCTCCTGGGAAGTCCTTGTGTTGCACCTATTTTTACCTTTTTATTTTTCAGGTTAGTTTTGCTGTTATTAAAACTGGACCGTACAGGTTCAGGTTCAACCGTTTAAACCAGTTGGTCGAACCGGATCAAGCAACAATATAAAATCTGTAAAAATATTCATAAAGCGTTAAGAAAAGATAATGCATTTTTTGAAAATAAAATTAATTACCAGCTGGTCGAAGAGACCCTTTCAAGCGGTTTTGATTGGTTTTGTGCCGTTTTGACAGCTCGAAAGTGGTCTGACCATAAATTCGGTTATAAGGGCTAAACCATAACCGGTTAAATGTTCGGTTTTGCAGTTGGACCGGCTAGATCGTCCGGTCTGGTTTCGATAACAGCGGTCTGTACATAGGAATTGATCGCACCCAACGTGACAGGTGCAAATCATACTAGCATGAATGCACCGGATCCCATCAAAACTTCGCAGTTAAGTGTGCTTAGAAGAGAGTGGCACTAGGATGGGTTATCTCTTGGGAAGTCTGCGTGTTGCACCTCCTACTACACTTTTTTTTCAAGTTGGTTTTGCTGCTGTAAAAACTAGATCGTACAGGTTTAGGTTCAACCGTTTAAACTGGTTAGTCGAATCTGATTAAGCAATAATATAAAATCTGTAAAAAAATTTATGAGGCATTAAGAAAAGATAATGCATTTTTTGAAAACAAAATAAATTACCGGCTAGTCGAACAGGCCCTTTCAAGCGATTTTGATTGGTTTTGTGCTGTTTTGCGACGTCGAAGTGCTCTGACCGTAAATTCGGTTATAAGGGCAAAAACATAACCGGTTGAATGTTTGGTTTGCAGTTGAACCGGTTAGATCGTCCGGTCTGGTTTCAAAAACAGCAGTCTGTACATAGGAATTAATCGCGCCAAATGTGACAGGTGCGATCATACCAGCACTAATGCCCCGGATCCCATCAGAACTCCACAGTTGAGCGTGCTTGGGCGAGAGTAGTACTAGGAAGGTGACCTCCTGGGAAGTCCTTGTGTTGCACCTATTTTTACCTTTTATTTTCAAGTTAGTTTTGCTACTATTAAAACTGGACCGTACAGGTTCAGGTTCAACCGTTTAAACCAGTTAGTCGAATCGGATCAAGCAACAATATAAATCTGTAAAAATATTCATAAAGTATAAAGAAAAGATAATGCATTTTTTTGAAAATAAAATTAATTACCGGCTGGTCAAAGAGACCCTTTCAAGCGGTTTTGATTGGTTTTGTGTCGTTTTGATAGGTCGAAAGTGGTCTGACCATAAAATTCGATTATAAGGGCTAAACCATAACCGGTTAAATGTTCGGTTTGCAGTTGGACCGGCTAGATCGTCCGATCTGGTTTTGATAACAGCGGTCTGTACTTAGGAATTGATCGCACCCAACGTGACAGGTGCAATCATACTAGCATTAATGCACCGAATCCCATCAACATTTCGCAGTTAAGCGTGCTTAGAAGAGAGTGGTACTAGGATGGGTTATCTTTTGGGAAGTCTGCGTGTTGCACCTCCAACTACACTTTTTTTTCAAGTTGGTTTTGCTGCTATAAAAACTAGATCGTATAGATTTAGGTTCAACCGTTTAAACCGGTTGGTCGAATCTGATTAAGCAATAATATAAAATCTGTAAAAGTATTTATGAGGCATTAAGAAAAGATAATGCATTTTTTTAAAACAAAATAAATTACTGGCTGGTTGAACAAGCCCTTTCAAGCGATATTGATTGGTTTTGTGCTGTTTTGCCAGATCGAAGTGCTCTGACCATAAATTAGGTTATAAGGGCAAAACCATAACCGGTTGAATGTTTGGTTTGCAGTTGAACCGGTTAGATCGTCCGATCTGGTTTCAAAAACGGCAGTCTGTACATAGGAATTAATTGCGCACAACGTGACAGGTGCGATCATACCAGCACTAATGCCCCAGATCCCATCAGAACTCCGCAGTTGAGCGTGCTTGGGCGAGAATAGTACTAGGAAGGTGACCTCCTGGGAAGTCTTTGTGTTGCACCTATTTTTACCTTTTATTTTCAAGTTAGTTTTGCTACTATTAAAACTGGACCGTACAGGTTCAGGTTCAACCATTTAAACTAGTTGGTCGAATCGGATCAAGCAACAATATAAAATCTGTAAAAATATTCATAAAGTATTAAGAAAAGATAATGCATTTTTTGAAAATAAAATTAATTACCGGCTGGTCGAAGAGACCCTTTCAAGCGGTTTTGACTGGTTTTGTGCCGTTTTGACAGGTCGAAATTGGTCTAACCATAAATTCGATTATAAGGGCTAAACCATAACCGGTTAAATGTTCGGTTTGCAGTTGGACCGGCTAGATCGTCCGGTTTGGTTTCGATAACAGCGGTCTGTACATAGGAATTGATCGCACCCAACGTGACAGGTGCAATCATACTAGCATTAATGCACCAGATCCCATCAAAACTTCGCAGTTAAGCGTGCTTAGAAGAGAGTGGTACTAGGATGGGTTATCTTTTGGGAAGTCTGCGTGTTGCACCTCCAACTACACTTTTTTTTTCAAGTTGGTTTTGCTGCTATAAAAACTAGATCGTATAGATTTAGGTTCAACCGTTTAAACCGGTTGGTCGAATCTGATTAAGCAATAATGTAAAATCTGTAAAAGTATTTATAAGGCATTAAGAAAAGATAATGCATTTTTTTAAAACAAAATAAATTACTGGCTGGTTGAACAAGCCCTTTCAAGCGATATTGATTGGTTTTGTGCTGTTTTGCCAGATCGAAGTGCTCTGACCATAAATTAGGTTATAAGGGCAAAACCATAACCGGTTGAATGTTTGGTTTGCAGTTGAACCGGTTAGATCGTCCGATCTGGTTTCAAAAACGGCAGTCTGTACATAGGAATTAATTGCGCACAACGTGACAGGTGCGATCATACCAGCACTAATGCCCCAGATCCCATCAGAACTCCGCAGTTGAGCGTGCTTGGGCGAGAATAGTACTAGGAAGGTGACCTCCTGGGAAGTCTTTGTGTTGCACCTATTTTTACCTTTTATTTTCAAGTTAGTTTTGCTACTATTAAAACTGGACCGTACAGGTTCAGTTTCAACCATTTAAACTAGTTGGTCGAATCGGATCAAGCAACAATATAAAATCTGTAAAAATATTCATAAAGTATTAAGAAAAGATAATGCATTTTTTTGAAAATAAAATTAATTACCGGCTGGTCGAAGAGACCCTTTTCAAAGCGGTTTTGATGGTTTTGTGCCGTTTTGACAGGTCGAAATTGGTCTAACCATAAATTCGATTATAAGGGCTAAACCATAACCGGTTAAATGTTCGGTTTGCAGTTGGACCGGCTAGATCGTCCGGTTTGGTTTCGATAACAGCGGGTCTGTACATAGGAATTGATCGCACCCAACGTGACAGGTGCAATCATACTAGCATTAATGCACCAGATCCCATCAAACTTCGCAGTTAAGCGTGCTTAGAAAGAGTGTACTAGGATGGGTTATCTTTTTGGGAAGTCTGCGTGTTGCACCTCCTACTACACTTTTTTTTCAAGTTGGTTTTGCTGCTATAAAAACTAGATTGTTTATATTTAGGTTCAACCGTTTTAAACCAGTTGGTAGAATCTGATTAAGCAATAATATAAAATCTGTAAAAATATTTATGAGGCATTAAGAAAAGATAATGCATTTTTTGAAAACAAAATAAATTACCGGCTGGTCGAACAGGCCCTTTCAAGCGATATTGATTAGTTTTGTGCTATTTTGCCAGATCGAAGTGCTCTGACCGTAAATTCGGTTATAAGGGCAAAACCATAACCGGTTGAATGTTCGGTTTGCAGTTGAACCGGTTGGATCGCCCGGTCTGGTTTCAAAAACAACGGTCTGTATATAGGAATTAATCGCACCCAACGTGACAGGTGCGATCATACCAGCACTAATGCCCCGGATCCCATCAGAACTCCGCAGTTGAGCATGCTTGGGCGAGAGTAGTACTAGGATGACCTCCTAGGAAGTCCTCATGTTGCATCTGTTTTTACCTTTTTTTTTCAAGTTGGTTTTGCTGCTGTTAAATTAGCTGAATCGGATCAAGCAATAATATAAAATCTGTAAAAATATTCATAAAGCGTTAAGAAAAGATAATACATTTTTTGAAAATAAAATTAATTACCGGCTGGTCAACAGACTTTTTCAAGCGATTTTGATTGATTTTGTATTGTTTTGACAGGTCGAAAGTGGTCTGACTGTAAATTCGGTTATAAGGGCTAAACCATAAATTGTTGAATGTTTGGTTTGCAGCTGAACCGGTTAGACCGTCCGGTCTGGTTTCGATAACAGCGGTCTGTGCAAAGGAATTGATCGCACCCAACATGACAGGTACGATCATACTAGCATTAATGCACCGGATCCAATCAAAAGTTCACAGTTAAGCATGCTTGGAAGAGAGTAGTACTAGGATGGGTTATCTCTTAGGAAGTCTACGTGTTGCACCTCCTTCTACCCTTTTTTTTCAAGTTCGTTTTGCTGCTGTAAAAACTGGACCGTATAGGTTCAGGTTCAACTGTTTAAACTGATTGGTGGCATCGAATCAACCAATAACATAAAATTTGTAAAAATATTCATAAGGTGTTAAGAAAACATAATGCATTTTTTGAAAACAAAATTAGTTACAGGCTGGTCGAACAAACCCTTTCAAACAGTTTTGATTAGTTTTGTGCTGTTTTGACATGTCGAAGTGGTCTGACCATAAATTCGATTATAAGGGCAAAACCATAACCGGTTGAATGTTCGGTTTGCAGTTCAACCGGTTGAATGTTCGGTTTGCAGTTCAACCGGTTGGACCGTCCATTCTGGTTTCGATTACAGTGGTCTGTACAAAGGAATTGATTGCACCCAATGTGACAGGTGTGATCATTCAGCACTAATGCACCGGATCCCATTGGCGTGAACTATCAAACTCACTCAAATTAACCAGGCTTATAAAGAAATTTGTAATATAGGACAACCTGAATCGTCTTCCAAGGAATTTTGCATAGGACTAAATCACCCAATTGAAAAACAAAACAATAAACAGGGGGGAGGATTTAATTCGATTGAAATTAAAGCAAGATATAAAATGAAATTAGAGCGAGAGATAAAACGAAATTAATAAATTAAAAGCAATCAACCAACCTAGAATTGAGGTTTCAAGGACATCCATCACTGGACAAAGAACCACTGAATTTCGTGGTTGACCCTAAACAAATCGGAATCCCTGCATTCATATAGGAACCCTCTCTACTAGACAATCACCTAGCATTTAATCAAACACATGGCGCGTTCACTCATGCCATCGCACAGTATTCACTTCAACCTGTTTTGATTTTAAATCCCATGGGTTAATAAACCTAAATATTAAAATCTAACATTTAATCCCTTCCCCTGGATGATCAAAATGCAAAATCATAGACAAACCTCATCCACTCAGATTCAACGTACACAATCGTGTTGCTCAATTCGAGTAAAAGGAGAAGAGAAACGGATCCAGTTCATGGAGAGCACGGGTCCTCCGTATTCAACAACAGAAACCTCAACTCATGGGTTGATTGAATGAAAAGTTAGCCTACCATGGCTGTGCACAAACAGAAAACAAAAAAGAAAGAAAAAGAAGAACAAGATGAACAGAAGAGAGAAGACAAAAGAGGCGTTAGATCTGAAATTTCACAAAATGTAAAAAGCTGTTTGTTCATGTTGCCCTAATCTGCTATTTAAACCTAAAACTAAACCGGGTCAGGGCTCCAAAACTGGCCCAAATTAAAAACATAACTAATGGCTTTGGTCCTAGGTAATTTGGACTCCTAATTACAAAGTTAAGCCTAATTAACTAAACATAGCTCCAGAATTTTCGTGACTGACTTTGGCTCCAATTTCGACTGCTTTCTTGTCCGAATTTGGCCTTCAAGCCTCTAATACCATTTGTAAACTCTTTGAGTTATCTGCAAAAAGAAAGAAGAATGAGGTTAATCGGATACCTAGAACAAAAGTTATGATCAAAATACTGGAACAGTATAAATCTGAAAAAATAGCACGAAAATGAATTAAATCCAATTAAAAGCCCAAAGCCCAATTTAGACTAAAAATCATTAATTACACACTAAGCAGCCCTAAAATCATTAATCAAATGCAACAATTAAGTGTGATAAAATTCAATTATCGAATGCCCCTACACTTATCCTTTTGCACTCCTGAGCAAAATGAAAAACTCAAAACAAAACTAAAGAAATGATAAAACAAAGAAAAAGACTAAAAGATAAACCTCTCCTTTCTAACAATTGTCAAGAATGCAAAACTTGAACAAGAAACACAAAATTTCAAAAGATCAACCAATCATGATAGAAATTTCTTCATCTCAAATTATTAAAAACATGGCAATCTCAATTGATGATACTAATCACGCAAAATGGCCTCTCAAGGTATGCTCTCAATCAATCTCTCAAGTGTATAGGGTAGCAAGTGTATCACTCAAATTCCACTCAAGAAAATTGCCCTACCATAAGCTTGCTCAAATTCTACTTCTCCACTTCTCAAAACACATGCATGCACAAATCAAGAAGACTTATTATTCAAGGTTGTAATGGGGCTATGGTGAAGGCATGGACAAGTTTGGAAATGAAAGGCTAAGCACCCAAGAAATTTAAAGGAGCATTAGTCAAGAAATACAAAAGTTTGCTTCAAAACCAACTAAGTGATGAAATGCACTTTGACAAAACAAATCGCATTTTTTCAACAAAACTCTTTTCCTTCCCAAAAACTCATTATTACACCAAATTTTTCTTAAATTGACTTTTTTTTTTTTCATATATATATATATATATATTTTCAGATTTTTCTTTTTCTATCTTTTTTGTTTTTTTTTCTCTTTTTATTTTTTTTTAGAGAATTTCATAATTACTTACATAAGCACAATGACCAAATTAATGCCAAATGATAATTAGCATTAAATACCTCCCCCACACTTATTTGCACGCATTGGGTAACCCCACACTTAAACACAACACTAGGTGAAACCAATGCTTAATAATTTCCAGGTGCGGAATAAAATGTTTTGCGCTTAGGCTTGTAATGTGGCTAAGACAAGGATGATACAAAAAGGCACGAAGGGGCTAACCAACGGGAATATAAGCAAGGGATGGCTATCTGGCCAAAGTGGTAAATAAAGAAAGAAGGCCTCTATCATATATATGCATGCCAGTGAAAATGCAGTTTTCAAAAGAAAAGGGCAAGTTTAGAGAACAAAATCATGAGCAGAGCACACAAGAAAGAAAGAATGGCAGAAAATAAATTCCATTCACATAGGCCAAATCTACAAGGTCATACAGCACACAATCAGCATCACAAAATCAACTACCAAGTCAGATAATCTAGAGTTGGAAATTCAGCAACCAGAATGATCATCAAAACAAATATCCAGTTGAAAACTATGTACATCTCAAAATTATACAAGGAGGCTTCAGACTGTTTATTCGCAAATCTGTTATTACATCAAAGTGAAATTAAAAAAAAAAAAAGAAAAATAGAGAAAAGAGGAAGAGACTCCTATCCCCTGAGGGAGGGTACGTGGCATCAGTGGCCTAATCTCTGCCTCACAGGCTGTTGCTGGGGTCCTCAAAAAATGCTTAAGCGATGTCCATTCACTGTGAAAGTACTCCTGTCCGCTCATCACACAATTCTACTGCCAAAAGGAAAAACATTAGTAATCACAAAAGATCATTCCATCTAGATCTAAGTTAACGGCATAAATTTGAGACGGAGTTAATAAGAGGACTTTCTGGCCACAACAAACTCGTTCTCAGGATTTGCTTATCAGGAATGCCTTTGTCTTTTCCTTGTATAACGCGAACTTCATAGGCATCACTAAGCTCTTCCAGCTCTTGCAATTGCAGCTTCCTCCCACCCCATGGGACAAACATGTTGCACGCTTAAGGCCCAATATGCCTGATGCTCAACTCTACCGGAAGATACACCTTACCAAAGACAAGCTGATAGGAGACATCCCAATCGGAGTCTTGTAGGCAGTCCGATATGCCCACAAAGCTCATCTAGCCTCTTTCCAATCTTTCCGGTTAGAGTTAACATCTTTTGAAGATTTGCTTAATCTCTCTATTCATTTCGGCTTGGCCATTGGTGTGGTATGCGTGGCAACCTTGTGAATCATCCATACTTCCTAATAAGCTCCATGCTTCTGTTACAAAAATGAGACCTGGTCACTGATAATAGCTCTAGGACACCAAACCTACAGAAATGTGAGACCTTGACAAAATCTACAACCACAATAGAATCATCAGTCCGGGTGGCTTCGCCTCAACCCATTTTGAGACATAATCAACAGCCAGCAATATGTAAGTAAAACCATGGGAAACAGGAAATGGACCATAAAATCAATACCCAACATCAAACTTCACAAATAGTATAGGTTGCTGGGATCTCATGCCTACGGAAATACTCCCTACCCTCTGACAGTTCTCACATGACTTGCAAAACAGATATGAATCATAAAAAACAAGGAAGGCCAAAATAAACCACAATCTAACACTTTCTAGCAGTTCTTTAGGATCCAAAGTGACCACACAGGCAAAGCATGGCAAAAATGTAAAATGGAATGAAACTCATTATCAGGCACACACATCTCCTAATTACTTGGTCATTACAGAATCTCCACAATAAGGTCATCCAAACATAGTATTTAGATTCACTTTCAATTTCAGAGTCTGCCCTAGTGGAATCATCAGGTAAAACACCAGCAACCAAATAATTTACCAAGTCAATATACCATGGAAGCTTACCTGCAGCTGTAAAAGCTGCTCATCAGGAAAAAATCCCGAATGGGAGAGAGTCAGAAAGGATGGTGAGTGATCCGACTCAATGATCAGCTACCCAGTTCTCTGCTCCACTTCTATCCTTAATCTCAATGTCGAATTCTTGGAGCAACAACACCACTGAATAGTCGAGGCTAGCATCTGCTTTTTCAAAAGAAACTTCAAGCTGCATGGTCAGAAAAGACAATCACCCTAGTATCTAGCAGATATGACCTAAACTTATCAAGTGCAAAAACTACAGCCAAAAGTTCTTTCTTAGTGGTTGTGTAATTAGATTGAGCAGAATCCAAAGTCTTGGAGGCATAGGCAATGACATGAGGCCTTATTGACCCGCTGAGCAGAACTGCACCAAAGCAATCAGCTCAAATGGAAAGACCAATTGGTGCTGGATACCGAAGTTGTGTCAAGCACCTTCAAATGATTAAAGGCCGATTACACTCATCATCAAAAACAAATCTGTGTCGTGCTGCAGAAGGTTGACAGGGGTCGGGCAATCTTGCTAAAGTTTTTGATGAAGCGCGTAGAATCCTGCATGACCAAGAAAAGAACGCACGTCCCGTATAGCACGGGGTAAGGTAAAGCAAAAATAACATCTATTTTAGCAGGATCTACCTCAATACCCTTTCTAGACACTACGTGTCTAAAACTATCCTTACTCAACCATGAAATGACATTTCTCAAAGTTCAACACAAGATTGGTCTCAATGCATTTATTCAAGACTCTAGCCAAACTACCCAAGCATGCATCAAAAGAAGACCCATACACAGTAAAATCATCCATAAATACTTCCATGCAATCCTCTAAAAATTCAGAAAAGATGCTTATATGCACCGCTGTGAAAGGTTCCAGGCGCATTGCAGAGTCCAAAGGGCATCCTTTGTAAGCAAATGTTCCAAAGGGGCATGTGAAGGTAGTCTTCTTGATCTTCTGGTGCAATATGGAATTGGAAGTAGCCTGAGTAGCCTCCAAGAAACAATAGTGAGACTTACCAGCCAACCGCTCCAACATCTGATCAATAAAGGGTAAGATAGTAATCCTTGAGTGGCCTGGTTGAGCTTCGTAGTCTATGCAGACTCTCCAGCCTGTTCTGAGCTCTTGTGGGAATTAGCTCATTTTTCTGGTTGGCCACTACAGTCACTCCAGACTTTTTGGACTACCTGAACTGGGCTGACCCACTGGCTGTCAGAGATGGGGTAGAATAATGCCGCTTGCAGAGCTTAGTCACTTCCTTCTTCACCACATCCAGAAAAGGGGATTCAGGCGCCTCTGAGGTTGCCTCACTGGCTTAGTACCCTCTTCCAATGAAATTCGATGCATGCACATGGAAGGGCTAATGCCAACAATATCAGCTAAAGTCCACCCAATCGCCTTCCTTATTTTCCTTCAATAATCTCGCAGCTGCAACTCTTGATCAGGTAGAAGGTTTCTTGCCACAATGACTGGCAGCTGCTCATTCTCCTCCAGGAAGGCATATTTTAAGTGATCAGGCAGAGATTTCAGCTCAACTTAGGCGGCTGCTCTCAGTAGAGGGAAGAAGCTTGTGGGTTGCACCAATTCTACAGCATGTACATCAGTTGAACCTATAATGCCTGAAAATAAATTCAAGAAAGCAGAACTTTGCCTGGACTGCACAATGTTCACATCAGAATTACCATCAGCAGGCAAGTCAGAATCACCAATTGAATCAGAATCATCATCATATTTAGTGCATCACAAAAATTTGAAAAGCATGGAAAATCAGTGCAAACAGGGCACCATTCATTATCAGTACAACCACAAACAATAACGTCATTAACAGATGCAAAATCTGGATAATAAACACACAATTCAGCATAAACATCATCAATCACATCAATGCACAAAACTGAATGCTCTTCCCTAGGATGTTTCATGGCATCAAAGATATTAAAATGCACAATACTATCACCAAATTCCATGGAAAGAGTACCAGAATGCACATCTATCTTAGTCCTAGCTGTTTTCAAAGAAAGGCCTCCCGAGAATAATAAGGGGTCCACTGCTAGAAGACTCACCCTCCATCTCTAAAATGTAAAAATCAGCAGGGAATATTAATTCATTTACTCTAACTAAAACATCCTCAATCAGACCAGCAAGGTGAGCATTACTCCTATTAGCTAACTGGATAACAACACCAGTAGCACGCAAAGGACCGAGACCAGAGAATTATAAACAGATTCAGGCATGACATTTATGGAAGCACCTAAGTCTAACATGCAATCATCAAATTTATAATTTTCAATTATCCAAGGAATAGTAAACATCCCTGGATCTTTGCACTTCTTAGGCATGGGCCGGATGAGTGCTGACACATTCTGGCTCAAGCTCACTCGCTCATTCCCCTTTAGTTGCCTCTTGTTGGTACATAACTCCTTCAGAAATTTGGCATATTTGGGAATCTGCTTGATCGCATCTAAGAGAGGGATGTTCACTTCAAACTTTTTGAACGTCTCTAGGATCGCCTTCTCTTGTGCTTTCTCTGCCAACTTTTTGGATTGAAAGGCTCTTTGAGGGTAAGGTAGAGGGATGGGGGTTTCATACTCATCATTGCCTTGCTTCAATGTTTCACTTTTCTTAGCATCAGTCTTCTCCTTTTCTAGGGTTTGGTTCAGCCTCAACGGCAACTTGCTTGGGCTCTTCTAGTTGCTTGCCAGACCTTAGGGATATAGCACTAACATTCCCCTTCGGATTAGGAATTGTCTGTGAAGGAAGAGAGTTGTTAGATCCCTAGGGTTGGAGCTGGTTCAGTGATGTTGCTAACTGCCCAATCTGAGTTGCAAATTCTGAATGGAAGATTCAGTTCTCTGCTGGGAATTGCAAATTGTTCGTTGCAAGCTGCTTCACCCAAATCTTCTAGTGAAGGGCCACTACTGGCCTGCTGTTGTGCTAGTGGCTGCTGTTGCACTGGCTGTGGAGGTGCAGACTGTTGGAAATTCTGTTTGTGCTGTGAAAACTGCCTATGTTGGTATTGTGGAAAATTCTGCTGGTTCTGGTTCTGGTTCCACCTTAAGTTTGGATGGTCCTCTCCAGCCAGGATTATAAGTGTTTGAAAATGGATTATGTTGCTGTTGATATTGTAGCTTTCCAGGAAAGACTCCTGCTGCAGCTACTGATTGGTCTGGAGAGGTGCCCTCTTGTAAAGTTAGGCAAGCATCAGTGGGGTGGAGTGGATCAGAACACATACCACATGGTCTGCTTATCTGTGGAGTGGGGGAATGCACTGTTTGTGTCATTGGAATTGCCTTACTAATGAGGTCAATTCGTCTAGTCTATTTTCCAGTCTCTGGTGGTCTGCACCAGATACTATTGCTGATTTCTGGGCATTGTGATATTGGACTAGGGGCGCTTGAATTGAGAATATCCCACTGCTGGTTGCTCTAGTGCCGAATTGTTGGGAATTAGCTGCCATGTTTGCTATCAATTCTCTGGCCGCAGCAGGTGTCTTATCAACTAAAGCTCCACCACTAGTTGCATCCACCATATTTCTGTCCATGGGTAACAAGCCTTCATAGAAGTATACTATCAGCAAATGATCAAATATCTGGTAGTGTGGACAGCTTGCACATAGCCTCTTGAACCTCTCCCAGTATTCATGCAAATTCTCTCCATTTGCTTGCCTTATGCCATATATCTCCTTTCTGATTGCAGTGGCTCTTGAGGCTGGGAAAAACTTCTCCAGAAATAATCTCTTCATGTCATTCCAGCTTCCAATGGATGAGGGTTGAAGGTAGTACAGCCAGTCCTTAGCTCCTCCATCTAGAGAGAAAGGAAAGCTCTCAATTTAATCTGCTCCTCATCAATTCCTTGTGGTTTCATTGTGCTGGAAACCACATGGAACTCCTTCAAATGCTTATGTGGATCTTCACCTGCAAGACGAAGAAACTTGGGAAGCAAATGGATAAGACCGGATTTAAGCTCAAAGTCAGCATCAAGATCAGGATATTGGATGCACAAAGGTTGATAGTTAACGTCAGGTGCAGCCAATTCCTTTAAAGTTCTATTATCCATGCTCTCAGAATTAATGAAACTATCACAAGAATAAGTAAAAATCTACACTATTAGAAGAACAAGGAAAAGTAACAGATGGAACAGAATCAGAATGCTCAATATGCTGAATATGCTCGGACTCAGGATCAAGTTCAGTAACAATCCTATGACTTAGCCTAGAAGCCCTTCTAGCAACATGCAATGTTCTCTCTATTTCAGGATCAAAAGCAATCAGGTCATGTGCATTGCTACTACTCCTAGTCATACAGCATAAGGCATAACAGGCAAAAATACTACCAGCATACAAAATATGTAAACTACACTAAGAAATTAGCTAAAATAAAATAAGAAACACTATCAAATCAATTTTAAAAATTATGGGACCATCACAGTAAAATTCTAAAATGTATTTTTGATTTTCTGTAATTTTTTAGCAATTTTTAAAAAATCATGAAAATAAAAAAAAAATTAAAAAAGTTGTCTAAACGATGGAAATTCAAAATTTCGACCCCAGATTAACCCAAAAGGGTTAGTTTTGCTCAGGATAGTGGATAAACTTTGTATACCAAGCCTTAGCACCTAACTCCACAGGTTAGTCCAATTATGCGACACTTGCGACTCTTTCGACACTTTCGACACTACTAAGCTACTCTACTCTACTCAAGTGTGGAACAAGGAATAAAATGAAATGCAGCTACTCTACTCTAATCTACTGTTAATATGCAATAATCGAGATGAAAAGAACAATGCAAAAGTCCCCGGCAACGGTGCCAAAATTTGACGTGAACTGTCGAACTCACTCAAATTAACTAGGCTTATAAAGAAATTTGTAATATAGGACAACCTGAATCATCTCCCAAGGAATTTTTCATAGGACTAAATCACTCAATTGAAAAACAAAACAATAAACAGGGGGGGGGATTTAATTCGATTGAAATTAAAGCAAGATATAAAATGAAATTAGAGCAAGAGATAAAACAAAATTAATAAATTAAAAGCAATCAACCAACCCAGAATTGAGGTTTCAAGGACATCTGTCACTGGACAAAGAACTACTGGATTTCGTGGTTGACCCTAAACAAATCGGAATCCCTGCATTCATATAGGAACCCTCTCTACTAGACAATCACCTAGCATTTAATCAAACACATGGCGCGTTCACTCATGCCATCGCACAGTGTTCACTTCAACCTGTTTTTTAATTTTAAATCCCTTGGGTTAATAAACCTAAATATTAAATCTAACATTTAATCCCTTCCCCTGGATGATCAAAATATAGAAATAATAGACAAACCTCATCCGCTCAGATTCAACGTACACAATCGTGTTGCTTAATTTGAGTAAAAGGAGAAGAGAAACAGATCCAGTTCATGGAGAGCACGGGTCATCTGGATTCAACAACAGAAATCTCAACTCATGGGTTGATTGAATGGAAAGTTAGCCTACCATGGCTGTGCACAAACAGAAAACGAAAAAGGAAGAAAAATAAGAACAAGATGAAAAGAAGAGAGAGAAGAGAAGAGAGGCGTTAGATCTGAAATTTCACAAAAATGTAAAAGTTGCTGTTCATGTTGCCCTAATATGCTATTTAAACCTAAAACTAAACCGGGTCAGTGCTCCAAAACTGGCCCAAATTAAAAACATAACTAATGGCTTTGGTACTAGGTAATTTGGACTCCTAATTATAAAGTTAAGCCTAATTAACTAAACATAGCTCCAGAATTTTGTGACTGATTTTGGATCCAATTTTGACTGCCTTCTTGTCCAAATTTGGCCTTCAATCCACTAATACCATCTGTATCTCTTTGAGTTATCTGCAAAACGAAATAAGAATGAGGTTAATCGGATACCTAGAACAAAAGTTATGATCAAAATACTGGAATAGTGTAAATCTGAAAAAATAGCACGAAAATGAATTAAATCCAATTAAAAGCCCAAAGCCCAATTTAGACTAAAAATCATTAATTGCACACTAAACAGCCCTAAAATCATTAATCAAATGCAACAATTAAGTGTGATAAAATTCAATTATCACCCATCAGAACTCCGCAGTTAAGCATGCTTGGACGAAGTCCTCGTGTTGCACCACTTTTTACCCTTTTTTTTCAAGTTGGTTTTGCTGCTGTTAAAACTAGACCGTGCAGGTTCAGGTTCAACAGTTTAAACTGGTTGGTGGAATCCGATCAAGCAATAATATAAAATCTGTAAAAAAATTCATAAAGTGTTAAGAAAAGATAATGTATTTTTTGAAAACAAAAATAATTACTGGCTAGTCAAACTTGCCCTTTCAAGCAGTTTTGATTGGTTTTGTGCTGTTTTGACAGATCGAAATTAGTCTGGCCGTAAGTTCGGTTACAAGGACTAAACTATAACCAGTTGAATGTTCGGTTTGCAGTTGAACCGGTTGGACCGTCCGGTCTGGTTTTGACAACATCAGTCTGTACATAGGAATTGATCGCGCCCAACGTGATTGCGGCTATCATACCAGCACTAACGCACCTGGATCCCATCTGAACTCTACAGTTAAGCATGCTTGGGAGAGAATAGCATTAGGATGGGTAACCTGCTGGCATGTCCTCGTGTTGTACTTTTTTTTACCCTTTTTTTTCAAGATGGTTTTGCTGCTGTTAAAACTGGACCGTACAGGTTCAGATACAACCGTTTAAACCGGTTAGTCAAATCGGATCAAGCAATAATATAAAATTTGTAAAAATATTCATAAAACGTTGAGAAAAGATAATGCATTTGTTGAAAACAAAATTAATTACCGGCTCGTCAAACAGGCCCTTCCAAGCAGTTTTGATTGGTTTTGTGCTGTTTTGACAGGTCGAAGTGGTCTGACCGTAAATTCGGTTATAAAGGCAAAACCATAACCGGTTGAATGTTCGGTTTGCAGTTCAACCGGTTGGACCGTCCAGTCTGGTTTTGATAACAGCGGTCTGTACATAGGAATTGATCGTGCCCCAAGTGATAGGTGCGATCATACTAGCACTAATGTACCGGATCTCGTTAGAACTCCACAGTTAAGCGTCCCTGGGAGAGAGTAGTACTAGGATGGTTGACCTCTTGGGAAGTCCTCGTGTTGCACCACTTTTCACCCATATTTTTCAAGTTGGTTTTGTTGCTGTTAAAACTGGACCGTACAGGTTCAAGTTCAACCGTTTAAACCGCTTGGTCAAATCAGATGAAGCAATAATATAAAATTTGTAAAAATATTCATAAAGTGTTAAGAAAAGACGATGCATTTTTTGAAAACAAAATTAATGACCAGCTGGTCGAACAGGCCCTTTCAAGCAGTTTTGATTGGTTTTGTTCTATTTTGACAGGTCGAAAGTGTTCTGACCGTAAATTTGGTTATAAAGGCTAAACCATAACCGGTTGAATGTTCGGTTTGCAGTTGAACCGGTTGGACCGTCTGGTCTAGTTTCGATAACAGCAGTCTATACACAGGTATTCATTGCGCCCAAAGTGGCAGGTGCGATCATACAAGCACTAATGCACCGGATCCCGTTAGAACCTATAGTTAAGCGTGCCTGGACGAGAGTAGTACTAGGATGGGTACTCTCCTGGGAAGTCCTCGTATTTCACCTCTTTTTACCCTTTTTTTCAAGTTGGTTTTGCTACTGTTAAAACTGGACCATACAGGTTCAGGTTCAACCGTTTAAACCGGTTGGACGAATAGGATCAAGCAATAATATAAAACCTGTAAAAATATTCACAAAGCGTTAAGAAAAGATAATGCATTTTTTGAAAATAAAATTAATTACCGGCTTGTCGAACAGGCCCTTTCAAGCGGTTTTAATTGGTTTTGTGCTATTTTGATAGGTCGAAAGTGGTCTGACCGTAAATTTGGTTGTAGGGGCTAAACCATAACCGGCTGAATATTCGGTTTGCAGTTGAACCGGTTTGACAGTCCGGTCTGGTTTCGATAACAGCGGTCTGTACACAGGAATTGATCGCGCCCAACGTGACTGGAGCTATCATACCGGCACTAATGCACTGGATCCCATCAGAACTCTGCGGTTAAGCGTGCTTGCCCTAGAGTAGTACTTGGATGGGTGACCTCTTAGGAAGTCCTCGTGTTGCACCTCTTTTCACCTATATTTTTCAAGTTGGTTTTGCTACTATTAAAATTGAACCGTACAGATTCAGGTTCAACCGTTTAAACTGGTTGGTCAAATCGGATGAAGAAATAATATAAAATCTGTAAAAATATTCATAAAGTGGTTAAGAAAAGATATGCATTTTTTTAAAACAAAATTAATTACTGGCTGGTTGAACAGGCTCTTTCAAGCGGTTTTGATTTGTTATGTGCTGTTTGGAAAAGTTGAAAGTGGTCTGACCGTAAATTCGATAATAGCGATCTATACATAGGAATTGATCGCGCCTAACGTGACAGGTGCTATCATACCAGTTCTAATTCACCGGATCCCATCAGAACTCCGCAATTAAGCGTGCTTGGGCGAAATTAGTACTAGGATGTGTGACCTCCTGGGAAGTCCTTGTGTTGCACCTCTTTTTACCCTTTTATTTCAAGCTGGTTTTACTGCTATTAAAATTGGACCGTACAGGTTCAGGTTCAACCGTTTAAATCGGTTGGTCGAATCGGATCAAACAATAATATAAAATCTGTAAAAATATTCATAAAGCGTTAAGAAAATATAGTGGATTTTTTTAAAACAAAATTAATTACCGGCTGGTTGGCCCTTTCAAGCAGTTTTGATTGATTTTGTATTGTTTTGACAGGTCGAAAGTGGTCTGGCCGTAAATTCGGTTAGAAGGACTAAACCATAACCGGTTGAATGTTTAGTTTGCAGTTGAACCAGTTGGACCATCCGGTCTGGTTTCGATAACAGTGGTCTATACATAGGAATTGATCGCGCCCAATGTGACAGGTGCTATCATAGCAGTACTATTTCACCGGATCCCATCAGAACTCCGCAGTTAAGCGTGCTTGGGCAAGATTAGTACTAGGATATGTGACCGCCTGCGAAGTCCTCGTGTTGCACCTCTTTTTATCCTTTTTTTTCAAGTTAGTTTTGCCGCTGTTAAAACTGGACCGTACAATTTCAGGTTCAACCGTTTAAACCAGTTGGTCAAATTGGATCAAGCAATAATATAAAATCTGTAAAAATATTCATAAAGTGTTAAGAAAAGATACTATTTTTTTTTAAAACAAAATTAATTACCGGCTGGCCGAATAGGCCCTTTCAAGATGTTTTGATTGGTTTTGTGCTGTCTTAACAGGTCAAAAGTGTTCTGACCATAAATTCGGTTATAAGGGCTAAGTGTTAAACCATAACCGGTTGAATGTTCGGTTTGCAGTTGAACTAGTTGGATCGTCCGGTCTAGTTTCGATAACAGCAGTCTGTACATCGGAATTATGGCGTCTTCAACATACCAAGGTTCTTACCTTTGGAAAAGTAACGGGTCGAGGTTTTCCATCCAAAAAATCTGATTGTAGACGGTCGTGGTACCTTAGTTGTTGATGGGTCTCGTTATTCTTGGTGAGGTTCGCATCATTTGGTTATTAGAGCTTTGGTTCTAAATCAGGTTTTCCTATCCTTTTTTTTCGTCTTTCCATTGATTTTTGCCTAGGGTTTTCAAAAAAGAAAATGGATCCAAAGAAAAAAGAAAAAAGAAAAAAAAAATTTGTCCAAAAAAAAATTCATCCAAAAAAAAATTTGTCAAAAATAAAAATTCATATTTCCAAAAACTTCATCAGTTGTTGTTTCTTGGTATTTATATTGTCGTTGGTGTTTTTACTTTTTGAATTACTACAAGTGACTCGATATTGTCTTATTAGTTTAAAAAGAACTGAAAGAAAAATATATAGTGGAAAAAGCAGGAGTGGTGAGCATATTAGAGGATAAAAGCCAAATTGTTTTGAGTGAAACACGAGTGAAATCGAGTGAATCATTCTTTGAGTGAAACACGTAAGGGAGTGTTGTGCGGTCCATTGCATTTTGTTCCTAACCTTATTTTGCAGATCAACAATCTCTCATAACAGTGGTGATGATGCTCAAGGAGTGGCTGATCCGAAGTTGTTCATAGAGGCTATGGTGGAAAAATGTGAGAAGAATGATGAGGAGTGAATTGGAGCAAGTACATGAACGGTTGGAAAGGGTAGATAATGAATATATGGCGCAGCTGCAAAATGTTCATAATGTGCTTAGAAGGGAAAGAGTTCAACCAAGGAAAGTAAGGGATGAGGACGAGTATTATAGGGCTGGTTTTGATGGAGAAGAAGATCGAAATTCAGTGGGTAGTCCTAGGAGATATTGGCGGTTTAGGGAAGCTAGGAACCTGGAATATAACAATTTGGGCAGTATTAAGATGAAAATTCCTTCTTTTCAAGGAAAGAATGACCTAGAGGCCTATTTTGAATGGGAGAAGAAGGTGGAGTTGATGTTCGATTGCCACAACTACTTCGAGATAAAGAAGGTAAAACTTGCTGCTATTGAGTTTTCTGATTATGCTATTATTTGGTGGGATCAGTTAGTGTTGAACAGGCGGCGGAATAGAGAGTGTGTCCGATTGAGACGTGGGAAGAGATGAAAACAGTGATGAGAAGATAGTTTGTACCCAGCCATTACTACCGGGGTTGTACCAAAAACTGCAAAGCCTTAGACAAGGTAACCGGAGTGTGGAGGATTATTATCAGGAGATGGAGATTGCTATGATTCGGGCTAATGCAGAAGAAGACCGAGAGGCTACTTATGGCAAGGTTTTTGCATGGCTTAAATCGAGAAAATTCATGATAAGGTGGAGATGCAGCATTACATGGAGTTGGAAGACATGGTTGTACATGGCCATCAATAGTGGAGCAACAGCTCAAGAGGAGGGGTGGTACACGTGCAGTACATAGTTTGGGTTCTTCTCCATTGAAACCGAGTTATGTAAAGAAAGAAGAAAGGTCAGCTGCAAAACCCAAAACTGAGCCAAAACAAGAAACAACCAGCCATGGTTCTCAAGGTAAATCCGACCCTTTCCACATCTCGAAATCGTGACATTAAGTGTTTCAAATGTCAAGGCAGGGGATCACATAGCAAGCCAATGCCCGAACAAAAGAGTCATGGTGATACGGGATAATGGTGAGATTGAAACCGACGATGAATCAGAGCCCAACTCTATGCCACCATTGGAGGATGCAGATGAGGAAAGAATATGCAGCCGAAGGAGAATTGTTGGTTGCAAGAATGAGCTTTAAACATGCAAGTCAAAGAAGATGAAGAAGTGCAAGCGAGAAAACATCTTTCATACTAGATGCCACGTGCAAAACAAGGTATGTAGTATGATTATTGATGGAGGCAGTTGTACTAATGTTGCTAGCACTACTTTGGTGGAAAAATTGGGGCTGTCAAATAGTTAAACATCCCCAACCTTATAAATTGCAATGGCTCAATGATAATGGAGAGTTAAGGGTGACTAAATAGGTGTTAGTGTCATTCTGCATTGGAAAATATGAAGATGAAGTTTTGTGCGATGTAGTTCCGATGCAAGCTAGACACTTGTTATTAGGCCGACCTTGGCAATTTGATCGGTAAGTTAAGCATGATGGCTTTACCAACAAATACTCTTTTGTGCTCAATCAGAGAACCATCACTCTGTTCCAATGACACCGAAGCAAGTTTATGAAGATCAAGTGAGATTACAGAGAGAGAGTGATCAAAAGAAAAAGAGTGAAAGTGAACAAAAGAAAAAGAGTGAAAATCAAAGAGAGGCCGAGAAAAATGATAGAGTAAAAAAAAATCAAAATTCGGCCATTGAGAGAAAATCAGAGAGAGAACAAAAGAATTTCTATGTAAAAGTGAGTGAAATTAAGCAATCAATGTTTGCAAATCAGCCAATGATTATACTTTTGTACAAAGAGGCATTTTTGAACACTAATGAAATTGACCACGCTGTGCCTAGTTCTGTTGTTTCTCTTTTGCCGGAGTTTTGATGATGTCATTTCCGAGGAGATTCCACATGGTTTACCACCTATTCGAGGGATTGAACATTAAATCAATTTTGTGCCCGGTGCTTCCATTCCAAACCGACCAGCCTACCGAACTAATCCCGAGGAGACAAAAGAATTACAAAGGCAGGTTAGTGAATTGATGGAAAAGGGGTACGTGAGAGAAAGCATGAGCCCATGTGCCATTCCGGTGATTTTAGTTCCTAAGAAGGATAGGGCGTGGAGAATGTACATTGATTGTCGAGCCATCAACAATATAATGGTAAAGTATCGACATCCTATTCCTCGCTTAGATGATATGCTAGATGAACTGCATGGTGCTTGTGTATTTTCCAAGATTGATCAGAAAAGTGGTTATCATCAAATAAGAATGAAAGAAAGAGATGAATGGAAAACTTCTTTTAAAACAAAACATGGTTTATATGAGTGGTTAGTGATGCCATTTGGATTAACTAATGCACCAAAGTACTTTTATGCGATTAATGAACCATGTCTTGCGTGCTTTCATAGGCAGATTTATTACTGTCTATTTTGATGATATACTCATTTACAGCAAAAAACTTAGATGACCATGTTAAGCACTTAAGATCTGTTTTAGAAGTGTTAAGAAAGGAAAAATTGTTTGCTAACCTTAAGAAGTGCACCTTTTGCACCGATAAGCTTGTGTTTCTTGGTTTTGTTGTGAGTGCACAAGGAATACAGGTGGATGAAGAAAAGATTTACACCATTCAAGAGTGGCCAATGCCTACTTCCGTAAGTCAGGTAAGAAGTTTTCATGGCTTGGCGAGCTTTTACTGACGCTTTATTCGGGACTTCAGTAGCATTGCAACACCCTTAACCAAAGTCATCAAGAAGAATGTTCCATTCAAATGGGGAGGGGAACAAGAGAAGGCATTCAAACTCATCAAGGAAAAATTAACTAATGCGCCTTTACTTGTTTTACCTAACTTTGCTAAAACATTTGAAATTGAGTGTAATGCTTCAGGTATAGACATTGGAGGCGTTTTGATGCAAGAGGGAAGGCCGGTTGCGTACTTTAGCAAGAAATTCAGTGGGGCAGCCCTAAACTATCCCACTTATGACAAAGAATTCTACGCATTGGTTCAAACTCTAGAGACTTGGCAGCACTACCTTTGGCCTAAGGAGTTTGTGATTCATACTGATCATGAGTCCTTGAAGCATCTGAAGAGTCAACACAAGTTGAGTAGGAGACATGCCCGATTGGTAGAATTCATTGAGACGTTCCCATTTGTCATCCGATATAAACAAGGTAAGGAGAATGTGGTAGCCGATGCACTTTCTCGAAGGTACGTGTTAATCTCTACTTTTAATGCAAAATTACTTGGTTTTGAACACATTAAAGAATTGTACCTTTTTGACCAAGATTTTTGTGAGGAATATAGGAATTGTGAGGAAAAGGGCGTGGGAAAGTTCTTTAGGCCTGAAAGATTTCTTGTTTCGAGAAAATAAGTTGTGTGTGCCTAATTGTTCATTACGAGACTTATTGGTAAGGGAATCCCATAGTGGAGGGTTAATGGGACATTTTGGAGTTGCCAATACTTTAGCTGTTTTACAAGGAACACTTATATTGGCCACACATGAAACGAGATGTCGAGAGGATTTGTGGTAGATGTGTAACGTGTAGGCAAGCTAAGTCCAGAATGCAGCCCAACTGTTTGTATACTCCTTTGTCAATTCCTTGTGAACATTGGATTGATATTTCGATGGATTTTATGTTAGGTTTGCCTAGGTCTAAACAAGGAAGAGATTCAATATTTGTGGTTGTGGATAGATTCTCTAAGATGGCACATTTTATTCCATGTCACAAAACGGATGATGCTTCACATGTTGCTGATTTGTTCTTTAGGGAGGTTGTGAGATTACATGGTATGCCTAGGACAATTGTTTTCTGATAGAGATGCTAAGTTCTTGAGTTACTTTTCGAAGACTTTGTGGTGCAAGTTAGGAACTAAGCTCTTGTTTTCTACTACGTGTCACCCACAAACTGATGGTCAAACCGAAGTAGTAAATAGGACTTATTCAACTTTGTTGAGGGCTATCATTAGGAAAAATATCAAAACATGGGAAGAGTGTTTACCACATGTCGAGTTTGCTTACAATCGTACTGTTCATTCTGCTACAAAATTTTCACCTTTTGAAATTGTATATGGATTTAATCCTTTGACTCCATTGGATTTATCTCCTTTACCTTTGTCTGAGTATGTGAATTTAGATGACGAAAAGAAAGCTAAATTTGTTAGACAGATCCATATATAGATAAGACTCAATGTCGAGCGGAGAACGGATCAATATGCAAAACAAGCCAACAAGGGGCGCCATAAGCTAATTTTTGAACCTGGAGATTAGGTTTGGCTGCACATGTAGAAAGAGAGATTTCCTGTTCAAAGGCATTCCAAACTACTTCTGAGAGGAGATGGTCCTTTTCAAGTACTCGAGCGCATCAATGACAATGCCTACAAACTGGATTTACCAGGTGAGTACAATGTTAGTGCTACTTTTAATGTTACTGACTTGACTCCTTTCGATGTAGGTGATGATTTGAGGACAAATCCTTTTCAAGAGGAGGGGAATGATGCAAATGAAGTTACGACATTAAAGGATCCGGTTCAAGTCCCAGTTGGCCCAGGTACGAGAGGTCGGGCAAAGAAATTCAAGGAAGCACTCAACAGGCTGATTCAATAAATCTGGTTTCAATCAAATTTACAGCCCATTGAGAATAGCCCATGTTTTCAACAAAGAAGCATCAATGTGATTGAAACCTAACCTAATTGCAGCAGTAAATCTACATGATTTGGGGGCTAATTGCAGCAGCAGATCTGCATGTTTGGGGGCTGATTGATATAATCAGATACTTTCCTTTATTTGTTAGAGCTGATTAATTCAATCAGATATTTTTCTTTATTTGTTAGGGCTGATTAATTCAATTAGATACTTTCCTTTTATTTATAGGGCTGATTGATTTAATCAGATACTTGCCTTTATTTGTTAGGACTGGTTGATTTAATTAGATACTTTTTTTATTGTAATCAGCCTATTTAAAGGCGTACATGAATGAAAGAAACAACATAGTTTTATTCAAAAAAATTGAGAGTTTCTTTTTGGTTCTTTGAAGAACTATTCGAACTTATCGGAATCATTCCGTGGTGTTCACAATTCGACTTATCAAATGGAATTTCCACCACCGTTTGTGGCGTCTTCAACATACCAAGGTTCTTACCTCTGCATAGGTAACGGGTCGAGGTTTTCCCATCCACAAATCTGATTGTAGACAGTCGTGGTGCCTTAGTTGTTGACAGGTCTCGTTATTCTTAGGCGAGGTTTGCATCATTTGGTTATCAGAGCTTTGGTTCTAAATTAGGTTTTCCTATCCTTTTTTTTTTGTCTTTCCATTAATTTTCGCCTAGGGTTTTCAAAAACCAAAAAAGGAATTTAAAGAAAAAAAAAGAAGGAAGAGGGATCCAAAAAAAAAAGAAAAAAGAAAAAAAAATTCATCCAAAAAAAAAAAAGAATAGCCCCTTTCAAGGGGGTTTTGATTGGTTTTGTACTATTTTGACAGGTCGAAAGTGGTCTGACCGTAAATTCGGTTATAAAGGCTAAACCGGTTGGATCGTCCAGTCTGGTTTCGATAACAGCGGTCTGTATATAAGAATTGATCGCGCCTAACATGACAGGTGTGATCATACCAGCACTAATCCATTCGATCTCATCAGAATTCCACAATTAAGCACGCTTGGGCTAGAGTAGTACTAGGATGGGTGACCTCCTGGGAATCCCTTGTGTTGCACCTCTTTTGACCCTTTTTTTTTCAAGTTAGTTTTGCTGCTGTTAAAACTAGACCGTACAGGTTCAAGTTCAACCATTTAAACCGATTGGTCAAATGGGATAAAGTAATAATATAAAATCTGTAAAAATATTCATAAAGCGTCAAGAAAAGATAATGCATTTTTTGAAAACAAAAGTAATTATCGACTGGTCGAACAGGCCCTTTCAAGCAGTTTTGATTGATTTTGTACTATTTTGACAGGCCGAAAGTGGTCTGACCGAAAATTTGGTTATAAGGGCAAAACACCATAACTTGTTGAATGTTCGGTTTGCAGTTGAACCGGTTGGACCGTCCAGTCTGGTTTCGATAACAGCGGTCTATATATAGGAATTGATCGCGCCTAACGTGACAGGTACGATCATACCAGCACTAATGCATCGGATCCCATCAGAACTCCATACGTAAGCGTGCTTGGACGAGAGTAGTACTTGAATGGGTGACCGCCTGACAAGTCCTCGTCTTGCACCTCTTTTGACCCCTTTTTTTCAAGTTGGTTTTGCTGCTGTTAAAAATCTGCTGTTAAAAATGGATCGTACAGGTTCAGGTTCAACCGTTTAAACCGGTTGGTCGAATCGGATCAAGCAATAATATAAAATCTGTAAAAATATTCATAAAAGCGTTAAGAAAAGATAATGCATTTTTATAAACCGAAATTAATTACCGGCTGGTCGAACAGGCCATTTGAAGCGATTTTGATTGGTTTTGTGCTGTTTTGACAGGTCGAAAGTGGTCTGAGTTACGTGTGCTTGGGCGAGAGCAGTACTAGGATAGGTGACCTCCTAGGAAGTCCTCGAGTTGCACCTCTTTTGACCCTTTTTTTTAAAGTTAGTTTTGCTGCTATGAAAACTGGGCCGTACAGGTTCAGGTTGAACCGTTTAAACCGGTTGGTCGAATCAAATCAAGCAAAAATCTAAAATCTGTAAAAAATAACTAGTTGAATGTTCGGTTTGCAGTTGAACTGGTTGGACTGTCTGGTCTAGTTTGAATAATAACGGTCTATAAATAGGAATTGATCGCAGCCAACGTGACAGGTGCAATCATGCCAGCACTAATGCACCGGATCCCTTCAGAACTCCGCAGCTAAGCGTGCTTGGGCGAGAGTAGTACTAGGAAGGGTGACCTACTGGGATGTCCTCGTGTTACACTTCTTTTTACTCTTTTTTTTTCAAGTTGATTTTGCTGCTATTAAAACTGGACCGTACAGGTTCAGGTTCAACCGTTTAAACCAATTGGTCGAATCGGATCAAGGAATACTATCAAATCTATAAAAATATTCATAAAGCGTTAAGAAAAGATAATACATTTTTTTAAATCAAAATTAATTACCGGCTGGTTGAAAAGGTCCTTTCAAGAGTTTTGATTGATTTTGTGCTGTTTGGACAAGTCGAAAGTAGTCTGACCGTAAATTCAGTTATAAAGGCTAAACCTTAACCGGTTGAATGTTAGGTTTGCTGTTGAATCGGTTGGACTGTCCGGTCTGGTTTCGATAACAACGGTCTGTACATAGGAATTGATCGCGCCCAACATAACAAGTGCAATCATACTAGCATTAACGCATTGGATCTCATTAGAACTCCGCAGTTAAGCGTGCTTGGGCGAAAGTTGTACTAAGATGGGTGACTTTTTGTGAAGTCCTCTTGTTGCACCTCTTTTGATCCTTTTTTTTGAAGTTGGTTATGCTGATGTTAAAACTAGACCGTACCGAATTAAGCAATAATATAAAATCTGTAAAGATATTCATAAAGCATTAAGAAAAGATAATGTATTTTTTAAAAATAAAATTAATAACCGACTGGTCGAACAGGGCCTTTCAAGCAGTTTTGATTGGTTTTGTGTTGTTTTGATAGGTCGAAAGTAGTCTGACCGTAAATTCGGTTAGAAGGGCTAAACCATAACTTGTTGAATGTCCGGTATGCAGTTGAACCAGTTGGACCGTCCGGTCTGGTTTCGATAACAGCAGTCTGTACATAGAAAATGATCGCGCACAATATTACAGGTGCGATCATACCAGTACTAATACACTGGATTCGATCAGAACTTCATCGTTAAGCGTGCTTGAGCGAGAGTAGTATTAAGATGAGTGACCTCTTGGGAAGTCCTCGTGTGGCACCTTTTTGACCCTTTTTTTTCAAGTTAGTTTTGCTGCTGTTAAAACTGGATCGTACAGGTACAGGTTCAACCGTTTAAACCAGTTGGTCGAATCGGATTAAGCAATAATATAAAGTCTGTAAAAATATTCACAAAAGCGTCAAGAAAAGAGAATGCATTTTTTGAAAATAATATTAATTACCGGCTGGTCGAACAGGCCCTTCCAAACGATTTTGATTGGTTTTGTGTAGTTTTGACATGTCGAAAGTGGTCTGAGTTATGTGTGCTTGTGCGAGAGCAGTAATAGGATAGGTGACCTCCTGGGAAGTGCTTGAGTTGCACCTCTTTTGACCCTTTTTTTCAAGTTAGTTTTGCTGCTGTGAAAACTAGACCGTACAGGTTCAGGTTCAACCGTTTAAACCGATTGGTCGAATCGGATCAAGCAAATAATATAAAATCTGTAAAAATATTCATAAAGCATTAAGAAATGATAATGCATTTTTTTAAAATAAAATTAATTACCGGCTGGTCTAATAGGCCTTTTCAAGCAGTTTTGATTGGTTTTGTGCTGTTTTGACAGGTTGAAAGTGGTCTGACCGTAAATTCGGTTACAAGGGCTAAACCATAACCGGTTAAATGTTCAGTTTACAGTTGAACCAGTTGGACCGTCAGGTCTGGTTTCGATAACAGCGGTCGGTACATAGGATTTGATCGCACCCAACATGACAGGTGCAATCATACTAGCATTAATGCACCGGATCCCATCAAAATTTTGCAGTTAAGCGAGCTTAGACGAGACTAGTACTAGGATGGGTTATCTCATGGGAAGTCTACGTGTTGCACCTCCTTTTACCCTTTTTTTTCAAGTTGGTTTTGTTGCTGTAAAAATTAGACCGTACAGGTTTATGTTCAACCATTTAAACCGGTTGATCGAATCAGATTAAGTAATAATATAAAATTTGTAAAAATATTCATAAAGCGTTAAGAAAAGATAATGCATTTTTTTAAAACAAAATTAATTACCAACTGGTCGAACAGGCCCTTTCAATATGTTTTGATTGGTTTTGTGCTGTTTTGACAGGTCAAAAGTGGTCTGATTCAGTTATATAGGCTAATCCATAACCGGTTGAATGTTCAGATTGCAATTGAACCGGTTGGACCGTTTGATCTGGTTTCGTTAACAGTGGTCTGTACATAAGAACTGATCGTGTCCAACGTGACAGGTGCGATCATACTAGCAGTACTGCACCGGATCCAATTGTGTTGCACCTATTTTAACCTTTTTTTTTCAAGTTAGTTTTGCTGCTGTTAAAACTAGACCGTACAAGGTCCGATTCAACCGTTTGAACCGGTTGGTCGAGTCGGATCAACCAATAATATAAAATCTGTAAAAATATTCCTAAAGCGTTAAGAAAAGATAATGCATTTTTGAAAAACAAAATTAATTACCGACTGGTCGAACCAGCCCTTTCAAGCGGTTTTAATTGGTTGGTTTGTGCTGTTTTGACAGGTCAAAACTGGTCTGACCATAAATTCGGTTATAAGGGCTAAACTATAACTGGTTGTATGTTTGGTTTGCAGTTGAACCGATTAGATTGTCTGTTCTGGTTTCGATAACAGTGGTCTGTACAGAGGAACTGATCGCGCCCAACGTTACAGGTATAATCATACCAATACTAATGCATCGGATCCCATCAGAACTCCGCAGTTAAGCTTGCTTGAGCGAGAGTAGTACTTGGATGGGTGATTTCCTAGGAAGTCCTCGTGTTGCACCTCTTTTTACCCTTTTTTTTCAAGTTGGTTTTGTTACAGTTAAAAATGGACCGTACAGGTTCTTGTTTAACCGTTTAAATCAATTGGTCGAATTTGATCAAGCAATAGTACAAAATCTGTAAAAATATTCATAAAGCGTTAAGAAAAGACAATGCATTTTTGTAAAACAAAATTAATTACGGGCTGGTCGAACAGGCCCTTTCTTGCAGTTTTGATTGGTTTTGTGCTGTTTTCACAGGTCAAAAGTGGTTTGACCGTAAATTCGGTTATAAAAGCTAAACCATAACCGGTTAAATGTTCGGTTTGCAGTTGAACCGGTTGGACCGTCTGATCTGACTTTGATATCAGCGGTCTGTACATAAGAACTGATCGCTCCCAACTTGATAGCTGCGATCATACCAGCACTAATGCACTGGATCCAATCAGAACTCTGTAGTTAAGCATGCTTGGGCGAGAGTAATACAAAGATGGGTGACCTCTTGGGAAGTCCTCGTGTTGCACCTATTACTCTTTTTTGTCAAGTTAGTTTTGCTGTTGTTAAAACTGGACCGTACAGGTTCTGGTTCAACCATTTGAACCGGTTAGTCGAATCGGATCAAGCAATAATATAAAATCTGAAAAAATATTCATAAAGCGTTAAGAAAAGATAATGTATTTTTTGAAAACAAAATTAATTACCGACTGGTCGAACAAGCTCTTTCAAGCAGTTTTGATTGGTTTTGTGCTGTTTTGACTGGTCGAAAGTTGTCTGACCGTAAATTCGGTTATAAGGGATGAACCATAACAGATTGAATGCTCGGTTGCAGTTGAACTGGTTGGACTGTCCGGTCTGGTTCTGATAACAGCAGTCTGTACATAGGAATTGATCGCGCACAATATTACAAGTGCGATCATACTAGCACTAATGCACCGGATTCGATCAGAACTCCGCAGTTAAGCGTGGTTGGGCGAGATTAGTACTACGATGTGTGACCTCCTGAGAAGTCCTCGTGTTACACCTCTTTTTACCCTTTTTTTTAAAGTTAGTTTTACTGCTGTTAAAACTGGACCGTACAGGTTCGGGTTCAACCGTTTAAACCGGTTGGTCAAATCGGATCTAGTAATAATATAAAATAAGTAAAAATATTCATAAAGGGTTAACAAATGATAATGTATTTTTTGAAAACAAAATTAATTACCAACTGGTGGAACAAGCACTTACAAGCGGTTTTGATAGGCTTTGTGCTGTTTTGACAGGTCGAAAGTAGTCTGACTGTAAATTTTGTTATAAGGACTAAATAGTAACCGGTTGAATGTTCGGTTTGTAGTTGAACCAGTTGGACCATCCGATCTAGTTTCGATAACAGAGGCTGTTCATATAAATTGATCACGCCCAACTTGACTGGTGCGATCATACATCAATGCATCGGATCCCATTAGAACTCCATAGTTCAGCGTGCCTGGGTGAGAGTAGTACTACGATGGGTGGCCTCTTGGGAAGTCATCATGTTGCACCTCTTTTTACCCTTTTTTTTCGAGTTGGTTTTGCTGCTGTTAACACTACATCGTATAGGTCCAACCGTTTAAACCAATTGGTCGAATTGGATCAAGCAGTAATATAAAACCTATAAAAATATTCATAAAGCGTTAAGAAATAATAATGCATTTTTTGTAAACAAATTTAATTACCGGCTAATCGAACAGGCTTTTTCAAGCAGTTTTGATTGGCTTTGTGCTGTTTTGACAAGTCGAAAGTGGTATGACCTTAAATTCGGTTACAAAGGCTAAACCATAACCGGTTGAATATTCAGTTTTCAGTTGAACTGGTTGGACCGTCCGGTTTGGTTTCGACAACAACGGTCTGTACATAGGAATTGATCACCCCCACCGTGACAGGTACGATCATACCAGCATTGATGCACCGGATCCCATCAACACTCCGCAGTTAAGTATGCTTAGGTGAGAGTAGTACAAGGATGGGTGACCTATTGGGAGGTCCTCGTGTTGCAGCTCTAACTTTTTTTCAAGTTGGTTTTGCTGCTGCTAAAACTAGATCGTACAGGTTCAGGTTCAACCGTTTAAATCGGTTGGTCAATTTCGGATCAAGCAATAATATAAAATCTGTAAAAATATTCATAAAGCGTTAAGAAAAGATAATGCATTTTTTGAAAACAAAATTAATTACCAGCTGGTCGAACAGGCCCTTTCAAGCAGTTTTGATTGGTTTTGTGCTGTTTTGACAGGTCAAAAGTGGGCATTTGACCGTAAATTTGGTTATAAGGGCTAAGGGTTAAACCATAACCAGTTGAATGTTTCGGTTTGCAGTTTAACCGGTTTGACCGTCCGGTTCTGGTTTCGATAACAGCGGTCTGTACATAGGAAACTGATCGCGCCCCAACGCGACAGGTGCGATCATACCTAGCACTAATGCACCGGATCCCATCAAGAACTCCGCAGTTAAGCGTGCTTGGGCGAGAGTAGTACTAGGATGGGTGACCTCCTTAGGAAGTCCTCGTGTTGCACCTCTTTTTACCCTTTTTTTTTTAAGTTGGTTTTGGCTGCTGTTAAAATTGGACCGTACAGGTTCAGGTTCAACCGTTTAAACCGGTTGGTCGAATCGGATCAAGCAATAATATAAAATATGTAAAAATATTCATAAAGCGTTAAGAAAAGATAATGCATTTTTTGAAAATAAAGTTAATTACCGGCTGGTCGAACAGGCCCTTTCAAGCGGTTTTGATTGGTTTTGTGCTGTTTTGACAAGTCGAAAAGTGGTTTGACCGTAAATTCGGTTATTAAGGCTAACACCATAATCGGCTTGAATGTTCGGTTTGCTGTTGAACCGGTTGGACCGCCTGGTCTGGTTTCGATAACAGCGGCCTGTACATAGGAATTGATCACGCGCCCAACGTTACAGGTGCGATCATACCAGCACTAATGCACCGGATCCCATTAGAAACCTGCAATTAAGGGTGCTTAGGAGAGAGTAGTACTAGGATGGGTGACCTCTTGGGAAGTCCTCGTGTTGCACCTCTTTTGGCCTTTTTTTTTCATGTTGGTTTTGCTACTAGTTGAAAACTGGACCGGTATAAGTTCAGGTTCAACCGTTTCAAACCGGTTGATCGAATCGAATCAAGCAATAATATAAAATCTGTAAAAATATTCATTAGGCATTAAGAAAAGATAATGCATTTTTTTGAAAACAAAATTAATTACCGGCTGGTCGAGCAGGCCCTTTCAAGCGGTTTTGATTGGTTTTGTGCTGTTTTGACAAGGTCGAAAGTGGTCTGACCGTAAATTTAGTTATAAGGGCTAAACCGTAACCGGTTGAATGTTCAGTTTGCTGTTGAACTGGTTGGACTGTCCGATCTGCTTTCGATAACAGCGGTCTGTTCATAGGAATTGATTGCGCCCAACGTGACAGGTGTGATCGTACTAATACTAATGCACCGAATCCCATCAGAACTCCGCATTTAAGCGTACTTGGGTGAGAGTAGTGGTAGGATGGATGACCTCCAGTGAAGTCCTCGTGTTGCACCTCTTTTTACTCTTTTTTTTCAAGTTGGCTTTGGTTGCTGTTAAAACTGAACCGTACAGGTTCAGGTTCAACTGTTTAAACTGGTTGGTCGAATAGGATCAAGCAATAATATAAAATCTGTAAAAATATTCATAAAGCGTTAAGAATAGATAATGCCTTTTTTGAAAACAAAATTAATTATTGGCTGGTCGAACAGGCCCTTCCAAGCGGTTTTGATTGGTTTTGTGCTGTTTTGACAAGTCGAAAGTGGTCTGACCGTAAATTCAGTTATAAAAGCTAAACTATAACAGGTTGAATGTTCGGTTTGCAGTTGAACCAGTTGGACAGTCTGGTCTAGTTTCGATAACAGCAGCCTGTACATAGGAATTGATCGCGCCCAACATGACAGGTGCAATCATACCAGCACTAATGCATCAGATCCCATCAGAATTCCGCAGATAAGCGTGCTTTGGCTAGAGTAGTACTAGGATTGGTGACCTCCTGGGAAGTCCTCGTGTTGCACCTCTTTTGACCCTATTTTTTTCAAGTGAGTTTTACTGATGTGAAAACTAAACCGTACAGGTTCTGATTCAACTGTTAGAACCGGTTGATCGATTCGGATTAAGCAATAATATAAAATTTATAAAAATATTCATAAAGCGTTAGCAAAAGATAATGGATTTTTTGAAAACAAAATTAATTACCGGCTGGTCAAACAAGCCCTTTCAAGCGGTTTTGATTGGTTTTGTGATATTTTGACAGGTCAAAAGTAGTCTGACCGTAAATTCAGTTATAAGGGCTAAACCATAACCGATTGAATGTTTGGTTTGCAGTTGAAATAGTTGGACTGTCCAGTCTGGTTTCGATAACAGTGGTCTGTACATAGGAATTCATCGCACCCAACTTGATAGGTATGATCACACTAGCATTGATGCAACTAATCCTATTAGAACTATGCAGTTAAGTGTGCCTGGGCGTGAGTAGTATTAGGATGGGTGACCTCTTGGGAAGTACTCGTGTTGCACATCTTTTGACCTTTTTTTTTGAAATTGTTTTTGTTGATGTGAAAACTGGACCGTACAGGTTCAGGTTCAACCGTTTAAACTGGTTGGTCGAATTAGATCAAGCAACAATATAAAATCTGTAAAAATATTCATAAAGCGTTAACAAAAGATAATGCATTTTTTAAAAATAAAATTAATTACCGGCTGATCGAAAGTGGTCTGATCGTAAATTCGATTATAAGGGCTAAACCGTAACCGGTTAAATGTTCGGTTTGCTGTTGAACCGGTTGGACTGTTTGGTCTAGTTTCGATAACAGCGGTCTGCACATAGGAATTGATCACGCTCAACATGACAGGTGAGATCATACCAGCACTAATGCATTTTTTGAAAACAAAATTAATAACCGGCTAGTCGAACAGGCCCTTTCAAGCGGTTTTTGATTGGTTTTGTACTATTTTTCACAGGTCGAAAGTGGTCTGACCGTAAATTCGGTTATAAGGGCTAAACCAAAACCAGTTGAATGTTCGGTTTGCAGTTGAACTGGTTGGACCATCCGGTCTGGTTTCGATAATAGCTGTCTGTACACAGGAATTGATCGTGACCAACGTGAAAGGTACGATCATAACAGCACTAATGCACCGGATCCCATCAGAACTCCGCAGTTAAGCGTGCTTGGGCGAGAGTTGTACTAGAATGGGTGACCTCCTAGGATGTCCTCGTGTTGCACCTCTTTTGACCCTTTTTTTTTCAACTTGCTTTTGCTGCTGTTAAAACTGGACCGTACAGGTTCTGGTTCAACCGTTTAAATCAGTTGTTCGAATCTGATCAAGCAATAATATAAAATCTGTAAAAATATTCATAAAGGATTAAGAAAAGATAATACATTTTTTTAAAACAAAATTAAATACCGGCTGGTCGAACAGGCCCTTTCAAGCAGTTTTGATTGGTTTTGTGCTGTTTTGACAGGTGGAAAGTGGTCTAACCGTAAATTCAGTTATAAGGGCTAAACCACAACCGGTTAAATGTTCTGTTTACAGTTGAACCGATTAGACCATCCAGTTTAGTTTCGATAACAGCGGTCTGTACATAGGAATTGATCGTGCCCAACGTGATAGTTGCGATCATACCAGCACTAATGCACCCGATCCCATTAGAATTTCGCAGATAAGCGTGCTTGGGTGAGAGTAGTACTAGGATGGGTGATCTCTTGGGAAGTCCTCGTGTTGCACCCATTTTTACCCAGTTTATTCAAGTTGGTTTTGTTGCTGTCAAAATTGGACCGTAAAGGTTCAAGTTCAACCGTTTAAAACGTTTAGTCGAATTGGATCAAGCAATAATATAAAATCTGCAAAAATATTCATAAAGCGTTAAGAAAAGATAATGTATTTTTTTAAAACAAAATTAATTGCTGACTGCTCGAATAGGCCCTTTTAAGCGGTTTTGATTGGTTTTGTGCTGTTTTTGCTAGTCGAAAGTGGTCTGACCGTAAATTTCGGTTATAAGGGCTAAACCATAACTAATTGAAAGTTCGGTTTGCAGTTGAACCGGTTAGACCGTCTGGTCTGGTTTCGATAACAGCGGTCTGGACATAGGACTTGATCGCACTAACTTGATAGGTGCGATCACACTAGCACTGATGCATTGAATCCTATTAGAACTCTGCAGTTAAGCGTGCCTGGGCGTGAGTAATATTAGGATGGGTGACCTCTTGGGAAGTCTTCGTGTTGTACATCTTTTGACCTTTTTTTTTGTTGTTTTTGCTGATGTGAAAACTGGACCGTACAGGTTCAGGTTCAACCGCTTAAACTGGTTGGTCGAATTAGATCAAACAACAATATAAAATCTGTAAAAATATTCATAAAGCGTTAAGAAAAGATAATGCACTTTTTGAAAAACAAAATTAATCACCAGCCGGTCGAACAGGTTATTTCAAGCGGTTTTGATTGATTTTGTGCTATTTTGACAGGTCAAAAGTGGTCTAACCATAAATTCAGTTATAAGGGCTAAACCATAACTGGTTTAATGTTCGGATTGCAGTTGAACCGGTTGGACTGTCTGGTCTGGTTTCGATAACAATGGTATGCACATAGGAATTGATCGCACCCAACGTGACAAGTGCGATCATGCCACTGCTAATGCACCGGATCCCATCAGAACTCCGCAGTTAAGCGTGCTTCGACAAGTGTAGCACTAGGATGGGTGACCTCTTTGGAAGTCCTCTCGTTACACCTCTTTTGATCCTTTTTTTTAAGTTAGTTTTGCTGCTGTTAAAACTGGACCGTACCGGATCAAGAAATTATATAAAAACTGAAAAAATATTCATAAAGTGTTGAGAAAAGATAATTGGATTTTTTGAAAACAAAATTGAATTACCGGCTGGTCAAATAGGCCCTTTCAAGCGGTTTTGATTGGTTTTGTGCTGTTTTGACAGGTCAAAAGTGGTCTGACCGTAAATTTCGGTTATAAGGGACTAAATCATAACCAGTTGAATGTTCGGATTGCAGTTGAACCAGCTTGGACCGTCCGGTCTGGTTTCGATAACAGCGGTCTGTACATAGGAAATGATCGAACCCAAAACGTGACAGGTGCGATCATGCTAACACTAATGCACTGGATCCCATCAGAACTCCGCAGTTAAGCGTGCTTCCGACGAGAGTAGTACTAGGAAGGGTGACCTCCAGGGAATGTTGTCGTGTTCGCACTTCTTTTTACCCGTTATTTTTGAAGTTCATTTTGCTGCTAGTTAAAATTGGACCGTACAGGTTCGGGCTCAATCGTTTAAACTTGTTGGTCGAATCGGATCAAGCAATAATATAAAATTTGTAAAAATATTCAAAAAGTGTTAAGAAAAATATAATCCATTTTTTGAAAACAAAATTAATTATCGGCTAGTCGAACAGGCCCTTTTTTGCGGTTTTGATTGGTTTTGTGCTATTTTGACAGGTCGAAAGTGGTCTGACCAACAATTCGGTTATAAGGGCTAAACCATAACCGGTTGAATGTTCGGTTTGCAGTTGAACCGGTTAGACCGTCCAGTCTAGTTTCGATAACAGCGGTCTGTACATAGGAATTGGTCGCGCCCAACGTGACAGGTGCGATCATACCAGCACTAATCCACCAAATCCCATCAGAACTTCGCAATTAAGCGTGCTTGGGCGAGAGTAGTACTAGGATCGGTGACCTCCTGGGAAGTCCTCGCGTTGCACCTTTTTTAACCCTTTTTTTTTCAAGTTAGTTTTGCTACTGTTAAAATTGGACCGTATAGGTTCAGGTTCAACCATTTGAACCGGTTGGTCGAATCGGATCAACCAATAATATTAAATGTTTAAAAAAAATCATAAAGTGTTAAGAAAAGGGTAATGTATTTTTTGAAAACAAAATTAATTTACGGCTGGTCGAACGACACTTTCCAGCGGTTTTGATTGATTTTGTGTTGTTTTAGACAGGTTGAAAGTGGTCTCACCGTAAATTCGGTTATAAGGGCTACACCATAACCGATTGCATGTTCGGATTGCAGTTGAACCAGTTGAACCGTCTGGTCAGGTTTCGATAACAAAGGTCTGTACATAGGAATTGATCGCACCCAACGTGACAAGTGCGATTATGCCAGCATTAATGCACCGGATCCCATCAGAACTTTGTAGTTAAACATGCTTGGGCGAGAGTTGTACTAGGAAGGGTGACCTCCTAGGAATGTCCTCGTGTTGTACTTCTTTTTACCCTTTTTTTTTTTTCAAGTTGATTTTGCTGCTGTTAAAACTGGACCGTACACGTTCGGGTTCAACCGTTTAAACCGGTTCGTCGAATCAGATCAAGCGATAATACAAAATCCTGTAAAAATATTCATAAAGCGTTAAGAAAAGATAATTGCATTTTTTGAAAATAAAATTAATTACCGGCTGGTCGAAAGTGGTCTGACCGTAAATTCGGTTATAAGGTGCTAAACCGTAACCGGTTAAATGTTCGGTTTGCTGTTGAACCGGTTGGACCTGTCTGGTCTAGTTTCGATAACAGCGGTCTGCACATAGGAAATTGATTGCGCCCAACATGACAGGTGCGATCATAACAGCACTAATGCACCGGATCCAATCAGAATTCCGCAGTTAAGCGTGCTTTGGCGAGAGTAGTACTAGGAATGGGTGACCTCCTTGGGAATGTCCTCGTGTTGCACCTCTTTTGACCCTTTTTTTTTCAAGTTGCTTTTGCTGCAGTTCAAACTGGACCGTACAGGTTCCGGTTCAACCGTTTAAACCGGTTAGTCGAGTCGGATCAAGCAATAATATAAAATCCATAAAAATATTCGTAGAGCATGTCAAGAAAAGATAATTCATTTTTTAGAAAACAAAATTAACAACCGTCTAGTCGAACAGGCCCTTTCAAGCGATTTTGATTGGTTTTGTGCTGTTTTGACAAGGTCGAAAGTGGTCTGACCGTAAATTTAGTTGTAAGGGCTAAACCGTAACTGGTTAGAATGTTCGGTTTGCAGTTGAACCGATTGGACCGTCCAGTGGTCTGGTTTCGATAACAGCGGACTGTACATAGGAATTGATCGTGCCCAAAACGAGGATAGGTGCGATCATACCAGCACTAATGCACCCAATCCCATTAGAATTTCGTAGTTAAGCGTGCTTGGGCGAGAGTAGTACTAGGATGGGTGACCTCCTGGGAAGTCCCCGTGTTGCACCTCTTTTTACCCTTTTTTATTCAAGTTAGTTTTGTTGCTGTTAAAATTGGACCGTAAAGGTTCAAGTTCAATTGTTTAAAACGGTTAGTCGAATTGGATCAAGTAATAATATAAAATTTGCAAAAATATTCATAAAGCGTTAAGAAAAGATAATGTATTTTTTTAAAACAAAATTAATTGCCGACTAGCTCGAACAGGCCCTTTCAAGCGATTTTGATTGGTTTTGTGCTGTTTTGGCTGGTCGAAAGTGGTCTGACCGTAAATTTCGGTTATAAGGGCTAAACCATAACCAGTTGAAAGTTCGGTTTGCAATTGAACCGATTGGACCGTGTGGTCTGGTTTCGATAACAGCGGACTGTACATATGAACTTGATCGCAGCAAAACGAGGCAGGTGCGATCATACCAGCTCTAATGCACCAGATCCCATCAGAACTCCGCAGTTAAGCATGCTTGGGTAAGAGTAGTACTAGGATGGGTGACCTCCTGGGAAGTCCTCGTGTTGCACCTTATTTTTACCCTTTTTTTATTTAAGTTAGTTTGTGGCTGCTAGTTAAAACTGGACCGTACAGGTTCCAGGTTCAACTGTTTAAACCGGTTAGTCGAATCGGATCAAGCAATAACATAAAGATCCTGTAAAAATATTCATAAAGCATGTCAAGAAAAGATAATTACATTTTTGGAAAATAAAATTAATTACCGGCTGGTCGACCAGGCCCGTTCAAGCAGTTTTGAATTGGTTTTGTGCTGTTTTGGTCAAGGTCGAAAGCGGTCTGACCGTAAATTTGGTTATAAGGGCTAAACCATAACAGGTTGAATATTCTAGGTTTGCAGTTGGAACAGGGATTGGACCGTGTGGATCTGGTTTCGATAACAGCGGTCTGTACAATAGGAATTGATCACGGCCAACGTGACAGGTGCGATAATACTAGCACTAATGCACTGGATCCCATCAGAACTCCGCAGTTAAGCGTACTTGGGTGAGAGTAGTACTAGGATTGGTGATCTATTGGCAAGTCTGCATGTTGCACCTCCTTTTGACCCTTTTTTTTTCCAGTTAGTTTTGATGCAGTTTAAAATTGGACCGTACAGGTTCAAGTTCAACCGTTTAAACCGGTTGGACGAATCAAATCAAGCTATAATATAAAATTTGTAAACATATTCATGTAGCGTTAAGAAAAAAAATAATGCATTTTTTGAAAATAAAATTAATTACCTACTGGTTGTCCTGATTTAACCGGCCTTTCAAGCAAATTTGATTGGATTTGTATTGTTTTGACAAGGTCGAAAGTGGTCTGACCGTAATATTCTAGTTATAAAGGCTAAACCATAACCAGCTGAATGTTTGGTTTCGCAGCGTTGATTCGGTTGGGCCGCCCCCCCTTGGTTTTCGATAATCAGCGGATCTGTACAAAGGAATTGATCGCGCCTAAACGATAAAGGCGTGATCATCCCAGCACTAATGCACCGGAACCCGTCAGAACTCCGCAGTTAAGCGTGCTTGGAAAATAGTAGAATTAGGATGGGTGACCTCCTAAGGAAGTCCTCGTGTTGCACCTTATTTTGACCCTTTTTTTTGCCAGTTGGTTTTGGCTGCAGTTAAAACTGGACCGTACTTGATTCAGGTTCAACATTGTTTAAATCGGTTGGTCGAAGTCGGATCAAGCAATTAATATAAAATCCTATAAAAATATTCATACAGCGTTAAGAAAAGATAATTGCATTTTTTGAAAATAAAATTAATTACTAGTCTGGTCGAACAGGCCCTTTACAAGCGATTTTGATTGGTTTTGTGCTGTTTTGACAAGGTCGAAAGTGGTCTGACCGTAAATTCGGTTATAAGGGCTAAACCGTAACCTGTTGAATGTTCGGATTTGCAGTTGAACCGGTTGGGCCGTCAGGTCTGGTTTCGATAACAAGGATCTGTACGTAGGAAATTGATCGCGCCCAACGTGAAAGGTGCGATCATACCAACACTAATGCACCATTGGATCCCATCAGAACTCCGTAGTTAAGCGTGCTTGGGTGAGAGTAGTACTAGGAAAGGGTGGCCTCCTGGGATGTCCTCATGTTGCACACTTCTGTTTGACCTTTTTTTTTTCAAGTTGATTTTGGCTGCTGTTAAAACTGGACCGTACAGGTTGATGGGTTCAACCGTTTAAACCGGTTGGTCGAATCGGATCAAGCAATAATATAAAATCTGTAAAAATATTCTTAAAGCGTTAAGAAAAGATAATTGCATTTTTTGAAAACAAAATTAATTACCGTCTGGTCGAAAATGCCCTTTCAAGTGCTTTTGATTGGTTTTGTGCTGTTTTGACAAGGTCGAAAGTGGTTCTGACCGTAAATTCTAGTTATAAGGGCTAAACCGTAACCGGTTGAATGTTCGGTTTGCAGTTGAACAGGTTGGACTATCCAGTTTGGTTTCGATAATAGCGGTCTGCACCTAGGAATTGATCGCGCCCAAAACGATGACAGGTGCGATCATACCAACACTAATGCATCGGATCCCATCAGAACTCCTGCAGTTAAGTATGCTTGGGCTGAGTGTAGTACTAGGGTGGGTGACCTGTTGGGAAATCCTCTTTTTGCACCTCTTTTGATCTTTTTTTTTCAAGTTAGTTTTGCTGCTGTTATAACTGGACCGTATCGGATCAAGAAATAATATAAAATCCTGTAATAATATTCATAAAGCGTTAAGAAAAGATAATGCATTTTTTGAAAATAAAATTAACAATCGGCTGGTCGAAAATGCCCTTTCAAGCGCTTTTAATTGGTTTTGTGCTGTTTTGACAAGGTCAAAAGTGGTCTGATCGTAAATTCGGTTATAAGGGCTAAACCGTAACTGGTTGAATGTTTCGGTTTGCAGTTGAATCGGTTGGACCGTCCTAGTCTGGTTTCGATAACAGCGGTCTGCACCTATAGGAATTGATCGCGCCCAACGATGACAGGTGCGATCATACTAGCACTAATGCATTCGGATCCCATCAGAACTTTCGCAGTTTAAGCGTGCTTGGGCGACAGTAGTCCTTAGGTATGGGTGACCTCCTGGGAAGTCCTTGTGTTGCACTTCTTTTGACCGTTTTTTTTTAAGTTAGTTTTGCTGCGGTTAAAACTGGACCGTACATGTTCAAGGTTCAACCGTTTAAACATTGGTTGGTCGAATCGGATCAAGCAATAATATAAAATCTATAAAAATATTCATAAAGCGTTAAGAAAAGATAATGCATTTTTTTTAAAACAAAATTAATTACCGGTCTGTTCGAATAGGCCCTTTCAAGCTATTTTGATTGGTTTTGTGCTATTTTGACAAGTGGAAAGTGGTCTGACCGTAAATTTCGGTTATAAGGGCTAAACCGTAACCGGTTGAATGTTCAGGTTTGCAGTTGAATCGGTTGGACTGTCCGGTCTGGTTTCGATAACAGCGGTCTGTACATAGGAATTGATCGCGCCTAACGTGATAGGTGCGATCATACTGGCACTGATGCACCGGATCCCATTCAGAACTTCTGTAAAGTTAAGCATGTCCTTGGGCGAGAGTAGCACTAGGATTGGTTGACCTCCTTGGGAAGTCCTCGTGTTGCACCTCTTTTGACCATATTTTTTCAAGTTGTTTTGCTGCTGTTGCGAAAACTGGACCGTACAGGTTCATGATTCAACCGTTTAAACCGGTTCATCGAATCAGATGAAGTAATAATACAAAATCTGTAAAAATATTCATAAAGTGTTAAGAAAAGATAATCCATTTTTTGAAAACAAAATTAATTACCGGCTAGGTCGAACAGGCCCTTTCAAGAGGTTTTGATTAGTTTTGTGCTGTTTTGACAAGGTCGAAAGTGGTCTGACCGTAAATTCGGTTATAAGGGCTAAACCATAAGCCTGGTTGAATGTTCGGTTTGCAAGTTGAACCGGTTGGATTGTCCGGTCTGGTTTTGATAATAGCGATTTGTACATTGGAATCCATGATGCGCCCAACGTGATAGGTTCGATCATGCCAGCACTAATGCACCGGATCCCATCAGAACTCCGCAGTTAAGCTTGCTTGGGCGAGAGTAGTACTAGCAAGGGTGACCTCCTGGGATGTCCTCGTGTTGCACCTCTTTTTATCCCTTTTTTTTCAAGTTTGATTTTGCTACTGTTAAAACTGGACCGTACAGGTTCAGGTTCAACCGTTTTAAACCGGTTGGTCGAATCGGATCAAACAATAATATAAAATCTGTAAAAATTTTCATAATACGTTAAGAAAAGATAATGTATTTTTTGAAAAAAAATTAATTACCGGCTGGTCGAACAGGCTCTTTCAAACGGTTTTGATTAGTTTTGCACCGTTTTGACAGGTCAAAATTGGCTTGACCTGTAAATTCGGTTATAACGGCTAAACCATAATCGGTTGAATGTTTGGTTTGTAGTTGAACCGGTTAGACTGTCCAGTCTGGTTTCGATAACAGCAATCTGTACATAATAATTGATTGCGCCCAACGTGACATGTGCAATCATACCAGTATTAATGCATTGGATCCCATCAGAACACGGTAGTTAAGCGTTCTTGGGCGAGAGTAGTACTAGGATAGGTGACTTGTGTTGCACCTCTGTTAACCCTTTTTTTTTCAAGTTGGTTTTGCTGCTTTTAAAACTACACCTTACAGGTTCAGGTTCAACCGTTTAAACCGGCTGGTCGAATCAGATCAAGCAATAATATAAAATCTGTAAAAATATTCATAAAGCATTAAGAAAAGATAATGCATTTTTTTGAAAACAAAATTAATTACCGGCTGGTCGAACAGGCCCTTTCAAGCAGTTTTGATTGCTTTTGTGCTGTTTTGACAGGTCGAAAGTGGTCTGACCATAAATTCGTTTATAAGGGCTAAACTATAACAGGTTGAATGTTCAGTTTGCAGAAGAACCGGTTGGACCATTCGGTCTGGTTTCGATGACAGCGGTCTGTACATAAGAATTGATCACGCCCAGCGTGACAGGTCCAATCATAATAGCACTAATGCACCGGATCTCATCAGAACTCTGCTGTTAAGCGTGCTTGGGCGAGAGTAGTACTAGGATTGGTGACCTCCTGGCAAGTCCTCATGTTGCACCTTTTTTTACCCTTTTTTTTCAAGTTTGTTTTGCTGCTGTTAAAACAGGACCGTAGAGCTTCAGGTTCAACCGTTTAAATCGGTTGGTCGAATCGGATCAGGCAATAATATAAAATATGTGAAATTATTCATAAAGCGTTAGGAAAAGATAATGCATTTTTTGACAATAAAATTAATTACCGGCTGGTCGAACAGGCCCTTCGAAACAGTTTTGATTGGTTTTGTGCTGTTTTGACAGGTCGAAAGTGGTCTGACCGTAAATTCGGTTATAAGGGCTAAACCATAATTGGTTGAATGTTCGGTTTGCAGCTGAACCGAACGGACCTGTCCAGTTTGGTTTCGATAACAGCGGTCTATACATAAGAATTGATTGCGCCCAAGGGTACAAGTGTGGTAATACCAGCATTAATGCATCGAATCCCATCAAAACTCGGTAGTTAAGGGCTCTTGGGCTAGAGTAGTACTAGGATGGGTGACTTCCTAGGAAGTCCTCATGTTGCACTTCTTTTGACCCTTTTTTCCCTTTTTTTTCAAGTTAGTTTTGCTGTTATTAAAACCGGACCTTACAGGTTCAGGTTCAACCGTTTAAACCAGTTGATCGAATCGGATCAAGTAATAATATAAAATCTATAAAAATATTGATAAAGCGTTAAGAAAAGATAATGCATTTTTTGAAAACAAAATTAATTACTGGCTGGTCGAACAGGCCCTTTCAAGCAGTTTTGATTGGTTTAGTTCTGTTTTGACAGGTAGAAAGTGATCTTACCGTAAATTCAGTTATAAGGGCTAAACCATAACCGGTTGAATATTCAGCTTGCAGTTGAACCGGTTGGGTCGTCCAGTTTGGTTTCGATAACAGCGGTCTGTACATAAGAATTGATCACGCCCAACGTGACAGGTGCAATAATACCAGCATTAATGCACCAGATCTCATCAGAACTCCACTGTTAAGCGTGCTTGGGCGAGAGTTGTATAAGGATTGGTGACTTCCTGAGAAGTCCTCGTATTGCACCTCTTTTTACCCTTTTTTTAAAAGTTAGTTTTGCTGCTGTTAAAACTGGACCGTAGAGCTTCAGGTTCAACCATTTAAATTGGTTGGTTGATTCAGATCAGGCAATAATATAAAATCTGTGAAAATATTCATAAAGCGTTAAGAAAAGATATTACATTTTTTGACAACAAAATTAATTACCGACTGGTCGAACAGGCCCTTTTAAGCAGTTTTGTTTGGTTTTGTGCTGTTTTGGTTGGTCAAAAGTGGTCTGATCATAAATTCGGTTATAAGGGCTAAACCACAACCGGTTGAATGCTCGGTTTGCAGAAGAACCGGTTGGACCGTCCGGTCTTGTTTCAATGACAGCGGTTTGTACATAAGAATTGATCGCGCCCAACATGACAGGTGCAATCTTAACAGCACTAATGCACCGGATCTCATCAGAACTCCGCTGTTAAGCATGCTTGGGTGAGAGTAGTACTAGGATTGGTGACTTCTTGGGAAGTCCTCGTGTTGCACCTCTTTTTACCCTTTTTTTTCAAGTTGATTTTGCTGCTATTAAAACTGGATCGTAGAGCTTTAGGTTCAACCGTTTAAATCGGTTGGTCGAATTGGATCAGGCAATAATATAAAATCTGTGAAAATATTCATAAAGCGTTAAGAAAAGATATTGCATTTTTTGACCACAAAATTATTTACTAGCTAGTCGAACAGGCCCTTTCAAGCAATTTTGATTGGTTTTGTGCTATTTTGACAGGTTAAAAGTGGTCTGACCGTAAATTTGGTTATAAGGGCTAAATCATAACAGGTTGAATGTTCGGTTTGCAGTAGAACCAGTTGGACCATCCGGTCTGGTTTCCATAACAGCGGTATGTACATAAGAATTGATCGCGCCCAACGTGGTAGTGGCGATCATACCAGCACTAATGCACCGGATCCCATCAGAACTCCACCCTTATGCACGCTTGGGTGAGAGAAGCACTAGGATAGGTGACCTCCTGGGAAGTCCTCCTGTTGAACCTCTTTTTACCCTTTATTTTCAAGTTAGTTTTGCTACTGTTAAAACTGGACTGTACAGGGTTAGGTTCAACTGTTTAAACCGGTTGCTCGAATCGGATCAAGCAATAATATAAAATCTGTAAAAATATTCATAAAGCGTTAAGAAAAGAAAATGCATTTTTTGAAATTAAAATTAATTACCGGCTGGTCAAACAGGCCCTTGCAAGTAGTTTTGATTTGTTTTGTGCAGTTTGAGCAGGTCGAAAGTGGTTTGACCGAAAATTCGGTTATAACGGCTAAACTATAACTAGTTGAATGTTCTGTTTGTAGTTGAACCGGTTGGAATGTTAGGTTTGGTTTCGATAATAATAATCTGTACATAAGAATTGATCGCGCCTAACGTGACATGTGTGATCATACCAACATTAATGCACCGAATCCCATCAGAACTCGGTAGTTAAGCGCTCTTGGGCGAGAGCAGTACTAGGATAGGTGACTCGTGTTGCACCTCTTTTAACCCTTTTTTTTCAAGTTGGTTTTGCTGATTTTAAAACTGGACCTTACAGGTTCAGGTTCAACCGTTTAAACCGGTTGGCTGAATCGGATCAAGCAAGAATATAAAATCTATAAAAATATTCATAAAGCGTTAAGAAAAGATAATGCATTTTTTGAATACAAAATTAATTACCGGCTGGTCGAACAGGCCCTTTCAAGCAGTTTTGATTGGTTTTGTGCTATTTTGACTGGCTGAAAGTGGTCTGACCGTAAATTCGGTTATAAGGACTGAACCATAACCGACTGAATGTTCGGTTTGCAGCTGAATCGGTTGGACCGTCTGGTCTGGTTTTGATAACAGTGATCTGTACATAGGAATTGATTGCGCCAAACGTCACAGGTGGAATCTTACCAGCACTAATGCACCGGATCCCATTAGAACTCCACAGTGAAGCATGCTTGGGAGAGAATAGTACTAGGATGGGTGACCTCTTGGGAAGTCCTCGTGTTGCCCCTTCCTTTACCCTTTTTTGCCAGTTGGTTTTGCTGTAGTCAAAACTGGACCGTACTAGTTCAGGTTCAACCGTTTAAACCGGTTGGTCAAATCAGACCAAGCAAAAACATAAAATCTGTAAAATATTCATAAAACGTTAAGAAAAGATAATGCATTTTTTGAAAACAAAATTAATTATCGGCTGGTTGAACTAGTTAAACCGACCATTTTGAGTAGTTTTAATTGGCTTTGTGCTCTTTTGACAGGTCGAAAGTGGTCTAATCGTAAATTCGATTATAAGAGCTGAACCATAAGCAGTTGAATGTTTGGTTCGCAGCTGAACCGGTTGACCCGTCCAGTCTGGTTTCGATAATTGCGATCTGTACATAGGAATCGATCGCGCCTAACGTCACAGTTGCGATGACACCAAGACTAATGCATCGGATCCCATCAGAACTCCGCAGTAAAGCGTGCTTGAGCGAGAGTAGTATTAGGATGGGTGACCTCCTGGGAAATCTTCGTGTTGCACCTTCTTTTACCCTTTTTTTCAGTTAGTTTTGCTGCTGTTGAAACTGGACCGTACAGGTTGAGGCTCAACTATTTAAACCGGTTGGTCGAATCGGATCTAGCAATAATATAAAATCTGTAAAAATATTCATAAAGCGGTAAGAAAAGATGATGTATTTTCTGAAAACAAAATTAATTGCCAGCTGGTTGAACTGACCCTTTCAAGCAATTTTGGTTGGTTATGTGCTGTTTTGATAGGCCAAAAGTGGTTTGATCATAAATTCAGTTAAAAAGGCTAAACCATAATAGGCTGAATGTTCGGTTCGTAGCTAACCCGGTTGGACTGTTCGATCTGGGATCGATAATAGCAATCTGTACATAGGAATTGATCGAGCCCAATGTGACAGGTGCGATCATACCAATACTAATGCACCGGATCCCATCAGAACTCCGCAGTTTAGCTTGCTTGGGCGAGAGTAGTAGTACGATGGGTGACCACCTGAGAAGTCCTCGTGTTGCACCTCCTTTTGCCCTTTTTTTGCCAGTTGGTGTTGCTGCTGTTAAAACTGGACCGTACAGGTTCATGTCAAAACGTTTAAACCGGTTGGCCGAATCGGACCAAGCAATAACATAAAAAGTGTAAAAATATTCGTAAAGCGTTAAGAAAAGATAATACATTTTTTGAAAATAAAATTAATTACCAGCTGGTTGAACCGGTTATACCGGCCCTTTCAAATAGATTTGATTAGCTTTGGGCTGTTTTGATAGGTCGAAAGAGGAATGACTGTAAATTTGGTTATAAGGGCTGAACCATAACCGGCTGAATGTTCGGTTCGCAGCTGAACCGGTTAGACCGTCCGATCTGGTTTTGATAACAGCGATCTGAACATAGGAATTGATTGTGCCTAACGTCACAGGGGCGATCATACCAGTACTAATGCGCCAGATCCCACCAGCACTAATGCACCGGATCCTATCAGAACTCCGCAATTAAGCATGCTTGGGCGAGAGTAGTGCTAGGATGGGTGACCCCCTAGGAAGTCCTCGTGTTGCACCTCCTGTTATCCTTTTTTTTCCAATTGGTTTTGCTGCTGTTAAAACTGGACCATACAGGTTCAGGTTCAATCGTTTAAACCGGCTGGTCGAATCCAACCAAGCAATAACATAAAATCTGTAAAAATATTTGCAAAGCATTAAAAAAAGATAATGCATTTTTTGAAAACAAAATTATTTACCGGCTGATCGCACAGGCCCTTTCAAGCAGTTTTGATTGGTTTTGTACTATTTGACAGGTTGAAATTGGTCTGACCGTAAATTCAGTTATAAGGGCTAAACCATAACCGGTTGAATGTTCAGTTTGCAGATGAACCAGTTGGACCGTACGGTTTTGTTTCGATAACAGCGATCTATACATACGAAGTGATCACTCCCAACGTAACAAATGCGATCATACCATCACCAATGCACCGGATCCCATCAGAACTCCGCAGTTAAGTGTGCCTGGGCGAGAGTAGTACTAGGATGGATGACCTCATGGGAAGTCCTCGTGTTGCACCTATTAAAACTGGACCGCACAGGTTCAGGTTCAACCGTTTTAAACCGGCTGGTCGAATCGGATCAAGCAATAATATAAAATCTGTAAAATTATTCATAAAGCGTTAAGAAAAGATAATGCGTTTTTTGAAAACAAAATTAATTACGGATTGGTTAAACCAACCTTTTCAAGCAGTTTTGATTGGTTTTGTACTATTTTGACAGGTTAAAAGTGGTTTGACCAAAAATTCGACTATAAGGGCTGAACCATAACCAGCTAAATGTTCGGTTCGCAACTGAACCTGTTGGACCGTCCGGTTTGGTTTTGACAACAGCAATCTATACATAGCAATTGATCGATCCCAACGTGACAGGTCCGATCATACCAGCACTTATGTACCAGATCTCGTTAGAACTCTGCAGTTAAGTGTGCTTAGGCGAAAGTAGTGCTAGGCTAGGTGACCACCTAGGAAGTCCTTGTCTTACACCTCCTTTTACCCTTTTTTTTCCAGTTGGATTTGCTACTGCTAAAACTGGACCGTACAGGTTCAGGTTCAACTGTTTAAACTGGTTAGTTGAATCGGATCGAGTAATAAGATAAAATCTGTAAAAAATATTCATAAAGCGTTAAGAAAAGATAATGCATTTTTTGAAAACAAAATTGATTTCTGGCAGGTTGAAACGGTTTTAAACCGGCTTTTTCAAGCAGGTTTGATTGGTTTTGTGCTGTTTTGACAAGTTGAGAGTGGTCTGACTGTAAATTCAGTTATAAAGGAAGAGCCATAACTAGCAGAATATTCGGTTCACAGCTGAACCAGTTGGATCGTCGGTCTGATTTTGATAACAGCGGTCTGTACATAGGAATTGATCGCGCCCAACGTGACAGGTTGGATCATATCAGCACTAATGCACCAGGTCCCATCAGTACTCCGCAGTTAAGTGTGCTAGGGCGGGAGTAGTAATAGGATCGAAGACCAGCCTGGAAGTGCTCATGTTGCACCTTCTTTTACCTTTTTTTGCTTGTTGGTTTTGCTACTGTTAAAACTGGACCGTACAGGTTCAGGTTGAACCGTTTAAACTGGTAAGTCGAATCAGATCAAGCAATAATATAAAATGTATAAAAATATTCATTAAGCGTTATGAAAAGATAATACATTTTTTGCAAACAAAATTAATTATCGGCTGGTCGAACAAGCCCTTCCAAGCAGTTTTGATTGGTTTTATGCTGTTTTGACAAGTCGAAAGTGGTCTGACCGTAAATTCGGTTATAAGGACTAAACCATAACCAGTTAAATGTTCGGTTCGGAGCCAAACTGGTTGGACCATCTAGTCTGGTTTCGATAGCAGCAATCTGTACATAGGAATTGATCGCGCCCAACGTAACAAGTGCGTCGTACCAGCACTAATGCACCGGATCCCATCAGAACTCCGCTCCTGAGGAAGTCCATGTGTTGCACCTTCTTTTACTCTTTTTTTTCCAATTGGTTTTGCTGCTGTATAAACTAGACCATACAGGTTCAGGTTCAACCGTTTAAACCGGTTGGTCGAATCGGACCAAGCAATAATATAAAATCTGAAAAAATATTCACGAAGCGTTAAGAAAAGATAATGCATTTTTTGAAAACAAAATTAATTACCGGCTGGTTGAACTAGCCCTTTCAAGCAGTTTTGATTGGTTTTGTACTGTTTTGGCAGGTCAAAAGTGGTCTGAACGAAAATTCAGTTGTAAGGGCTGAACCATAACCGGCTGAATGTTCGGCTCACAGCTGGACCGATTGGACTGTCCGGTCTGGTTTTGATAACAGGGATCTGTACATAAGAATTCATCACGCCTAACGTGACAGGTGTTATCATACCAGCACTGATGCCCCGAATCCTATCAAAACTCTGCAGTTAAACATAGTAGGGCGGGAGTAGTACTAGGATGGTTGGGTGAGCTCCTGGGAAGTCTTCGTGTTGCCCTTCCAATTACCTTTTTTTTCCAGTTGGTTTTGCTGTTGTTAAAACTGGACCATGCAGGTTCAGGTTCAACCGTTTAAACCGGTTAGTCAAATCGGATCAAGCAACAATACAAAATCTGTAAAAATATTCATAAAGTATTAAGAAAAAAGAATGCATTTTTTGAAAACAAAATAAATTACCTGCTGGTTGATCCGGCCTTTTCAAGCTGTTTTGATTAGTTTTTTGCTTTTTCACAGGTCAAAAGTGGTCTGACCGTAAATTCGATTATAAGGACTGAACCATAGCCAGCTGAACTGGTTGGACCATTCGGTTTGGTTTCGATAACAGCGATCTGTACATAGGAATTGATCGCACCCAAGGTGATCGGTGCGATCATACTAGTACCAATGCACCAGATACCATCAGAACTTCGCAGTTAAGTGTGCCTGGGCAAGAGTAGTACTATGATGGGTGACCTCCTGGGATGTCTTCGTGTTGCACCTCCTCTTACCATTATTTTTCCAGTTAGATTTGCTGCTATTAAAACTGGACCGCACAGGTTCAGGTTCAACCGTTTAAATCGGTTGGTCGAATCGGATCAAGCAATAATATAAAATCTGTAAAATTATTCATAAAGCGTTAAGAAAAGATAATGCATTTTTTTAAAACAAAATTAATTACGGATTTGTTAAACCGGTTAAACCGGATTTTCAAGCAGTTTTGACTGGTTTTGTACAGTTTTAACAGGTTAAAAGTGATTTGATCAAAAATTTGGTTATAAGGGCTGAACCATAACCAGCTGAATATTCGGTTCGCAGCTGAACCTGTTAGACCGTCCAGTTTGGTTTCGATAACAAGGATCTGTACAAAGGAATTGATCGATCCCAACGTGACAGGTTCGATCATACCAGCACTAATGCACCAGATCTCATCAGAACTCCGCAGTTAAGTGTGCTTGGGCGAGAGTAGTCCTAGGCTGGGTGGCCACCTGGGAAGTCCTCGTTTTGCACCTCCTTTTACCCTTTTTTTCTAGTTGGATTTGCTATTGCTAAAACTGGACAGTACAGGTTCAGGTTCAACCGTTTAAATTGGTTAGTTGAATCGGATAGAGTAATAAGATAAAATCTGTAAAAATATTCATAAAGCGTTAAGAAAAGATAATGTATTTTTTGAAAACAAAATTAATTTCCGGCTAGTTGAACCGGTTAAACTGGCCCTTTCAAGCAGGTTTGATTGGTTTTGTACTGTTTTGATAGGTTGAAAGTGGTCTGACAGTCAATTCAGTTATAAGGGCTGAACCATAACTGGCTGAATATTGCGGTTCGCAGCTGAACCAGTTGGACCGTCTGGTCTGATTTTGATAAAAGCAATCTGTACATAGAAATTGATAACGCTTAACGTGATAGGTTCGATCATATCAGTACTAATGCACTGGGTCCTATCAGTACTTTGCAGTTAAGCATGCTAGAGTGAGAGTAGTACTAAGATGGGTGACCTCTTGAGAAGTCCTCATGTTGCACCTTCATTTACCTTTTTTTGCTTGTTGGTTTTGCTACTGTTAAAACTGGACTGTACAGGTTCAGGTTGAACCGTTTGAACCGATAGGTCGAATCGGATCAAGCAATAATATAAAATCTGTAAAAATATTCATTAAGCTTTAAGAAAAGATAATGCATTTTTTGAAAACAAAATTAATTACCGGCTAGTCGAACAGGCCCTTTCAAGTAGTTTTGATTAGTTTTATGCTGTTTTGACAAGTCAAAAGTAGTCTGATCGTAAATTTGGTTAGAAGGACTAAACCATAACCGGTTGAATGTTCGGTTAGCAGCTAAACCGGTTAGACCATTCGGTCTGGTTTCGATAGCAGCAATCTGTACATTAGAATTGATCGCGCCCAACATAACAAGTGTGATCATACCAGCACTAATGCATTGGATCCCATCAAAATTTCGCTATTAAGCGTGCTTTGGCGAGAGTAGTACTAGGATGGGTGACTTTTTGGGAAGTTCTCGTGTTGCACTTCTTTTTACTCTTTTTTTTCCAATTGGTTTTGCTGCTGTTAAAACTGGACCGTACAGGTTCAGGTTCAACCGTTTAAACTGGTTAGTCGAATCAGACCAAGCAATAATATAAAATCTGAAAAAATATTCACAAAGCGTTAAGGAAAGATATTGCATTTTTTGTAAAGAAAATTAATTACCGGCTGGTTAAACTAGCCCTTTCAAGCAGTTTTGATTGGTTTTGTGCTGTTTTGGCAGGTCAAAAGTGGTCTGACCGGAAATTCAGTTGTAAGGGCTAAGCCATAACCGGTTGAATGTTCGGCTCGCAGCTGGACCGGTTGGACTGTCCAGTCTGGTTTTGATAACAGCGATCTGTACATAAGAATTGATCGCGCCTAACGTGACAGGTGTTATCATACCAGCATTAATTCACCGGATCCCATCAGAACGCCGCTGTGAAGCGTGCTTAGGTGAAAGTAGTACTAGGATGGGTGACCTCCTAGGAAGTCCTCATGTTGCACCTCCTTTTACACTTCTTTTTCCAATTAGTTTTGCTGCTGCTAAAACTGGACCGTACAAGTTCAGGTTCAACTGTTTAAACCAGTTGGTCGAATCGGATCAAGCAATAATATAAAATTTGAAAAAATATTCATAAAGCGCTAAGAAAAGATAATACATTTTTTGAAAATAAAATCAATTACCGGCTTGTTGAACTAGTCCTTTCAAGTAGTTTTGACTAGTTTTGTGCTGTTTTGACATGTCGAAAGTGGTCTGACCGTAAATTCGATTATAAAGGCTGAACCATAACCGGCTAAATGTGCGGTTCACAGCTAAATCGGTTGGATCATCTGGTCTTGCTTCGATAAGAGCGATCTATACTAAGGAATTGATCGCGCCCAACATGACAGGTGTGATTATACCAGCCCTAATGCACTGGATCCCTTCAGAACTCCACAATTAAATGTGCTTGGACGAGAGCAGTACTAGGATGGGTGACCTCCTGAGAAGTCCTTGTGTTGCACCTCTTTTTACCCTTTCTTTACCAGTTAGTTTTGCTACTGTTAAAATGGGACCGTACAGGTTCAGGTTCAACCTATACCACCAGTTGGTCGAATCGGATCAAACAATAATATAAAACTTGTAAAAGTATTGATAAAGCATTAAGAAAAGATGATGCATTTTTGGAAAACAAAATTAATTACTAGCTGGTCGAACAGGCGCTTTCAAGTAATTTTGATTGGTTTTGTGCTGTTTTGACAGGTTAAAAGTGGTCCGACCGTAAATTCGGCTATAAGGACTAAACCGTAACCAGTCGAATCTTCAGTTTGTTGCTGAACCGGTTGGATCGTCTAGTCTAGTTTCGATAACAACGATCTATACATGGAAATTGATCGCGCCCCATGTGACAGGTGCGATCTTACCAGCACTAATGCACCGAATTATATCAGAATTCTGTAGTTAAGCGTGCTTGGGCGAGAGTAGTCTTAGGATGGGTGACCTCCTAGGAAGTCCTTGTGTTGCACTTCCTTTTACCCTTTTTTTTCCAGTTGGTTTTGCTGCTGTCAAAACTGGACCATACAGGTTCCAGTTCAACTTTTTAAACTGGTTGGTTGAATCGGGCCAAGCAATAACACAAAATCTGTAAAAATATTCAAAAGGCGTTAAGAAAAGATAATACATTTTTTGTAAACAAAATTAATTACCGACTGGTTGAACAGGTTAAACCGGTCTTTTCAAGCAAGTTTGATTGGCTTTCTGCTGTTTTGATAGGTCGAAAGTGATCTGACCGTAAATTTGGTTATAAAGGCTGAACCATAACTGGCTTAGTGTTCGGTTCGTAGCTGAACCAGTTGGACCCTTCGGTCTGGTTTCGATAGCAATGATCTGTACATAGGAATTGATCGCGCCTAACGTCACAGGTGCGATCATACTAGCACTAATTCACCGGATCCCATCAGAACGCCGTTGTGAAGCGTGTTTAGGCGAAAGTAGTACTAGGATGGGTGACCTCCTGGGAAGTCCTCATGTTGCACCTCCTTTTACCTTTTTTTTTTTCAGTTCGTTTTGCTGCTGTTAAAATTGGACCGTACAGGTTCATGTTCAACCGTTTAAATCGGTTGGTCGAATAGAATCAAGCTATAGTATAAAATCTGTAAAATTGTTCATAAAGCGTTAAGAAAAAATAATGCATTTTTTGAAAACAAAATCAATTACCGGCTGGTTGAAGTAGTCCTTTCAAGTAGTTTTGACTAGATTTGTGCTGTTTTGACAAGTACAAAGTGGTCTGACCGTAAATTCGATTATAAGGGCTGAACCATAACCAGCTGAATGTTCAGCTCGCAGCTAAACTGGTTGGACCGTCCAATCTGATTTCGATAACAGCGATCTGTACATAGGAATTGATCACACCCAACGTGACAAGTGCGATATACCAGTCCTAATGCACTGGATCCCTTCAGAACTCCACAATTAAGTGTACTTGGGTGAGAGTAGTACTAGGATGGGCGACCTCCTGGGATGTTAAAACTGGACCGTACAGGTTCCGGTTCAACCCGTTTAAACTGGCTGGTCAAATCGAATCAAGCAATAATATAAAATATGTAAAAATATTCATAAAGCATTAAGAAAAGATAATGCATTTTTTGAAGACAAAATTAATTACTAGCTGTTTGAATCGACCTTTTCAAACAGTTTTGATTAGTTTTGTACTGTATTGACAGGTCGAAAATGGTCTGACCGTAAATTCGGTTATAAGGGCTGAACCATAACCGGCTGAATGTTCGGTTCACAGCAGAACCGGTTAGACCGTTCAGCCTGGTTTTGATAACAACGATCTATACATAGGAATTGATCGCGCACAACACACCAGATCCCATTAGAACTCCGCAGTTTAGCGTGCTTGGGCGAGAGTAATACTAGAATGGGTGACCTATTGGGAAGTCCTCGTGTTGCACCTCCTTTTACCCTTTTTTTTACCAGTTGGTTTTGCTGTTGTTAAAACTGGACCGTATAGGTGCAGGTTCAACCGTTTAAATCAGTTGGTCGAATCGGGCCAAGTAATAATATAAAATCTGTAAAAAAATTCATAAAGCGTTAAGAAAAGATAAAGCATTTTTTGAAAACAAAATTAATTACCGGCTGGTCAAACAGGCATTTTCAAGCAGTTTTGATTGGTTTTGTACTGTTTTGACAGGTCGAAAATGGTCTGACCGCAAATTTGGTTCTAAAGGTAAAACCATAATCGGTTGAATGTTCAGTTCGCAGCTGAACCGATCAGACCGTCCGGTCTGATTTCGATAACAGCGATCTGTACATAGGAATTGATCACGCATAACATGTCATGTTCGATCAGAGCAGCACTAATGTTTCGGATTCCATCAGAACTCAACAGTTAATCTTGCTTAGGCAAGATTAGTACTAAGATGGGTGACCTCCTAGGAAGTCCTCATGTTGCCTCCCCTTTTACCTTTTTTTTTTCCAGTTGGTTTTGCTACTGTTAAGACTAGACCGTACAGGTTCAGGTTCAACCGTTTAAACCAGTTGGTCGAATCGGACCAAGCAATGACATAAAATCTATAAAAATATTCATAAAGCGCTAAGAAAATATAATACATTTTTTGAAAACAAAACTAATTACTGGCAGGTTGAACTGGCCCTTTCAAGCAATTTTGATTAGTTTTGTATTGTTTTAACAAGTCGAAAGTGGTCTGACCATAAATTTGGTTATAAAGGCTACACCATAACCAGCTGAATGTTTGGTTCGCAGTTGAACAGGTTGGACGGTCCGGTCTGGTTTCGATAACAGTGATCTGTACATAGGAATTCATCGCGCCTAACGTCACAGGTGAGATCATACCAGTACTAATGCACCGGATCTCATTAGAACTCTGCAGTTAAGTGTGCTTGGGCGAGAATAGTACTAGGATGGGTGACCTCCTTGGAAGTCCTCGTGTGGCACCTCATTTTACCATTTTTTTTCCTGTTAGTTTTGCTGTTGTTAAAAGTGGACCGTACAGGTTCAGGTTCAACAGTTTAAACTGGTTGGTCAAATTGGATCAAGCAATGATATAAAATCTATAAAAATATTCATAAAGCGTTAACAAAAGATAATGCATTTTTTGAAAAAAAAATTAATTACCGGCTTGTTGAGCCAGCTAAACCGGCCCTTTTAAGCAGTTTTGTTTGGTTTTGTGCTGTTTTGATACGTCGAAAGTGGTCTGACTGTAAATTCGGTTATAAGGGCTGAACTATAACTAGTTAAATGTTCGGTTCGCAGCTGAACTGACTGGACTATCTGGTTTGGTTTCGATAATAACGATCTGTACAGAGGAATTGATCGCGCCCAGCGTGACAGGTGCGATCATACCAATACTAATGCAATTAGAAGATAATAATATATAACTGTGATTCGTCATTTTTAAAATAAGAAATGAGTAAAAACGAAACATGCATTTTGACCCAAAAAATGAAAAAGAAAATTAACAATTACACATAACAACAATTTTTTTTTTGTAGGGATAGTAAGTGGGAAATTATAAATTACATGGAAGTTAAAATGTAAAAGTAGAAAAACGTGGCTAAAATTATGTACATACTAAAATCATGTAAACACTAAAATTATGTGAATGTAGAAATAGTGTAAATATTGAAATTATGTGAATGACTGAAAGTATGCGAGCACAAAAACTATGTGAATAACTGAAATTATGTGAGTGTTGAAATTATGTGAATGACAAAAATTATATGAAAGTAGTAAAATATGGAAACAGTAAAATGTGAAAGCTATAAGATGTGAAGGCTATAAATATGTGAAAGCGGTAAATTTGTGAAAGTTGTAAAATGTGAATGCATGTGAATGTTACAAAATGTGAAAGTAATAAATATATGAAAGCTATAAATTGTGAAAGGAATAAAATGCAAAAGTTGTAATGAATGCTATAAAACGTGAAAAACGTGAAAGTAGTAAATATATGAAAGCTGTAAATTATAAAAGAAATAAAATGTGAAAATTGTAAACATCTAAAAGCTGTAAATTGTGAATATTATTTATTTAAATATTTTATAATATTTAAATATAAAAATAATAAATAATAGAAATTAATATTCAAATAATAAATATTAAAAAAAAGAATAAGAAACTTTGTTGTGTAACTTCAGTCAACTTTGAATTAATATGGAAGAAAATAGGAAAAATATCTATTTTAGTCCCCTTTATTTATTTATTTATTTTTATTGTATCTATAAATATGTGAATGCTATAAAATGTTAAAACAGTAAATAAGTGGAAGCTATGAAGATGGGAAAGCTGTAAAAATGTGATTGTTATAAATTGAGAAGGCAATAAAATGTGAAAGCTGTAAATATATGAATGTTATAAAATGTAAAAGCAGTAAATATGTGAAAAATTATAAAGATGCGAAAGTAGTAAATTGTTAGTGCTGTAAGGTGTGAAAGCAGTAAATTGCAAAAATAGTAAAATGTAAAAGATGCAGATTGCGAAAGCAGTAAAATGTAAAAATTGTAAATTACAAAAGTTATAAAATACAAAAGCTGTAAAATGCGAAATGCAAAACAGTAAATTACGAGACTTGTAAATTGTGAGGGTTGCAATGCAAATGTAATGTGAATATAATAATGCAACAATGTGAATGTAGTAAAGTGAATGTATTATGAATGCAATAATACGAATTTGTAATAATGTGAATGTAACGTGAATGTATTAATGTGAATGTAATAATGCAATAATAAAAATTCACATTTAGGCAAGACTTATGACATGAGTAAGAGAATGTGTTGTGCATGATATGCTATGAATGTATATGCTGATAAATAATATGCCCACGTAAGAGTGTAAGATGCAGTGTGTAATGAGTTTCATGAGATTGTGCAGAATGTAAGTTGAGTTTTATTCAAAGTGAGCCTGCTTGTCCAAAGAGAATTTATGTCCTATTCAACTTGTTGGGAGTTGTCTTTTTTGCTTGATAAACCATTGTGAAATTGTTTTGCCGGAGTTAACTCTACAATTGCACTTGATGTTTTCCCCTTTAAGGCTATGCCTGAATTTTGAAATCATGGTGACTTGAATGTTGTTTTTCCTAAGCTTTCAAAATTTTGCCCCAATTTATACTCCCTTGATGTGGCAAACATGTCTTTCTTTCACAGCTGAAATATTTGATTCAAAATTTGCCCTAGTTTGCTGATTCTATGATCCTTCGTCGAATATCCACTCAAAGCTTAAGAATTGTGAATGTTTGTTTACACTATTCAATCTTAGTTGATTGGCTATTTTGGCCACTTATCCTTGCTTTTTCAATAGTACAATGCAACTAAAGCTCTTTCCTTGAAGTTTAATCACTTTCCTTGTATTCCTTGCAGTCAAATGCTTGTTTTGTTTTTCTCTTTTTTCTTTTTTTTTTGGTTTTTTTTTTCATTTTTGTTTTTGTTTTTTTAGATGCTATACCAACTACTTTATTTTTATATAAAAGATATTTAACATTTATCTTTGTCAGCGGTGGAACCAAAACCCCAAAGTCAATGGGTGAACTTTTGTGAGATGAATTCAATTCAAATCTTAACAAACATTTTAGTATGCTCATTGTAACATCATATTACTAGACACCTATCTAAGGAGAAGAGTGGTTCAAATCAAGAATTATATGCTAGCTTGTGCAAGTTTCTAGTCACTTACGCTTGGTCTCTTGGGATTTCAGTCATTGCTAAGGAATAGTGCACTTGGAGCATAACAAGACAACCCTTTTGGTAATACAGCTGTACCTTCACTTTATAAGGATAGAGGTTGGATATATAGCCAATCCTACTCAATGGAAGTATACATCTAGGGATGACTTGAACCAAAAATACATACTAGTATGCTAAGGCTCAAATTCAGAATTGCTGAGAAATTTCTAATAGGACAGTCTATGTGTTTTGTTGCACAACTTTGGCTACAGGAATCCATTTGACATGGCACTTGTTGCATTTTGCAACTAAGACATAAAACTTCAAGTGATTAAAATTTCAGAATTTTTGGACCATAGAGTTGGTACAAGTCTCAATTTGAAAACGACCTAAATTATGTAAAATCCACCATTCTGACAGCATCTAATCTTAAATGAATAATTTTCAATATAAGTATCCAAATCACTTGCTTACACATAGATCTTTTTACAGTAAAAATCTCAAAAATTTTTCACTTTTACAGAAATGCTAGTTTCATATGTAAACAGAACCAGTTTCTACAGAATCTAGCTTCCTGACAACCTTTATGCTTGGTTGCATAACTTCAGTTTTAAAAATCCAAATTTGATACAGTTTGTTTCATCTAAAATCTAACATACAGAACTAAAAGGGACCAAAATATCAATATATTTGGACATGTTGTGCAGTTTCAGTTTGTTCTAAAACTTAGACCAGAATCTGCACCAATTTCCATTTGCTGGTTTTGAAATCAATTTTTTTTTATAGAAGCTTCTCTACTCACTTAACAACTACCAACAATTACATAGATCAAGTTTTCTATTGATATCTAACTAGACCATTAAACTTCTGCATGATATTTTCCTTCAAGACAATTACACAAACATTTAAACATATATCACATTAGTTCCATGCAAAATATGTATTATAATTTTATTTGGTTTCAACCTTACTGCTATTTGCATGTTTCCCTCCTATTATACTCAAATATTATCAAGGATAACTACAACACACATAATTGTCATTTCTTTACATTAAAATCTTTAAATTTTAACGTATTCATAAGGGTCACAACATCAAAACAAATTCACTAATATACTACAGTTCTGCATTCAAGCAGTAGTACACTCATTTAACAGCTACCATTCAAGATAGGGAATAGTCCCTAGTTACTGCCAAGAGTTGCACCATTGGGTTAAGAATCGAAATCTTGCTGTTTTAGTTCAAAAATGCTAGACAAAGAAATTTTTCAGCATAAAGTTTTGCATAATTAATTCAAGATGTACTTGTAGGCTCTTAATTTTTTTTTTTTGCTAGCTACTAAGATAAATTGTTATTTTAAGCAATAGAGAGCAACTTGGAGAATGTTTTCAAAGTCTGTGGTGGCTGTAGAACTGTAGTATATGAGTGTAGTGAAAATATTCTCCAAGTTGCTCTCAATTGCTTAAGATAACAATTTATCTTAGTAGCTAGCAAAAAAAAAAAAAAAAACAATTAAGATTTAAGAGCCTACAAGTACATCTTGAATTAATTATGCAAAACTTTATGCTGAAAAATTTCTTTGTCTAGCATTTTTGAACTAAAACAGCAAGATTTCGGTTCTTAACCCAGTGGTGCAACTCTTGGCCAGTAACTAGGGACTATTCCCTATCTTGGATCCTGTGATCCAATCTAGCATGAAAATCATGCACCTGTTGAAATGCAAGCAAGAACAAAACATGCTTAAACCAGTTTTCATGACAGGAAGACATCATACATCATAAAAATAAAATTTTATGCAATTTGTACTCAAATTAACTACCATATCAGAGTTTCTACCAAAAGAATGAACTCTTTTTGCCTCAGTTCCAACCTAAGCCTCTTGGCCCATCACCAATTCTATCTAACCATTTCCTTGCACCTTATGCCTAGTTGTTTGGTTCTAGCAGCAGCAAGAATTTTTCCTTCTACCTCACCTTCAAATTCTCCCTTTTCGTAGGCATGCAAGCTCTAGAAATCTCTCCTTCGCTAACTATTAGTAGAGCACTTTTTTCTCCCTTAAATATTAACTCTCTCAATTCATTATGTAGAGGAAAGGGGTTGTGTTGCATTGGAGATGGAGGAGAAAATGGTCTGCTACGTGTTGGAAAATAAAAGGATGGTTTACTTAATTTTCTTAACAACTAATACCAACATGCAACTTATATTTTGTTTCCTTCATTAACCAACATATAATCTCTTAAGGATTTTCCTTATGTTAAAACTTTCCTATAATTACTTAATTATTGTTAAAGGTGCTGAAATCTTATCTAAGGAAATTTAATTAAATGCTTGATACCTAATTAATCAAATTTATAAATTCTTTTTTTTTACGTGAAATTTGAAAATTCTTTAATTTCCTTTTTAGTATTCTTACTACACTTAAGAATTTAATGATAAAATACTCCAATTCATATTAAATCACTCAAAATTTAATAATTACCTTTATTACTCCTTCCGTCCATTTTTATCTGTCGTTTAAGGTTTTTATACAAGGATTAAGAAACTTATTAAATAATCTCAATTCTAGAGAAATATAGCCCAAAATTACTAAATTATCTTTTCTCTTACTTCATTAATATTTTTTTTTAATTTCACTTACTCGATTGATTCTCTCTCTATTAAAAGATAAGAGTAAAGTTAAAAAAAATTAATTAATTCTTTCTTAATATTCTTAAATGATAAATATTGTTAGATAAAAATTTTTTTCTTACATAACAGATAAAAATGGACGGAGAGAGTAAGACTCATCTAATAATTATGCCTAGGGAATGAAATTACTAGGATGTTACACTCATTGTAAATTAATGAAAAACTTACATTTAATAATTTACCGTAAAATAATATATGTGTTTGAAGACTTCTTTAGTTTCTCTCATTGTAACAATAAAGAGAACACATCTTTAGTTTAAATCAATTTCATTTTATTTTAAAAAATTTTGCATATCTTCATAAAAAATAATTACTTCTAGTAATAGAAAGTTGACAAAGAAAAATATAGATGTTTATTAGAGAAGTTGTTGTTGCTATTCCTATGTTAATTTTTAGTGATAAATTGAGCTATTATCAAAGTAAAAATGTCTAAGTAGCAAAATGAGCATGAACAAGAAAGAAAAGTCCAAACAACTAAAATAAAACTGTTTTTTTAATGATTTACTATTTTTTGGTGATTTTTAAGTCATAATTTGTTAATAAGGTTAAATACATGCTGAAAAATTGAGTGGTGTCATATTTAAATAATAGAGTAGATATTTTGAACCTAAAATCAGTACATTTCCATTAAATTTGAAAATTTTCAAGGAATGCATGTGCACCCCCTCGATACAATGTGGCCTCGCCAATATCTTTGATAAATATAATATTTGATTATATTATAAAATATGTATTTATAATGTTTCTAGTCCAACCAGCAATTGAACCATGAATTGTCTTTCTGTTTTGGATTTTGATATTCCTGTACTACTTTCTACACTAAAGGTTATACACCTTTCTTATTGGGAGAAAAACAAGATAGAGAGTAACTATTGAAAAAAGTGTTAAAACTTTGAAAAATGTATTTCTATTTGAATGAAAAAGGTATAGAAGTTTGGTGTAGGAATAACAAAATTCTTCTTTTTTATTCTCCTATTGAACCATTTGTTAAAACACTAACTATATTTTTATTTTATTTCATCTATATGTGTGTGTTTCTTTTAAAAAGAAAGAGGTACTAGTAATGTTGATCAAGGTTATAAAAATTAGACCGATTATTGAACTAGTAAAAGGACTAATTTACGGTTTAATAATTTAATTACAGTTTAATTGTGGTCAAATCAAAATATAATTTAATATACATATGATTGTAAATATACTAAAATTTTAATGTATATGATGAGTTACAACATTTTATTTATGTCTAAATTTAATATATCATGTTAAGTATGCACATAAGTTAATTTTTCTTTTTAATTAGAGCACATAAATCAATTGAATTTTTATTCACTATATTCAGCCTTTCATTTTTATCTTTTTTTTTATTTTTTAATGCCCCATCAACTAAAATATAAAAATAAGAAAGTGATTAAATCTTGACCTTTTTTCAACCGTACAATGCAAGATTAATTCATAGAGAACCTTTCACTCCCGCTATTTTGCAATTTTTCTAAGAGTTTTTATCATTTTTTTTATTTTTTAATGGCCAATCACGAGAATACATTTCATTTCCACAGTTTTGCAATCTATCACTTTTCAGTTTTTACCAATTTTTTTCATTTCTCAATGGCCACTCTCGAAAACCAAGAAGGTGGAGATTTCAAATTTACAGATTGGAGCATTAATCAAATCAATTTCTTTACTTTTCAATTTTCATTATATTCTTCGGTCTCCCAAGTTTCAGCCTTTTCTTAGAGTTGTTGTGCTTGTAAGTCTTCGGCAGCCTTCAAGTGACAACATCGACAAGCAGTACAAGGTTAGATTTAATAAAAATTCTTAGTAAGGTGACCAATTCCCGGTTGTGGTCGAACCGGTGATTCGGTCCAGGTTATCAGAACTATGATGTTGATTTAATAAAAAATTTTATGATTAAATTATATGATGATTTATAATTCTCTTCTAAATTTAAAAATTATACTATTAAAAGAATTTTAAAATAAAAAGTTGGGAGTAATTTTAGATATTCTAAAATGACTATTTTGTCTTACGTTTTTAATACCGAACTCTAATCTTTTTTATATTAAAAAGAAGGAAAAAAAAAAGTGGACATCAAGTGAGTATATCCCCTCCACCAAAGAATTTTTCATTTTAATAACATCCCCTCGTTAAGAACTTTGTAATGGAGTTACAATAGCATTGATGCTTCTTTTTTTTTTTTTATTTGTGTAGTTCCGTAGGTCATCCACTTAACCATTTGAAACTCAAGTAGCTATGGAATTGGTGCATTATCTGAGACAAAATTTAGAAGTAAAAAAATTGCATATACAAAAGGTTTTATTTATCACAGAATATTACAAAAGGAATTACATTTTAACTAACATTGATACTACCCACACAACATTCAGAAACACCAAAGTTGAGCAAGATGACTGCAAAGGTGATAGAACGTGACCCAACATTCAACAGTAAATCAGAACAAAAACATCAGATATGAATGCATAGAAAAAGCATATGGTTTTATTCACGAGCAACAACAAGCACTTGTTTTCCAACATTGCGACCACTATAAAGGCCAACCAAGGCTGCAGGGCCATTCTCAAGTCCGTCAGCTATGTCTTCCACATACACAACCTTCCCTTCTCGGATAAGAGGCAGGACAAACTCCATGAATTTGGGATATAGGTGATAGAAATCACTGACATTAAAACCTTGCATACAAACCCGCTTAAATATGAGATTTACCAAATTGGTTACACCTTCAGGATGAGTAAGATTATACTGTGAGATCATTCCACACACGGGTATGCGGCCATGGACTCTCATATTCAAGAGTACAGCATCAAGTGTCTTGCCCCCAACATTCTCAAAGTAAATGTCAATGCCTTCTGGAAAGTACCTGATTTTTAAATTAACATCTACTAGTCACTAGTGTGTATCATGTTACCAGGAACAGTAATTTTAATTTGCTACAGCCATAAAAAAGTTCAAATTTAATTTGTGTCACAAAACTATTAAGTATTGACCTTTTCAAACCTGCATTGAGATCTGGTTCTTCTTTGTAGTCAAAAGCCTCATCAAATCCAAATTTATTCTTCAATAGATCCACCTGATTATAAAAAGACATACATTTAAGTAAAAGGAGGACCAAGTATTTTTTCTTGGTGAACAAATTAAAAACTGGAAGGATTTCAAGCCTTATTAATCATACTCTTTACAATAATCCTTTTCTATTCCGAAATTTAGGAGAAACATGTTAGGCACCCTAAGATGACCAAGGTATATTTTAGGAAAACATGGGGGTGCAGTAGGGGATTAAAGTCCAATGTAGGCAAGGTGGGAAGCGTGACTTCATGTAACAACTTGCTGCACGTGGTAGCAACAGAGCGTGGGAAACAAAAGGAATTTGGTTGGAAGCATGGATATAAGAGAGGAGGATGGGAGAACAGAAAGGTAAGGAGGAATTCAGTAAAGAGGATTTGGGGATTTGGGAGGAAGCTAGCCCCTCGAAGAGCTAGCATTGTCTCTGTAATTCTGAGTTTCAATCCAAGTTTCTATAATAAGTGAAATGGTTTCAATCAAATTGATATGCTCTTGATCTGGGAGTAGTGGTGCGTACCAAAATGCAGAATGAAATTGCTGACTTGAGGAGTATTCTTGAGCGCTGAAGAAAGAAGATTAGGTTGAATGTAGTAAGGAGATTCGTGAAGAACTGCTGCAGAAGAAGTGGCTAAAAGTTTCATGGTTTGATGGAGTTGATGCCTATAGATAGATGATTGGCATCGAACAAATTTTCCATGCAAAGAGGACACACGAAGGGGAGCAGCTAAAGCCAGCTGTGGCAGCTCTGAGGGGATGCTCCCTCAACTGGTACCAATGGTGGGAGCTGCGAAATCCCAATATGACTTGGGATACCATCTGAAGAGCGGTGATCAAACGATTCTAGCCAGAGTTCAATCCAGATCTACCAGTGTTTGTCCAGGATGTGGAACCAAGACATTCTGAACCAAGAATAAAATCTCAGTAGCCAAATCCAAGGGTGAAGGAAGTGGTGATTAAGAAGGGGGAACTTGCAAAGGAAACCAAACCTAAGACTGAAAAAGAACCCCAAAAGGAGATTTAAACATGGGAGGAGGGAGGACCAGTTGGCACAAGGAACAAGAGAAGAAAGGCTCAACTAGCAAGAGGAGATCCATGCAGAGACTGTGCATCTTGTTCAAAACAGAACTACTGATCCAACCAAAGAGGAATCAGAAAGTGCATGAGCTGAAAAATGAAGGACAAGCATTTGGGTTCAATCGAACAGTTCAAATAGGGAATCAGAGGATGAAAGTTGGAGTACCCAATCGTCTCAGGTGAGGATGCACTTGGGTGGGCAAATCTCCAAGTAGTTTGGATGAATATGGAAGGAGGCACGTTGGAGATGGTCTATAGGCCATTACGTCAGGTAGAAGTGGAGATTCAAAGAGACATGAGTTGCTTTAGCTATGGCGAAGGCTGGGATGTGTCACCAGGAAGAGACGAAGGCTTAGGAAGTGGCATTGATGGACACTACGTAGGGGGTGGTCGTGGTGGCAAGGATGGTGGCTCGAGCACTAGAGTAGATGGGTGTTGCAAGGGGGTGTTTGAGGTAGTAGCAAGGATGGTGGTGTCGGCAGTCATGGTGGCTGTGGCTTTCGTGGGGAGATGAAGGATTGAGCTAGGACAGAGTTAAATTCCCATCCTGAACAAATGGCCCAAGCCCAACTCACTGATGAGAAGGAAAAGGCCGTGAGGAAGAAGGGGAAGATGGGTCTGATCTAGAATGAAGGATCTGCTTCAAAGGAGGACCCCGCTTCTTGGACCATTTTACTAGTCTTTGGGCCATAGCCCCATCTGGTTGCTAAAGCTAGGAAAGATGACTCAACAGCACCCACAATCAACTCTTCCAATGTTGCATGTTATGCTTTAAGAGTGATGGATTTCTAGCCTTTGAGAAGGTGGTAAGTGAGCTGGTTGCTAAGAGGATTGGAAGCAATGCAGAAGGAGAAGAAGTTGATGCACCACCCACTCGAGCTTCTCTAATCCATGGGTTCTATGATTTTAGAACTACACATTGGAGCTCAAGCCATAGGAAGGCAGTGAGTCTCACCCCTACGGAGTTGTTTGGATTAGTGGTATGGGATGAAAGGAGTGGAGTGAAATGGAAAGGTAAGAGGTACCATTGTTTAGTTTTTTAAAAATAAAATGGATTGGATTGGAATGGAATGGAATTGGGAGGATTCCATTCAATCCCATTCCATTCCGTACCCCCATTTTTGGGTAAGGGATGGAACCAACTAATAATTCTTACCATCCCATTCATTTTGATTAGAGTTTCCAAACAATGGAATGGAAACTTTCCTCCATTCCATTGTTAAATATCCAAACAATGGTATGGGAACTTTATCCCATTCCCTTCCATCATATCCCATTCCATTCAATTCCACCCACCATTAAATATCCAAACAAAGCCTACCAGCCCTAATGTTGGTAGCTGGTTACTTCGTGGCAGAATGGATCTAAGAGCACATCAGAGGAGTGAGCTGTCATCAGTCCAGATTGCTCCCCACCACCTGACCCGTCAGAGGAGCAAGGACTGCTAGTGGGGCCGACTTTGTCATTGCACAGGTGATGCTATGCATTTTGCTAGAAGGACTAAAGATATCAGGGCTAATGAGGAAATGAGGGATGTGTTGGAATGGCTATTTAAGAGAACAATAAATTGGAAAGTGGAGACTGTAGCAAAGTGAGGCCCAGTGCTGAAATGGCCAAGGTTTATACAAACGGGATGCTTGTTATGAAGATCTTCCATGACTATGGACACAAGCATTTGTGGGTGACTTTTTGTTTATGGGCGTTAACAATAAATTCCCCTGTAGACATTTTTGATAATGGGTTTGAAGAAGAGACACCTAGATCTTTATAGTATTAATGCTAATAGAATAGTAAGAGAAGACCCAAGAACAAGCAGATCAATGATGGGTGTATGTGATAATGTTAAAGTTGGCAATGTTATTGTAAAGGATCAAGATATCCTTGAGCCTATCTAAGAAGGAACTCTTTCTTTTCTGTTAGCAAAGTTCAACGATATACTTGGACATGGGTTTCAGGGAATCTCAACTGCAAAAGCTCAGCCAGTTTGGTACAATATGGGGGAACAAAATCTTGTCAGTCAGAAAAAGAACCAATAGTTGTTGGTTGTTTCCTAAACTTGGCAGAATCAGTGGCTTGTATTCATGTGTGATGTTTGCTCAATAGGAATGAGTTTGAGACCTCGAAAACTTTGGTCAATCCAAGTTATTGCTATAGTTTGCAGGTTTACTACAGGTGTTGGTTTTCAAGCCATTGCCGAAGCTCTCGTATTTATGTGCAATTTTTTTAATATTTGACATAAAAAACCATATGTCCATGGACTTAAAAACACCTTCATATATTTTAATTCCACCTACAATGTTGGAAAAATCCAAACATGTGCAAGATGACTCAAAGTTTCCATTGACAAGGAATTTCTCCCCAAAAATGAATATTAACCAAGCCTGGAAATTGGCAGAAATATTTTTTATAAGCTAATTAGGCTAATTGAAAATGGTAGTAACATGAATAGAAGAATAAAGAAGGAATAGGTGATGCTAATTTATGCAGGCATATTTAACTATAATAATTAGAAGAATACCTTCTCCTTACTTCCAGCACTTCCAACAACATAACAATCAGTCAATTTAGCAAATTGCCCAACAAGTTGACCAACTGCACCAGAGGCTGCTGAAACGAAAACATTCTCTCCTTTCTTGGCAGAGCCTACTTCAAAAAGACCAGCATAAGCAGTCATTCCTGGCATACCTATGTTCAAAGAAGAAAATAACATTCATCAAAATACACAATAAAATGAGAAAAAAGCTACTCAACTAGGAATCATATGCTTGCTTGCATGCTTGCTAAGATAGAATCTGAAGAAGAAGCATGTATTCTTAGAAAGGAAAACAAAAAATGGTACAATATAAATACTGTAAAGTAGGAGTGTATCACAGAGATGTGGCTGCAACAGATATACAAAAGCTACCAGTTCAAAATGAGTATAACTAGTCATTTAATATTTGTTCTCCTCCAAACTGAAGCTAGTCAGCCATGTACTGTAGTGAATCAAAGATCAATTCAAGCCATATAACCTTAACTGAACAAAAGAGAAAAATGGAAAAGGAGCAAAGGAACAAGCAGCCAGACAAACACCTCCTACACAATAGGTTTCTTCTATGTTGATGGTTAACCCATTATCTTAATGATACTAGACAAAACACAGGACCCATTTATCACATGAAAACAATATCGGTTGAGACTTGCAGATCATACTGGTATCAAATACATCATTCACTCATAATCAATATAAATTGAAATTCTTGAATACATACCAAGAATTCCAGTATAGTAGGAAAGTGGGACATCATTGTGCTCAATTTTGAAAAGTATTTGGGCTGAGGGGATCAGGCTATACTCTTCCCATCTAGTAAACCCCCACACTAAATCACCTTTCTTATAATATGTGTGTCCTGATTCCAACACTTTAGCCACACCATATCCTGCTAATGGCTGCAATTACTCAAGAGTTAGTAGATGCATATATATGTGATTAAAATGTATATTTTAATGATGCATATTCCTTGATTAATTTCAATTTTGATATATAATTGATACATCAACCATTGAAGTTTCTAAAAACACCAACCCCTTTGAAGAATGGCTTTTTGATTTCTGAACTCTTTTCTCAAGAGACAAAAGAAAAAAATCAATTTATGCCTTTGAATAGCAGCATAGTACCACTTTTATATAAAAATACTAAAATTCCAATTAACCCAATTGAGTGACACAGTAAAATCATACGTAAAGCACAGAAACTGCAGAGTTTCGGGATTTTTATTAACAAATTACATAACCCACTTCCTAATATGCATCAATTCGTTTGAACTCTCCAACAAAATTCTTAGCAAACAAAATCGAAATTTCAAGCCAAAAGTTATTTTTTTCAAGAAAGAACCAAGAAGAAAGCAAAAGGGTTTCCCATAGAGAGCAAGACTTACAGAGCCAGGTGTGTAGGAACGAGATCCCTCGGGGCCTTGTGGCTTGCTCATAAGGTTTCGCATATATGGATCACAAGACAAGTAGAGATTCTTGAGCAGCACCTCATTGGAACCTGCTGGAACCTTCAATGTAATGGTACCTTCAACAACGTTCATGTCGGATTCTTTAGGAAAACCAGAAACATAGTCTTTGAGAACCACTTGTTTGTTCTTCACTTCGGCCATCACAGCTGTTCTGTATCAGTTCGGTGTTCTGTATGCCCGTGAGGTCTTCTCAGTATAAGGGAAAGTGAGAAGGGGGGAACATGAGAATGAGTGAAAATGAAATCATTGCTTGCGTTTTTAACAAAGACAAAGGCTGCAGATCCAGTCCCTAGGACAATCAATAATGACAAATAATAAAACTAAATTTAAAATTAATTTAGGGCTTTTATAATTCATATTTACTTAAATGGGGATGTTACACTTATCCTGTGAGTTGTGTACTTGATTTACTCGGATTCTGTTTAGTGAATTATTCCACTTGGATTTTTTTCTAATTAATTTTTCTCAATGTTTTAGATTTGTTATTGGATTATTTATTGGCTTTAATGTTTTGTTATATTATTTGTAAATAAAATTTAAAATGACTATGATTTAGAACTGTTATAATTTAGAAAGATTTATATATGCTTGCTATATTTTCCAAGTATTTTTATTTTTTTTATTTGCTATCTAATATTTCAAAAATTATTTTATCTTTTATCATTATTACACATGGAAAAACTCGTGTCCCTGGTTGTCCCATTTTTAATATAGTAGGTATTAGCTGCTCACTGAGTTGTAAACTCATCCACATTACATGTTTTTCAAACACAGGTAATGAGATTGGTTCTGATTGAACTCCTCTGATTTATTCAATGGAGTTCTCAGTTATTTGGTGAGCTCATCACATTGTTTGTGTGGGCAAGTTTGTTTAAGATTCTAAATTTGGAAGTTAGGCTGACTCTTAGAAGCGCTTAATTAATTCTTCAAGCGTGGTCCATGTCAGTATCATATATGTTAATTAGATATTGAATTTATAAGATTTGTTTTTGAGTGAATTGCTGGTGATCAGAATTTATTTGTCTCATATTTTGTAATTATAAACTTATAAAGTTTAAGCTTTTCAGAATAAAGTATTTTCTGAGACCTTATAGTGGCTATTTTAGATTGTCTATTCTAAGTTACAAGTTTGATGCTTGTATGGCTTGGGTGAGCTTATGATAAGTTCTTGTCATTGTCACAACATACCCGAAGGGCGTCGTAACGAAAGGCAACTAAATTTATAAAAAAAATATAAAATTCAAGGAGTCACCACTAATTTTTATTTGAATGGAAAAATAGTTGAACAAACCCTTTTTATTAAAAAACTGATCTTTGAAAATGAGATCAAGTTCGGGAGTTTGATTATCCATAAGGAAGGACAGGAATCCTACTTTACCCCTGACACATCCGTACTAAGATAGTTACCTTAAAGCCAATGTGAAAAATAATTATGACTTCGAAATGTATTTAATTTACCGCGATGAAGCAAAAATAACAAACAAATAATGGTGAAAAAATAAGCAGAGAAATAAATAAAAATATTTATAATTTTGGCTTGCCTTGCATACCTATGTATCCTCACATGCAATGGGAAGTCAAAGTCACGTAATACTTGTAGAAAATGTGTGTATTAAAGGATTTTAATTAAAAACTAAGCATTGGTTAAATGCAAAATGCTTTGTTGATTGGTAAAAAAAAATACCTGATGAAGATTGATTGCTTAAATTGATAAGGATAATGGATTAATTAAGGATCAAACAGTTGGTTAGTTGTCTTTAAAATGATTATTGATGCTTATATCACACACGAATCAGAAAGACGTCACACCTACATTGATAGTGAGCGATTCTAAATTATTTTTTGAGTGGAAGATTAAAAATTAAATAAATTAAATGGGATGATGGTGCTATTATGGATAGGTGACTTTGAATACATCCATTGGAAGCAATGATGTTTGCATTCCATAACTTGGAATTGTAGATGGAGTAGCTTTGGCTTGAGTAGATGTACCTGATGAATTAACTTTCCAACCATTAAGCCTTTGAGAGTTTTGTCCAGGACAAACCTATAAGTCGGAGTAAATGTTCTGTTGTGAATAACAGGGACTCCATGGTACTTGTCTAGATCTGAAGTTTGCTTGAAACCAAACGCATCACTAATTTTCACCCTTCAAGAATGGTGGACATTTTTTGAGAAGTATATACAGGACTTCTCATTATTAACCTTTTGTCCAGAGTTTTGCAAAACAGGTATAGAACACCCTTGATTACCTGGACTTGCTGCACTGATGCTTTAGATAGGAGAATGTGATCATCTGCAAATCCAAGATGTGACAGTTTTGGTCCCCCTCTATAAAGGGAAAATGATTCCCATAAGCCACTATCTATAGTAGTGCAAATAAGTTAGGACAAACGCTCAATGCAAAGCACAAAAATGTAAGGTCAAAGGAGCTTACCTTGTCTAATGCTTCTGGTAGGGAGAAAAGGAGTAGTGTGGTCATCATTAATAAAGATCTGCATTGCTGAAGAAAAGATACATTGCCAAATCAAATCAATTAACTTGTTAGGGATACCAATGTCTAACAGAGTGTCCTTTACAAATTCCCACTTCAATCTATCATAAGCTTTCTCTAAATCAAGCTTAATAGTCATCATCGCATTGTAACCAGTCTTGCCTCTCATGGTGTGAACAACATCCTGACAAATGAGAATATTATCTCTACTTAATCTCCCCATAACAAAGCTGCATTGCATGGGAGCAAATAACTTTTCCATCACAGATTTAAGTCAGTTCGAAACAATTTTGGTGACCAATTTGTGTGTAACATTACAAAAGCTAATAGGTCTAAATTTTTTGATGTTTTTGGGCTTTCTAGTTTCAGAATCAAAGTGATGGATGTCTATTTATTGTCTTTAATCAAAGAAGGGTTATCAAAAACATCACTCACCCACTTTATCACCAAGTCAACTACTATTTCTCACTGGGATTGGTAAAAAATAACATGAAGTCCATCTGGCCTAGGGACTTTAAGACCTCCTATAGAAGACATAGCATGCTTAACTTTTTTCAGTTGTAACATCCCCCACAAATCAATATAAAGTTGAGAATAGAAGTCTGCTACATTGGCCTTTAGAGACTAAAGAATGGTAATCCACTCACCATTCAAATCTTTAGGAGCTTCAATACAATTTCTCCTCTCCCTAGCAGCAGTAACTCCATCGAAATATCTGGTATTTTTATCCCCAGATTGAATCCATTTGCATCTAGGTCTCTGCTTTCAAAGAATCTCCTCCTAAATGAATGTAGCTTCATATTCTTTCCAAAGCTCTTGTTGAAGTTTCTCTAGAAAAGGATTGATCAATAAAGATAGCTTCTTAGATATGCCTTCAAGTCTGTTCATAAGCTGATTGTTTTTTTCCAGTTGACATCACAAAAAATCTCTTTATTTCATATTTGGATAGAAGTAGTGAAAGACTGAATGTTGTATAACAGATCCTGGTAAGGACTTCAGCAATCTTTAACTACATCAGTAAATCCTTCATGCCTTAACCATAGAGCTAGAAATCGAAAAGAGTTATTTATGAAAGTACCAAGCTCTCTTCTCTCAAGGGAAAGAAGGAGAGGGACATGATCAGACTTGAGTCTAGACAAATGTTGGACAAAGGCTTCCTCTAAATTAACACTCCAATCAAGGTTTGTTACCATTCTGTCTAGTCTTTTCCTGGTGGTACCCCTCTGCCAAGTATAGTTTTACTCCTTGAAACCTAAGTCATGTAACCCATAATTTAGAAAGCAATTTTGAAAGAGTTGAGAATCAGAATAATAAACATCCGTAGATGATTTTGCATCCTCCATGATAGCATTGAATCACCTCCTATGCACCAAGGTCCCTGGACAGCACCAGAGATAAGTTGAAGATTAGTCCAATGCTCCCTACGTGCTCCAATATGTAGGTTACCATATACTGCAGTAAAGTACCAAGGTTGTTTAGTACCTCGAGCCACCCTTATATGAACATACTTGTTATGAGAAGTGATGATCTCCACCTTCCAAGTGTGTAAATTCCATAAACACCAAATTCCACTAGCCTGCCCATTTGCTTCCTTGATATGATTACTATCAAAGCCCATGCTCCTAATTAATCTCTTAACTCTGCCTCCACTAACAAGAGTTTCTAAAAGAATAATAAAATGTGCATGATAACTGTGCACCATATGCTTTATCAGGGTTGAAAACCCTTTTCCTCTCACTCCTCTATAATTCCAAGTAATGAAATTCATGAGGGAACAGATAGAACAAAGTAAATGAGCAAAAAGCTCAGCTCAAGCAGTAGGGGGAGACCCCCTATTTCTGTCAACATCTTCATTGGTATTATCAGCAGACTCAACCATATGGATATCCGAGTTAAGCAGATTTTGTTTTCCTGGCCGTGGATCAAGTGGTTTCTTCTTGTAGACATTGTCTTGTGAGGAGTTGATATTGGTTGTTTAGGTCGTCCATAGCTTCGTGAGAAAATACCATAGGAGGAATTCCCAGAAGAAGTTCAACATATTAGCCCTCCTTAAGTTTATTCCACATCTCCTTCTGAATATGCCTAAACATAGCCCAATAATCTAAATGATCTTGCTTCACTCTCCTTCTGTTACTAGTGGCCATATTACTTAGGTCTGCTAGTTTATCTTTAGAATAAGCCTAACTTTGTTGGTTATTTGGGGTCTACTGCTAGGGCCATGTTGTCTCAATTGGGTATTTGGTTTCATGGAATTTTTGCTCCAGCTGAGGTTCCCATTACTACTCCTTCTAGTAACCACCAAATCTGAGGTTGTCTTAATGACAGGAATTGCTATATTATCCCTACTATTCCCCTTGTTAAGATGATTCATTTCCATTGGAAATGAAGTGAATCAAGACCCATTATCTTGCCTGTAACTCCCACTATTACCTTCTTTTTCCATCCCATTAACTTTGACCCTTTCACCACTAAATTTTTTCCTCTGAACCTTTTTAGCTAGCAACCACGACCCAAAAACACTGGGAGGATTAGTAACTCCTGTGTGATTGAATTTGTTATCAAGTCTCTTTGATTTTCTCCACCTTCTTCACCACTAATTGTAATTGCCATTGCCCTCTCACTCTCCACCATGGAGTCTACCACCTACATCAGCGAATCTATTATGTTTCCCTTAGCCATGGCAATTGGCATTTATTCAACTAGTAAGTGGAAGTCAATATAATTCTCTTGTCAATGACCATATTGCCCACATCTGAAGTAAATCAAGTGGAGTTCCTCATGTTCAACATTAAACTCATTGCCAAGGACACTAAATTTAGGAACCAACTTACGTCGGAGGTCAATTTTAATGCAGATTCTTGCAAACCTACCTTGAGAGTGGATTGATGTATGATCATCTAGCTTCAGTATCTTCCCCAAATAGGAACTAACTCTCCACTGGAATTTCTCATTGTAAAGTTCAAGAAGTAGGTTAGGAATGCGTACCCACACTGTAATCATCTTCATTTCCTTATCTTTTGGGCAAAACAAAGCTCTCCAATGTTGGGCAAGAAAATAGTGATCAATAACTAGCCAAGGTCCCTCAAATAGAGCATGCTTGTTATAACATCCCCTAAATTATGTAAAGATATATTTATGCATAATTTATATTTGTATATATGTTTTTATCTGCTTGAAGGCCTCTTAGAATCTTAGAAAGGGTTCAAACCCTATAATGTAGGCTAGAATAGAATAACAAACCTAAACGTAACAAGAAAGAATACTAGAAAACCCTATCTTACGTGTGGCCTAGACCCAAGAACCCAAGTTTTGTGAGATAAACCCAAAAAGCCTAGACTCTAGCCCAATGCAAGCAAGACCTAAAGTCTTAAGCTAACCTAAGTAAGGTCCAAGTCCAAGAAGTCAAACCTAGACAAGCCCAAATCTCCAAAGCCTAAACCTAGTCTAGAAAGTAAAGTAAAAGAAAGACAAAACTCTATTTCTCTAAAGCTAGTTCACGTATATGACTAGTAAGAAGCAAGGTAATTAGTTCGACTTAAATTAGTATATCTATGGATTAATGTAGAAGAAGACAAAAGACTTGTCTTCCAAGTTGATATTCACGTGAGATAAAGAGATAAAGGTAGAAGCTAAGTTCTTTCTTGAGTAAGACTAGAATATCCCAAAGAATAATTCTCATGCATTAATGGGCATAAGACAAAAGACTTAGAAGAAGAGAAGTCTTCTAAGTTATGTTGTAATGAGAAAATATGCATATTTTGGGTTTGTTTTGATGATTATTTAATATTAATTCTAATTAATTTGTGCCTTTTTGGTTTGAATTTGCTAATTGTCTCTTCCTAGCATATTCTTTGATTCTTTTTTATATTTTTAGGGTTTAATGGAGTTTATGAGGAGTTCTTTGAAAGATTTGATGATTAAAGAGGCTTGCAGTAATGTTTTGGATTCTATTCTCGAATTTCCTGACCTCTGCTTAGTATTTTGATGATATCTTTGGCTACAGATGTCCAAATCAAGTGATTCTAAAGCTTATGGACCCAAAGCTACAACTTTTATGTTAAAGGAAAATTCTAATTTTGCTTTTAGATGACCACACAGCCTATAGGAAAATTAGATGGCCTAACCCGTGTTTTGATGATTCCATAAAATTGGAATGGGATAGGAATAGAATGGAATGGAATAGTCATTCTTACTCCACAGTTTGGTAGCTTTTAGAATGTAATGTCTTTACAAGCCACTCTATTATTTGGTATATAAAATCACTGTAGAATGAAATCAAAGTTGATATAAAGGACATAAATATCCCTTACAAGAAAAAGTATTTTAAACATTAACATTAATATTTAATTTTAATTTTTGTAATGATTTGATTAGAATAAATGTTGTCTTTTTTTAAAAGAATAATGTTATTACATCAAATAAATATTTCATATTTATTTCTATATATAAAAAAGTTTTTAAATGAAAGACAAAACATCTACGTTAAGACTAAAAATTATAATGATAAGCTAAAATATCATCAAAGTTAATAAGTAATCAAATACATAAAATTTAACTATAAAAAAATTACACTATAAACTAAAAAACATTAAGAAGGACAATATTTTATTTTTAAAAAAAGAAGGACAATAGGGGTAATTATATAAAATTTTTAAGAATATATTAAGAATAAATAATTTTAATCTCATTACATAGAGCATGGAATCTCAATCCCACTTCTCAAGGAGCGAATGGATTCCACGCTCCATTCCTGGTTTTATTGAATGGGGCATAGAATGGAATCACCATTCCAATGATTCTTTTTGCAAACAAACATAGGAATGTCCCATTCCATGTGATGTGCCTAGAATGGAATCACAATTCTTACATACCAAATGTCACAAGAACTTATTGAATAAGAGTGAAAATCTAGAGGAGAAGACATTTTCTGTACCTAGTACAACTAGGAACATCATGTATTGTAAACTTAAACTGTTATTATTTCCTACTGAAATTTTGTCTCACCCTTGTTTGTGGTGTTTTGAGACTAAGCAATATGCCTTTCATCAACATTGTTATAGAGATTGAGTTCATTTAGATCCAAGTCCCTATAATAGGTCCCGTTCAGGCAGTCCAAGACATTCGCATTGTCCATTTGGACAACAATGTTCCTTGAGTAGAGATAGGTTACATGTAGTTATAATGTAACTTTTAGAAAGTATCACAGAGAGGGGTTGCATAATACCACTAACCTAGTCCCTTTTCTTTTTGTTTGTATAATAACTAGAAGGTGATGCTTGATGTAGTTTTGACCTAGCTCATAATGTGAAATTTTATGTGTGGTTTGCTATATGTGAGTTTGTGTTATATTTATCTTTAATCAACCACAAAAAGGAATAGGTAAAAGAGTTCTCTAACACCACCAAATCTAGCTAAATATGTATGGAAACATGTTTAGAAGTATTAACATGAGATAACATAACCAACCAATAGCATAGAAATTAAGGAAATTGAAAGCTACTCTTGGCCTTCTAGGCACCTATGGGCCAACCACTGGGCGCTTAGGCAGTGGCTGCCTAGAACTGGGTGCTTAAGCATCAAAGACTGGGCACTTAGGCCCTGACTAGTTCGAAACTAGGTGTTTTTCTAGACTCTGGGCGCTCAAACAGTGGAAACCCAGTGCTTAAATGGTGGAAGGGCAGAAAACCTGTGTATTTATCCCTCTAAACTAAACCAACTTTAAGGGTTTTGATTGAGATTCTAAATAGCTATACATTCCAAGTAAGATTAATGAAATTAGAATTGAACTCAAGGCTTCATAGCTCAATGAGGTAGGAGTTAGGAGTTATGAAACCCTAATTAAATTATCTATTCGAATTAGATGGCCAGGCTTGACACAACCCAAAACAAGTGAGAGTAGTTAAACACTTTAAGTATGACCTAAGACAATCTAGATTTAACTTCATATAGTAAGACTAATAATAAAGTGAATTAAGTAAGAAGGTTAGTAACACAATACCTCTGAGGATAGGGTGTTACACCTGTAGTCTTCCTCCATAGTAAATCTCACTATGAAAGATTCTTCGTTGAGATCTAGTATCCTTATATCTCCTTTGTTAGACCAAAGCCTTACCAACCTTATCTTTATTGCACATAGGCCAATCTTCTTGCCCAAAAGTTTAATTATGAGGGTGTACTTTCATGGTTTGCACCAGACATCATATTCTTCTAGGGACACTTCCACAGCAAGATTGGGGTCAAAGTCATGACTATCCTCCTCCATAATTTCTTCTACATTTTCTTCCAGGCAGAAGTCCTCCACACTGCTTGGACTATAGCATGGGGCTCCATCTGATCTTTAAATTCCTCCACTGCCAGCAAGGTATCCTTGTAGGATACTTTGGAATGGACAATCCCATCTGGATGGTCATCTCCTGCTTTTGACATAGAAGCTTCGTTCTCCATTCCTACCATTGCATTAGAATCATCAAGCATCTGCACCTTTTTTCGTACTTCTAACCATCAAGTCTTCTTCCTCCCTAGAGGATCCCACACCAGAAAGCTCCTCTCTGTTCATTGCATCAACACTTATTAAATGTTACTCAGTTACTATAAACTTTCAAATCCATATAAGATGTTTTTAAATTGTTTAAAACTTACAAATACATTTTTTGTCTATCAACTAAATGAAGATTATTTATGATGTGACATGCACATGTTAATTAATATATGTAATGTCTTTTATTTGCTTATATTATTTCTAAAAAAATTTAATTTAATTTATTTGATATTTATATTTTTGAAAATAGAAAATTAAATTAGCATGTATAACTCATTTGATGTATGGTTTTTATTTATTTAATAGATGAAAATGTTCAAAAAATTTAAGGACCTCTAATTTAAATTCAAAAGTTTATGATAACTACTTCAAAATGAAAAAGTCAGACAATGCCTATATATTTTTTATTTTTATTTTTTATTTATTTATTCTCTTTTTATGCTTATAATGATTAATATTCGATGGTCCTTTCTTCATTAGTCCTTTATTTATTATATATATATATATGGTGATGGGTAGAAATCAAACTAAAGATTTCCTATTAAAAAATAAATTAATATCACGTTGGTAATTTCATTTTTTTCTATTTTTTTCATTAAGATGATTTATTTAATAGCAAAATATAAAATAATAATTTTGTCTTAGGCCCTAATGAAAAAATAAGACTGGTATTTTTTACCCAAAAAAAAAAACTTTGGTGATTTGGAACAATCAGAAAATGATATATATTAAGCACTAAACATGGATAAAAAAGAAACCAATGTAAGATACATACAAAGTATCTAATTTTGCATTGCATATATATTATTCTTAAGCTTTCATAAATCTGCCAATAAGGTCAGAAGCTTATCTCGAAAATAAGAAAAAGGGGAAAAGGAAAAAGAGAAAGAAGATATAATTTTATTACAACTGACAAGAACTTTCTTCAAAGAAACACCATAATCAATAGATGCCTAATTTGCTACTCTCTGACGAATGGGAAAAGCAAGAACTCTAAAACACAAAAAAAGAAACTTAATAATTATATTCCATTAGAAGGAGTAGCTAGACACTTTCACATCTGAACCAAGACCACCTTGTTTCAGTTTTTGTCCATCCCAAGTGTGTGCTTCACACTATCCACAGCACTTTGAGCCACGTTCTTCACTTGCTCCCCAGTCTGCAACAAGAAGATAATTGTAACAAAAAAACTTCCAAACTCCAAAAATAAACACAAATAATTTAACAAAATAATTGTCTAATCATGGTTTTAAATTGCGGTCTGCAATTACAATTATAGCTGCAATATTGCTGTTACGTGAGCTTCCGCTATGACAATGTGACTGTAATTGCAACTACATCAATTGTATTTTTTGCAATTATCTACAATTTTTACATTTGCGGTGTAACCGCAATTACAATCACAATTTAAAGCCACAATCCCAATTGTGAATCAATTAGTAACCTGCTGGAGAAAACCAGAAGCTTCCTCCTTGTGTTGTTGAGCAGTCTGCCCGGTTGTGTTACCAGCTGCACAACCATGGTCTCTAGCTGCCATGGCAGAGTCCTTTGTGGATTGCATCCATTCTTCAGCATTGGCCTTACCAAATATCAAAGTTTAGGAGTTAACATCTCAGAAATTGCAAAGGCCCAAAGAAAAAGTGTGGAAGATAGATACAATATACATTCACAATGAAAATTTATGCATTTTCACCTGAGTCTGGCCACGGTTTTGGCCTGCATTGAAGTTTTGTTGGGCACTTGACATGTTTGCTGGGTTTGAAAAAAAAACTAAAAAGGACAATAGATATGAGTTTGTGTTATTGATGGATCTTGCTGATAAGGTATATATAGTGTTTGGTGTTCATTCAAACGTGACAGATCCATGGAAGTAGGATCACTGAGTCAGATTCAAATCCTCTACCACATTTTCCGGTTTGCAACCCTGTCTTTTTAATTAAATTTTGGCAACTCAGCAGAAAAATGTATCTCTCTCTTAATTAACATTAATTTCTTTGAAAATTTAAATATTTTCAAACTGAGTTATCAGAATTTAATTAAGGAACATGGTTGAGGACAGGACAAGGGAACAAAAGATTTAAATTCCACTGAGTCTTTGTTGGGCATATATTTCTGCATTTGAAATGGGCTTTGGGAGGCTTTGAGCTGAAAGTGAATAAATGTTAGCCTCTAATACGAGAGAATCATGCTTCTCCAAGTTCTATTTACTATTAAAAAGAAGTTCTATTTACTATTAATTAATGGCTTCTTGTTTAAAAGATATTTTTTGTTGTACTAATTCCTTTTTCCCAATTTGCTTTAAAGTGATGGCACATAAATTTATGTACTCTAACCATGTTCAAGTAAGCTAAAATGATATTTATTGCCACTCCGTTTACACCTAGCTTTTACTATTGGTTTGATTTTAAGTAATGAGTTATATAATGGAAACTTCAAATAATAATAAATAACAAGGAGCAAATTGCTAATAGAATAGTTACATGGGGTAAAGTGATAAAGTTAAAATCACAAGTGACAAACTGATATTGCCTCAAACAATATGGGGGAGGGCAAATTGAATTTAACCATTACACTTATGACTTTGGTAGGAAAGTGTTTTTCACATTTCTTTGATATATTATCATACCAAAACCATACAGATCAAAAATTAAAAAATAAAAAAAATAGAAGTATTATGAACAGATTGAGCAATATATTGTGATATTTTATACATGAAAGTAATTATTTATTCATAGAGCAGTTATTGTAAAGTTCTAAAAGATTTGGATAACATTTTGAAGCAAGAAGAGTAGAGGTCAACGTGATAGATATTAAGAGTCTACATAAGATTATGAGAATTTACATCAGTATATGAGATCATTTATTTGGAAGAAGCCACATCAACACCTTATATGATGTGGCATTAGATGACTTGCAAGAGCAAGATTGTCAAACTAGAGAATTTAGATAAACTCGTTGAGTCTTCTTAAACTCGACATGTAAACTTGAATTGTACACTTATAAGAGTTTACATAATTCAAAAATAATATTTAAATAACATATCTGAATACTCAAGCATAATTTAATAGCATATTCATAATTAATATTCAACATTCTAACTTCATAATATAGCAAACAAACATAGGTAAAAACAAAATTCAATACCTGACCCAATTGTTATATTATACCTAGCCTAGCCCTTATAGTGTTTTGTAATTTACAAAAACAAAATAAATAAAAAAAAAACATAAAACCAACTTCATAAGTTTAATACATATCCTAAACATGCCCAACAAAATCAATCAAAGTTGTGTGTTTTGAGGCCAAAATCACGTGAAAATCCATACCCATAAAGTCACTGATAGAATTGATAGTTTACTGATTCTATGAGAGTTTAGTTTATCAAAAAGAAAATTTACATATGACTTATTTTATTTTTGTGTCCTAAGATCGTAAACTAGTAAGAGATTAAGAGTAAAAATTGAGAGCTTGACAATCATGTGCACAAGTGTAATTTGATAAATGATCCCATTATTCTACTCATGAGGGAAAAATCGGTTCGACTTAGGAGTCGCATTGAATCCCCTTTAATAAATTTATATGCATCTTGTGATATTTTCTTATATGTTATTTGATTATAAACTTTTCATTCATTGAGAAGCTATCTCTAGTGCCATTAAACACCTTGCCCTTGATTTGTACCATAAAAAGTAATTATTTGTCTAGTGTTAAAGTTACAACCCAAAAAACAAAACCATCAAACTTGAACTTTTTTTCATCTGTATGTCTAAAGACTTTAGCTGTTGTGGCAATAGAGTAATATTTAATATTTCAGGTGCCATTTTTACAAATATATATATATATATATATTGCTTGGAAACATTTTTATGATAGGTGAAGAAAATATTTTTTTATATTTGTCACAACATATTTGGAGAGCGTCGCGATGGAGAGACAACTAAATTTATAAAAAATTTAGAAGTCACCACTAATTTTTATTTAAATGCAAAAAATAATTGGAAAAATCCCTTTTTATTAGAAAATTACTTTTTGAAAACGAGATTAGGTTCGAGAGTCTAATTATGCACACAAAGAAGAGCAAGAATTTAATTTTACTGTACACTCCTAATACATCCGTCTTAAAACAAGTTAACATAAAGCTAATTGTGCAAAAATGATTATGACCTCTAAAATGTATTTAATTTATCACAACAAATAAACAACAAATAGCAAATAAGGATGAAAAACAAACAAAGAATTAAATGAAAATATTTATAATTTTAGCTTGACTTTCGTCCCTACGTATCTCCATGTCCAATAGAAAGTCAAAGCCACGTAGTTCTTGTAAAAAATATTTGTATGTTGTAGGATTTTAATTAAAAATTAAGGATTGATCGAATGAAAAATGATTTGTGTGCCTGTGTATTGATTAATGTAAAAATGTTTGTGTATTGAAAAGTGTTGTGCCTTTTTACAAATTCTAAAATACTCGCAAGTGCACAAATCATATAATAGTATAGTTTAGCAAATACGAGGTCGATCCCATAGAGACTTTGAGTTAAGTTTTAGATATTAATAAAAAAATTTCTAATCTAGTTGAACATAAACAATGCAAACTATAAAATAAAAAATACAAAAATTAAATCACTCATAATAAAAATAAAATTAAGTGACTCAAAAACAAAAATAAAAGTTAAAGAATATAACAAATAAATTGAGAAATTAACCAAATACAAATTGACTAAGGATCATAATTCATCAAGATTAATTTTAACATCAACTATGCCAGATATTATTCTCAAATAATTATCTCATGAGCATCTAGCAGCCAAGCATGTGTTTACGGAAAATATATCGATTAAGTCCTAAAAATCACAATCAATTGTATGCTTTATTTACCTAATTAATAGTTGTCGATTATAACACATATAATCATCATTTCATGCAAGTGGTCCCATATATGGATCAAAATAAATATACTGATCATGTGAAGTATATTACAAGAGAACATACCCGTGAATCCACAGATTGAATGCCTAGAAACAGAGTTTGAGTCCCAGATACGTGGAGAGAATCAGAGAGCAAGAGAGAGAGACTGATTTCAGAATGTTTTCTCAACCAACACTATTTCTCTATCTTTTGGTTTTGCAGAAAATATATATATATATTGCATGCATGCATGGGCTGGGCTTGGCCCATCTTGGGCGGCCCAGTCATCCATTCCTTCATCTCCCACTCACCCATGATGGGTCAAGTTCTCTACTCTGCAGTTCATACAGGCAAACAATCTGTGCGACCAACATACTCATAGAGCTCGTTGCTATATATCTGTTAGGAGTATATAGCAGCTCATAATGGGACTTTGAGTATATCATGTATGCTGTACCATAGATCAATCAGTCACATTCACAATTCTCTTGATCTCATTTTAAACTCTGTTTGTTCTTGGTATTCACAACTATGACTAACCATAATATAGTCATAATTGGTCAACCAGTGAATACAAGTCAATCTGACAGATATCTCAAATTGATCTTCCTCTTTACTTAGATCTCTTAATCTGTGTTTAATTCACTTTTCTAGGAATGTTCCATCCGATCGAATCGTTCATGACCATTAGCAAGATCCTAAGATACCAAACATCAAACACAATATTAAAAAAAAGGTAAGAGTCTTAAGGGTACTATAATGAGGTGTTCTTAACCTCAGAGTCTCACACGGCTTAAATAATGAGATCATAAATTTAGCCATCTCTTTTGTCGCATGTATAATGCATACGTAGCCTGAAATACGTATTACAATATTTTTTTTCTCCTTTCCTATGGAGTGTATGCCTTTTTATTTAAATACTGTACAGATGGTGGTTCAGACATTTCCAATGTCTAACCTGAGTTCACAAATCTACTCTGTTATAAATCAACAGAACTCTCATCTGGCATAAGACAAATAAAGTGAAATTGTGGGTTATTTTCACTTTCGGATATAACAAATAATATATCCTCATCTTAACATTTAGTTAGGGCGACCATCATATTTCAAGCCAGAGCTCTTAATTATCATTAGATAATTTAGCTTGAAATAGTCTCAGAGGCGATTACCCGTGTGAGTAGGCTAATCTAAGATCTGTCCGGTATACTTTTTTAATAAAGATAATGTACATAACATTAAATATATATGTATATGCATAAATGTTCAACAAATGTGGGCATTAAATTGGGAAATAATATAGTACATCAAGTTCTACGCAATCCTAGAGTTTTTACATGATTATTGAATACGTCTCTAGGAATAGGTTTCGTCATAGGATCTACTACCATCCTTTGCGTAGATATGTATTGCACATTAACTTCTTTTTGTGCTACCAGGTCCTTCACGTAATTATACTTAGTATCTATGTGTTTGGTCTTACAATAAAATTTAGGATCTTTGGTGTAAACTATTGCTGCTTGGCTATCACAATTAACCAATACTAAGCTTCCAGCATTCTTAGTTACACCTAAATGATTCAAGAATCTTCTAAGCCATACACCCTCTTGTACTGCTGCTGAAAGTGCCACAAATTCAGCTTCCATTGTTGATAAGGCTATACATGTTTGTTTCTTACTACTCCACGATATAGCTCCATTATTTAATAAGAACAAAAAATCCAGAGGTAGATTTTCTCTCATCTAAATCTCCTCCCCAGTCAGCATCAGTATAGCCTTCTAGGCGCAGATCATTTCCTTGATAGCTCAGTGTGTAATTTGCAGTACCTTTTAGATATCTAAGTATTCTCTTCACAGCTGTCCAATGTGCTTGTCCCGGATTGGATTAGTATCTACTTACCATTCCAACAGTAAAACAAATATCAGGCCTTGTACACATCAGAGCGTACATTAAACTTCCAACGGCACTTGCATATGGAACACGTTCCATTTGCTTTTGCTCTTGTGGAGTCTGAGGACACAGCCTTCTACTCAAGCCTATGCCTTTTGCAATAGGAGTATCAATGGGTTTTGCAGTCTCTCATATTGAAACGTTCAAGTATTTTGTTGATATATGTTTCTTGTGAAAGAGATAAAAGTTTTCTTGAACGATCTCTTGAAATCTTAACTCCAAGGATATATACTGCTTCACCCATATCTTTCATTTCAAAATTGGTATTTAACCAACTTTTGACAGTGTTAACAAACTCCTTACTGCTCCCAGCTATTAGTATATCATTAACATATAATAATAAGATCACAAACTGATCTTTGGATCTTTTAATATATACGTGATAATCTTCGTCAATTTTGACAAAATTATATTTTATTACTACTTCGTAAAAGCGTATATACCACTGTCTTGAAGACTGCTTAAGGCCATATATCGATCTTAAAAGTCGACATACCTTTTGTTCTTGGCCTTCTATTATGAAACCAAATGGTTGTTTCATATAAATTTCTTCTTCTAATTCTCCATTTAAAAATGCAATCTTTAGATCCATTTGATGTAATTCAAGATCCATACTTGCTACTATAGCTAAGATAAGGCGAATCGAGGTAAATCTCACTATAGGAGAAAATGTTTCTTCATAGTCAATTCCTTCCTGTTCAGTATACCCCTTTGGTACTAGGCGAGCCTTATATTTTTCAATTGATCCATCAGCATTTCGCTTTATTTTGAGGACCCATTTGTTCCCGATGGCTTTAAAAGAGGGAAATATAAGCCTTCAAACATGTCAGGTTCACCATTTTTTCCAGAAATGAAACCGATTTTGATCTCCCCAGAAAATGGTGTTTCAAGCATTTTCAATTATGTTTTATACAATAAAACAATTTGGAATTTAGTAAAAAAGAGATCTGGGCACAAAAATCATCAATTTTAGTTCATGAATGGTCCCAAAAACGTGAAAAATAGCGTTAGTTTAGTAACGGGTCAAAAACGGGTCGACGCGACCCGTTTGGAGGAAGAAGACGACCCAAACGACAGGTTATTTTGATTCCACATTAAACGACACGTCGTTTCACTTATAAACGATGCGTCATTTTTACAACAGTAATAACCGCCATCAATCGCCATGCCACGTGTCCACATCACACGTCGACATGTGTCGCGCATCGCGCACTGACACGTGGCATCATGGCAGCGCCGTGTCAGGGTTGGCGTGGCGCGTGTAGTTCATGCGCCACATTTCGGCTGCGCGTGAGGTGCGTCTGGGGGCGCGTGATACACATGTGCCCCGTGCGGTCACCTCTCGTTATACGGCGCGTAGAAGCGCGTAGGACGAGTGGAGGCGCGTGGGACGCGTTCTGGTGGCGTGTGAGGGCGCGTGGAACCTCATTTTAAGACACGGTTTTCACTGTTGGACTCAAAAATAAATTTTTGATTTTTTGGTGATTTTTATAATTTTTTTTGAGGATCATAAATATTTATTTTTGAATTTATTTTAGTTAAAATTCTTTAGAAAAGGAGAAAATTTTTTGAATTTTTTCTCTCACAATTTTTGTGTAATAAATTATGAATTAATTAGGCCTTTCTAATGAGATAATTGCATCTTAAATTCGAAGAAATACTTATTTCTGTATTTGTTACAGAAAAACTTGTTAACTGTTTGCTTAAATCCATCGATAACTCCTTGTTCTTTCATTATATCAGTTACAATGGTTATGTTCAGAAGAACTCCCACAAGGAGGGAAGTAAGGAAACTTGCGAAAAGGAAAAGAAAATTGAATGAATATCGATGGAAAGAATATGTTAACATGATGGATCATGTTAAAACTGTTAACAAGATGATGGCAAAGGTTATAAACAGGGGTTATACCTTATCTCAATATGAATGGATGATGGCATTAAGGAATACTCTTACTGAACAATGGCAAAAGGAGATTGATAACCTTTGGGAACCAAAAGGAAAAAATAGACCTTTCGTATATTATAAGGAGCTAGTTGTAACTTTTATGAAAACTTATATTAAGAAGGGATCTAAGAGAAGTTTAGTATTATCCATGAATCCCACGTTGCGTAGGTCTTCGAAATCCGTTAAGTTTTTCCCTTGGTTAGAGACAATGACTATCAAGCTACCTAAAGACTTTTATCAGTCTATTCCTAAGAAAAGAACATGGATTAGGCGATAAAGATAAATATATTCTATCTGCACGTTATCTTTGGATTACTTCATGTATCTATCTTAAGTAGATTAGTATTATTGAACATGCTCTATTTGTTCTCTATTTCAATATTATGGATACATTAATATATATCTTTTGAGTTATGGGAAATACATATGTGTTATCCATATTTATTTGAGTGGGGAATCTTAAAGTTTTAGTGATTTTATAAGATTATCATTTTAAATCAATTGTATTAATATTAATTTCAAATTAGATCTTCGAAGTTTGATTGGGAACAAAGTGAACTTTTGGACTTCGAAATCTGATGAGGAATTTTATTAATGCAATTGATAATTGGATATGATATTACATAAATGTTGGGCATTAATTATGTACATGTATATGTAGAATTAATTTGTCAAATACAATGACTTCCTCATCAAAGAACATTGTTGCTGAGTTGAATAAGGGTGAGAAACTCAATGGCGACAATTATGAAATCTGGAAATTAAAAATCCAGTATGTGCTTGAAGAACAAGAGATTCTTGAGACACTGAATCAGGTTATGCCAGAACCTGAAGATGGAACCACTGCACAGCACAGGCGTGACAAAGATGCATATGTTGCATGGAAGAAGAAAAAACTCTCTAGCTCACATTGCGTTGCTAAGCAGCATGGAGAATGATATCATGCAAGAGTTTGTACGTTTTGACAACGCCGGGGATATGCGTACCGCATTGGCTGCTAGGTTTTGGTAGCACTTCAGTTACGAGACTGAGATAGCTCACCGTGAAATTTGATTCATATAAGAAGCCACATGCCCAGATAATGAAACAACATCTAAGGCATATGGTAAATATGATAAGCTGCAAGATGCTGACCACATCCTCACTAATGAGTAACAAGTGCAAGCGGTGATTCGTTCTTTGCCAAACAGCTGGGAACACATGAAAATCCACCTCACCCACAATGACAACATCAAGACATTTGAGGATGCTATGCGTCATATTGAGTTGGAAGAGGACTGCCTGCAGGCGGCTAAACCTGAAAGTGATATCTACTTTGCAGGTTCTAGCTCACAAGGCAGCTTCAGGCTCCAAGCGCAAGCATCATGGTGGTGGTTCTCAGAAGAGGAAAGGCAAAAGGTCCATCTTCGTCTGGCAAAAAGGCCAAGGAATAACCAACCTGGGAAAGGAAGGCGTCATTTCAAGAAAAATATGTCAAAGGTGAAATGCTACAATTGTGGCAAGAGGGGTCACTTCGCTCGCGATTGTCGCGAGCCAAAGAAGGTAAACACCCTTAATCCACTTGAGAATAATGTGTTTGTCTCAAGTTCTGTTTTCTTATCTGAATCACATCCTTTGTGGACTGTAGACTCAGGAGCCACAGACCATGTAACAAAGGACAAGAATGCCTTCCTGGAATTCCGGCATATTCCACATGGAGCAAAGTGGATCTATGTAGGAAACAACACGCGAGTAGCTGTCAAAGGGATTGGCACATGTCAATTGAATATGCGCAACGGGTGCACCCTATTCCTACATGATGTCCTCTATGCACCTGACATACAACAGAATTTAGTTTCTGTAATAGTGTTGGTTAGACTTGGTTTTTCAATAAACTTCCATTCAAGCGGTGTAAATGTGTTCTTAGGAACAACATTTTACGGCTCAGGATATTTTTTTAAATGGTTTCATTGTATTAGATTATGACTTACATTCTGCGAATGTTTGTTATTTCCTAGTTACATCTTCTAGTACTTACAATGTTGATGTTAATTTATGGCATGCTAGACTTGGTCATATTGGCCAACATAGAATGAGTAGACTGGCCAAGGAAGGCTTATTGGGTAATATCGAAAGAGTCGATTTACCTACGTGTGAGCATTGCCTAATAGAGAAAACATCTAGAAAACCATTTGGAAAAGGAATTAGAGCTGAAATTCCTTTGCAATTAGTCCATTCAGATATCTGTGATCCAATGAATGTGAGAGTAAGGCATGGGGCTGTATATTTCATCACATTTATAGATGATTATACTCGATTCAGCCATATCTATTTGATAACTCATAATCAGAGGCATTAAGTTGCTTCAAAAGATATATGAGTTTGGCTTAAAATCAATTAGATAAGAAAATTAAGGCATTAAGAACTGATCGAGGTCGTGAATATTTATCTGTTCAATTCAGAGAACTATGTGATGAAAAAGGGATAGATAGACAATTAACTATTCCTTATACTCCTCAACAAAATGGTGTTGCGGAGAGATGGAACAGAACCCTGCTTGAGATGGTTAGGTCAACGATGGCACATGCAAATTTGTCAATCTTTTTTTGGGGAGATGCATTGTTAACTGCTGCCTATGTAATTAACCGAGTCCCTTCAAAATCAGTAACTACCACACCATATGAGTTATGGACAAGGCAGACGGTCAAACTTGAAATTTCTAAAACCCTGGGAGTGCGCTGCCTATACTCATGTTCCTTCGCACAAATATGAAAAATTAGGATGCACGAGGTATGAAGAGTATTTTCATACGATACTCTGAACACTTTAAAGGATACGTGTTTATAGGTAAGCAGCAAAGTGGGAGTAAAACTGAATTTGAATCGAGGGATGTCACATTCATGGAAACAGAGTTTCCTAAATGGGGTGAAATTGGTGAAAACCAATTCCTCTTTGAAACACTGGATCAAAGTACTGGCAATACCTCAACTGTACACGTTGAGATACCATCACATCCAAGTGGGAGCAATGTGAGAAGTGGGGAATTAAATACGAGCCAGTCTCAATTGCAACCACTTGATAAGCCATTTGATCCGAGTGGGAGCACCAATGAGCATAACGAAGCTCAAGATGAACAACTTTTAATACGACGATCAAATCGTAAAAGTGTTCCCTGAAACGTTTTGACATAGAAAGGGAGGCTTTCATGGTTGCTCCACTAGATGAGGAAGAGACAAAGAACATAGAAGAAGCTCTATCATGCCCTGCAAAGGAAAAATGGATGAAAGCAATGGAAGAAGAGATGGAGTCTATGAGATTAAACCAAGTTTGGGAATTGGTTGATCTCCCATAAGGACTTAAAGCCATCGGGAACAAATGGGTCCTCAAAATAAAGCGAAATGCTAATGGATCAATTGAAAAATATAAGGCTCGCGTAGTAGCAAAGAGGTATACTCAACAGGAAGGAATTGACTATGAAGAAACATTTTCTCCTATAGTGAGATTTACCTCGATTCACCTTATCTTAGTTATAGTAGCAAGTATGGATCTTGAATTACATCAAATGGATGTAAAGATTGCATTTCTAAATGGAGAATTAGAAAAAGAAATTTATATGAAACAACCAGTTGGTTTCATGATAGAAGGCCAAGAACAAAAGGTATGTCAACTTTTAAGATCGATATATAGCCTTAAGCAGTCTTCAAGACAGTGGTATATACGCTTTCATGAAACAATAATAAAATATAATTATTTCATAATAATTCGCAATGTATTGGACAGAAAATTTGGACGAACAGGGCATCATGAACACGTTAATGAACAGTTTCCAGAAATCCAAAAATTCACAGAATTCACCAAAACACACGCATTTTCATCATATTTCAACCAAGAAAACAATGTTCAGATATCTATAACCCTATGCTCTGATACCAATGTCGATTATAACACATATAATCATCGTTTCATGCAAATGGTCCCATATATAGATCAAAATAGATATACTGATCATGTGAAGTATATTACAAGAGAACATACCCGTGAATCCACAGATTGAATGCCTAGAAACAGAGTTTGAGTCTCATATACGTGGAGAGAATCAGAGAGCAAGAGAGAGAGAGACTGATTTCGGAATGTTTTCTCAACCAATACTATTTCTCTATCTTTTGGTTTTACAGACAATATATATATATTGCATGCATGCATGGGGCTGGGCTTGGCCTATCTTGGGCGGCCCAGTCATCCATTCTTTCAACAGTAAACTATCAAATCATCAACTGTATCCTAATATAGAAATCACAATTGATATCTAACAATTACCGTTAACACTCAGATAATAAGAACAAACTCAAATCATGAGAAAAACATGACTGAACTCATCTAAAATTTTATTCAAACTACTGATAGGCAAATAAAATAATAAATATTAAAATCTCTAAAACTTGATAACAATAATCTAACACAATTTCTGATAAAATCAACAAGGTTTCATTATCATCTTAATAAACAAATCTAAAGAAACATACAGGGTTTCAAAAATAACATCTCCTTAATCCTTGCTCTCTTGCATGGTGTAGTCCTCTCTTGTACCATCTTCTGCGTTATACTCTAAAGCCCCTTATCTCATCCCCTTCGTAAAACTAAAACTCTTTGTTTGCTCTCCTTGGTTCTCTTTTTATATCCACATTGGTTGTCTCCTTCTCTAAGTAAATAACCGTGGGCCATAAACCTCCATATCTAAGTCAATATCTTCAATTGATTATGGGATCTCTTTTTGAATTGTGTTTGCATTCAAAGCAAATTCAGCATCAAATCTACTCCAAATCTTTAATATCAGCAGCAAATCTATTTTAAATCTTTGATATCCTACAAGATATCACAATTAATTAGAATTAATATCTTTTAAGAAAAATAATTAATAATGACATAAATTTACTAAAATGAATTTAATTTAAGACTTAGAAAAGTCTATTTGTTATATGAAAAATATATAATTTTAGGCTTTTATCACAACCCCAAATCAGCTTATTGTTAGTCCCTAGCAATAAAAGCGACATAAAAAAAACCTCAAAGTGAAGATATCTCAAACTAATCAAATCCAAACTTTTTTCAACACAAGAATATCAATCACATGCCCAAAATACCAAAACTGTCAAAAAAAACTTCAACCATCAACAAAACTCAATGTGTGTGAATAATCTAACTACTACGAACATGGACTCCTTGCCTCAAAATATCAAAATTAGGATCTCTATTAGAAAACACACTTCAACATTGCAAATCTGACAGGTAGTAATTACCCTCAATAAGAAAATCACTCAGAGATAACATGTCTCTCATAGCAATTATGGAGTAGTGGTAATCAAATCAAAGATGTCACAAACAAAACTTATAGGAAGAATGCTCAATATCAAGAAAAATAAATATCGTTTCATGAAAGAATATCAAAAAAATATTTAATATCACACCTCAGATCAGCCATGTACATTAAAAGAAACTATGCAATCCCTTAGATCAAATAGGACTTTATTAGCTTGTAACATTGGGACAAAGGTAAAAAAATCAAGGCTAAAAGGCAAGGTTTCTGAAAATCAAACCGGTCACTAAACCGGTCGAGGTACTGATTTAAAGTTCAATGGTCGAACCGTGATAGAATCGGAATATAGTTAAATATATATTTATATTTATATATAAATATAATATATTATATATAAATATAAATATATTTATATATATATATATTATTTATATACTAATATAATTATTTATATACATATATATATATATATATATATATATAAGAGGGCTATTTAGTAAATAGCATTTATGTTAAACATTGGTTGGCGTGAAGAGAAAAGTTGAAATCATACATTTTTGGCTGTCTTCCATTTTCTACTGTGCCTGCAGTTTGATTCTCGACCCCTCACAATCAATCACATTGCTTGCCTTGAGATTTGAGATACTTAGAGAGAAGAAAACTGGGGTGAAGCCATGAAGAAGCTCACTTGGGTGAAGACCAAGGAGCTCACTGGGGTGGATGAGTGGATCACGCGCACGTTGAGTTTGTCGATGGCAGCTTCGCCATTTGGGGCAAACTGTTCTCCGCTTTCGACTGCACCATGGTCGATGCCAACCAGAAGGAAGACCCTTGGATCTCCATCATCGCCGGAGCTGCCATCGACGGCTTCCTCTCCATGTGCCAAGGTCTCGGCGCTTCTGCTCGATCGGCTATGTTTGGCGGCGTCTTGTTGGCTCTGATTGAAAAACTGGGGTGAAAAACTGGGTCACTACGCACGTTGAGTTTGGCAAGATCAAGAAGCTCACTGCGTACGAGAACAGCATCAACTCCCTCCTCTCCTCCCTCGTCAATTTGGCCATGTTCTCCAACTACAACAACTTCACCGTTCAGGTGCCGGACGTGACCGTTAGCCATACGGACCTGTGCCGGGTTAACCTGTTCAGCCGGTTTAGAATCAGTTCACCAGTTTTTTACTCTACCGGTTCTCGAAAGTCACCCGAATCGGAGAGGGGACCGGTTTCCGGTTCGACTGGTTCAGAACTATGCTAAAAGGTAATAATAATTATCAAAAATGTTTCAAGAATACTCATAAGCTCACTTTTTCTGCACTTTGATTTTAACATCGCCCTCTCCTTTTTTTTTTTTTTTTGCTTCGCCTTATTTGCCAACTTTCATAACCAACAACTATACATTATTTTTTTTTCACCTTTTTCACTTTTTTTCTTTTTTTCTCTTTCTTTTGCTCTCTTTTTTTTTTCTTTTGGCTTTTTCTTTTCTTTTTTTTCACTTCTTTCAATCTCTTTTTATTCTTTTTCAATTTTTATAATTTTTCAAAATTCTCCTTATATCACCACATAGTGCAATCATGCTTCTTTCCCGAAACATTTGGCGAAGGCTTAATAAAGAAAAGGCTCAATAAACAGGATCAATGGAAAAACTAGTGACAATATGAAAGAATAAACAAAATTTTTTTAAAGGTTCAAAATAAGAAACATGACCTAATATCATCTGTTAGGGAATTTCATAACTCTATCAATTTCCATGACATCACATTCAAGTACAATATAAAATTTCTCTTTAGCCAAAATCAATATTAATGGTGATGAAACTATCCAATGAAGAGAAAAAAAAATTATGAGCACATAACAAAAAATAATTTGAAGGCCAAGAAAATATTCTCACAATAAAAATGAATAGTTCAAAAACTCACAGCGTTTAAAGTTGTATCCATATGCTCTCCTCAAGTTCTCTAACCATTTCAATTTTTCAGTAAAGAGGTATGAACGTGTAACTACGTGAACGTATAATAGATTGAGTAATAACGATAGCAAATAATTTTCACACATTGGCAGCATAATGAAAATATGACTGAAATTTCAAGTAACTCCCACCCCCAATCAAAACTAAACATTGTCCTCAATGTTTAAAAATTAAATCCAGACTTATGAAATAATTACTAATATGCATCAAAATAATTATTGGGACAAACAGAATAAAAGATAATGGGAAAGGAAACATACCTGAAATTCTTAACAATTAAAAAGGAAAAGGTAAGGGAAAAAATTAATCCTAAAAAATTGTTAGCAAAGAAATATAATAAAAATAAACTAAACTAAACTAAACAAGCAAATTAAGAAATAAATTTTTTCTATTTTTTTTTTCAATTTTTTAATTTTTTTCTTTGTTGGTGGACGCTATTCATTCCGAAATCTAGGAGGTACAAAAGCCAAGTTGAAAACATTAATTAATACGAAGCATCATCACACCTTAATTATATGTATCATGAATTAGTCTTAGTTTCACATTAACAACAGTATCCATAAATTCAGCATGAGCAAGCACCAATTTAACAGAATGTAGAAAAAATAAATAAATCTGTACCTGTTTGAGCACTTCTAAAACATTACCAAACTGTGCAATGTCCTTAGGCATTATTAAATTATTAGTTAGTGGTAGGGTCACAAGCACAAACTCTATAATCTCAATCTCTACAATTTTAATGATAAACACATTAAGTTCTGGGGAGGAGTGATCTTCATCTAAAATATGCTTATCCCTAAAATTATCAACCTCTTCCAACTTCTCATTGTTTTCCACTGACACTGCATCACTATCATCAACTTGTTACTAGACCCAGATGTTTCCTTCTGTCCACTAAATATTTCATTGAATGAATAATTTTCCTCAAATTAGGCATAAATTGGTTAGAACACTCTTCCTTCTCTTCTTCTGCCATAAAAATTGCTAATTGATTTGGTTGAACCTGTAACCTAGCTATGGCATTAGCTTGTTCTCGGATAATATTTTCATCTCCTAGTTGGCATATTTTAATTATTGTATGGCATTGGTATTTACCTGGCTAGCATTTCTAATCTCTTCCATAATTGCTTGACTAGAACGCATGAATGCTTTTCGGATGTCCTCTAACAATGATTGTTGCCTAGACTAATCTGGAACCGGAGTGGAGGCATAAGGAGGCTGACGATAGCCTTGATTGGGTGGATACTATTGATTTTGGTTTTCTATATATTGACCACCTATGTTATTGAGATAATGATTTTGTTACCATGAAAAATTAGGGTGATTTTGCCAATTAGGATGATATGACTCATAATATGAATTAGCAAAAGGTCTCCCAAAATTATTTAATGCACACATATATGAAACATCCATAGAACTCACACACAACGAGCACATATCATGATGAACACAATTAGAGTAACTCATTTAAGCACTGTGGTATGACAAAATAAAACAATTCTTTTATTTTTTTTAATAGAAAAAATTCAACTAGTAGAAAAAGAAATCTATCAAAACCCAAAACTTTACTTCTAAAGTCTCCGATAATGACGTCAATAACTTATTATGGCTTTTTACAAGCTCTAAAATACTTGTAAGTGCACGAATCATACAATAATATAGTCTAGCAAATACGAGGTTGATCTCACTGAGACTTTGAGCTAAGTTTTAGATATTAACAATTTTTTCTAATCTAATTGAACATAAACAATACAAATGATAAAATAAAAAAATGCAGAAATTAAATCACTCACAATAAAAATAAAAATTAATTAACTCAAAAAAAAAAAGTTAAAGAATGCAACAGATAAAATGGGGAATTAACCAAATACGAATTGACTAAGGACACTAAACTCATTGCCAAGGACACTAAACTTAAGAACCAACTTACGTCGGAGGTCAATTTTAATGCAGATTCTTGCAAACCGACCTTGAGAGTGGATTGATGTATGATCATCTATCTTCAGTATCTTCCCCAAATAGGAACTAACTCTCCACAGGAATTTCTCATTGTAATGTTCAAGAGGTAGGTTAGGAATGCGTACCCACACTGTAATCTTCTTCATTTCCTTATCTTTTGGGCAAAACAAGGCTCTCCAATGTTAGGCAAGAAAATAGTGGTCAATAATTAGCCAAGGTCCCTTAAATAGAGCATGCTTGTTGTAACATCCCCTAAATTATGTAAAGATATATTTATGCATAATTTATATTTGTATATATGTTTTTATCTACTTGAAGGCCTATTAGAATCTTAGAAAGGGTTCAAACCCTATAATGTAGGCTAGAAGAGAATAACAAACCTAAACCTAATAAGAAATAATACTAGAAAACCCTATCTTACGTGTGGCATAGACCCAAGAACCCAAGTTTTGTGAGATAAACCTAAAAAGCCTAGACTCTACCCTAATGCAAGCATGATCTAAAGTCTTAAGCTAACCTAAGTAAGGTCCAAGTCCAAGAAGTCAAACCTAGACAAGCCCAAATCTCCAAAGCCTAAACCTAGTCTAGAAAGTAAAGTAAAGGAAAGACAAAACTCTATTTCTCTAAAGCTAGTTCATGTAAATGACTAGGAAGAAGCAAGGTAATTAGTTCGACTTAAATTAGTATATCTATGGATTAATGTAGAAGAAGACAAAAGACTTGTCTTCCAAGTTGATATAAACGTGAGAGAAAGAGATAAAGGTAGAAACTAAGTTCCTTCTTGAGTAAGGCTAGAATATCCCAAAGAATAATTCACATGCATTAATGGACATAAGACAAAAGACTTAGAAGAAGAGAAGTCTTCTAAGTTATGTTGTAATGAGAAAATATGCATGTTTTGGGTTTGTTTTGATGATTATTTAATATTAATTCTAATTAATCTGTGCCTTTTTAGTTTGAATTTGCTAATTGTCTCTTCCTAGCATATTCTTTGATTCTTTTTTCTGTTTTTAGGGTTTAATGGAGTTTAGGAGGAGTTCTTTGAAAGATTTGATGATTAAAGAGGCTTGCAGTAATGTTTTAGATTCTATTCTTAGATTTCCTGACCTCTGCTTAGTATTTTGATGATATCTTGGGCTATAGATGTCCAAATCAAGTGATTCTAAAGCCTATGGACCCAAAGGTACAACTTTTATGTTGAAGGCAAATTCTAATTTTGCTTTTAGATGACCACACAGCCTACAAGAAAATTAGATGGCCTAGCCCGTGTTTTGATGAGTCCATAAAATTGGAATGGAATAAGAATAGAATGGAATGGAATAGTCATTCTTACTCCACAGTTTAGTAGCTTTTAGAATGTAATTTCTTTACAAGCCACTCTATTATTTGGCACATAAAATCACTGTAGAATGAAATTAAGGTTGATATAAAGGACATAAATATCCCTTATAAGAAAAGGTATTTTAAACATTAACATTAATATTTAATTTTAATTTTTGTAATGATTTGATAAGAATAAATGTTGTCTTTTTTCAAAAGAATAATGTTATCACATCAAATAAATATTTCATATTTATTTTTATAAATAAAAAAGTTTTTAAATCAAAGAAAGAACACCTACGTTAAGACTAAAAACTATAATGATAAGCTAAAATATCATTAAAGTTAATGAGTAATCAAATACATAAAATTTAACTATAAAAAAATTACACTATAAACTAAAAACATTAAGAAGGACAATATTTTATTTTTAAAAAAAAAGAAGGACAATAGGGGTAATTATATAAAATTTTTAAGAATATATTAGGAATAAATAATTTTAATCTCATTTCATAGAGCATGGAATCCCAATCCCACCTCTCAAGGAGGGAATGGATTTCACGCTCCATTCCTAGTTTTATGGAATGGGGCATAGAATGGAATCACTATACCATGATTCTTTTTGCAAACAAACATAGGAATGTCCCATTCCATGTGATGTGCCTACAATGGAATAATCATTCTTACATACCAAACGTCACAAGAACTTATTGAATAAGAGTGAAAATCTAGAGGAGAAGACATTTTCTGTACCTAGTACAGCTGGGAACATCATGTGTTTTAAACTTAAACTGTTATTATTTCCTACTGAAATTTTGTTTCACCATTGTTTGTGGTGTTTTGAGATTAAGCAGCATGCCTTTCATCAACATTGTTATAGAGATTGAGTTCATTTAGATCGATGTCCCTATAATAGGTCCCGTTCAGGCAGTCCAAGACATTCACATTGTCCATTTGGACAACAATGTCCCTTGAGTAGAGCTAGGTTGCATGTAGTTATAATGTAACTTTTGGAAAGTATCACAAAGAAGGGTTGCATAATACCACTAACCTAGTCCCGTTTCTTTTTGTTTGTATAATAACTAGAAGGTGATGCTTGATGTAGTTTGACCTAGCTCATAATGTGAAATATTATGTGTGGTTTGCTATATGTGAGTTTGTGTTATATTTATCTTCAATCAACCACAAAAAGGAATAGGTAAAAGAGTTATCTAACACCACCAAAATCTAGCTTAATATGTATGGAAACATGTTTAGAAGTATTAACATGAGATAACAAAAGCAACCAATAGCATAGAAATTAAGGAAATTGAAAGCTACTCTTGGCCTTCTGGGCACCTACGGGCCAACCACTTGGCACCTAGGCAGTGGCTGCCTAGTATTGGGTGCTTAAGCACCAGAGACTGGGCACTTAGGCCCTGACTAGTTCGAAACTAGGTGTTTTTCTAGACTCTGGGTGCTCAAACAGTGGAAACCCAGTGCTTAAATGGTGGCAGGACAGAAAACCTGTGTATTTATCCCTCTAAACTAAACCAACTTTAAGGGTTTTGATTGAGATTCTAAATAGCTATACATTCCAAGTAAGATTAATGAAATTAGAATTGAACTCAAGGCTTAATAGATCAATGAGTTAGGAGTTAGGAGTTACGAAACCCTAATTAAATTATCTATTCGAATTAGATGGCCAAGCTTGACACAACCCAAAACAAGTGAGAGTAGTTAAACACTTTAAGTATGACCTAAGACAATCTAGATTTAACTTCATATAGTTAGACTAATAATAAAGTGAATTAAGTAAGAAGGTTAGTAACACAATACCTCTGAGGTAGGGTGTTACACTTGTAGTCTTCCTCCATAATAAATCTCACTAGGAACAGATTCTTCATTGAGATTTAGTATCCTTATATCTCCTTTGTTAGACCAGAGCCTTATCAACCTTATCTTTATTGCATGTAGGCCAATCTTCTTGCCCAAAAGTTTAATTATGAGGGTGTACTTTCATGGCTTGCACCAGACATCATATTCTTCCAGGGACACTTCCACAGCAAGATTGGGGTCAACGTCACGAATATCTTCCTCCATAATTTCTTCTACATTTTCTTCCAGGCAGAAGTCTTCCACACTGCTTGGACTGTAGCATGGGGCTCCATATGATCTTTAAACTCCTCCACTGCCAGCAGGGCGTCCTTGTAGGATACTTTGGAATGGACAATCCCATCTGGATGGTCATCTCCTGCTTTTGACATAGAAGCCTCGTTTTCCATTCCTACCATTGCATTAGAATCATCAAGCATCTGCACCTTTTTTTGTACTTCTCACCATCAAGTCTTCCTCCTTAGAGGATCCCACACCAGAAAGCTCCTCTCTTGTTCATTTTCTTCAAGAGTTATGCTATCTGTTACTTTGCTTCTATTGGATTGCCACTCCCTTCAATGATGATATCCTAACCAGGCATTTGTCATAAGGCATGACCAAGTCAAGGTTTTATTTAGGTAAAATTGCATCAACACTTATTAAATGTTACTCAGTTACTATAAACTTTCAAATGCATATAAGATGTTTTTAAATTGTTTAAAACTTACAAATACATTTTTTGTCTATTAACTAAATGAAGATTATTTATGATGTGACATGCACATGTTAATTAATATATGTAACGTCTTTTATTTGCTTATATTATTTCTAAAAAAATTTAATTTAATTTATTTGATATTCATATTTTTGAAAATAGAAAATTAAATTAGCACGTATAACTCATTTGATGTATGGTTTTTTTTTATTTAATAGATGAAAATGTTCAAAAAACTTTAAGGACCTCTAATTTAAATTCAAAAGTTTATGATAACTACTTCAAAATGAAAAAGTCAGAAAATGCCTGTATATTTTTTATTTTTATTTTTTATTTATTTATCCTCTTTTTATGTTTATAATGATCAATATTCGATGGTCCTTTCTTCATTAGTCCTTTATTTATTATATATATATATATATATGGTGATGGGTAGAAATCAAACTAAAGATTTCCTATTAAACATAAATTAATATCACGTTGGTAATTTCATTTTTTTCTATTTTTTTCATTAAGATGATTTATTTTAATAGAGAAAATATAAAATAATAATTTTGTCTTAGGCCCTAATGAAAAAATAAGACTGGTGATTTTTTACCCCAAAAAAAAACATTGGTGATTTCGAACAATCAGAAAATGATATATATTAAGCACTAAACATGGATAAAAAAGAAACCAATGTAAGATACATACAAAGCATCTAATTTTGCATTGCATATATATTATTCTTAAGCTTTTATAAATCTGCCAACTAGGTCAGAAGCTTATCTCGAAAAATAAGAAAAAGAGAAAAAGCAAAAAGAGAAAGAAGATATAATTTTATTACAACTGACAAGAACTTTCTTCAAAGAAACACCATAATCAATAGATGCCTAATTTGCTACTCTCTACGAATGGGAAAAGCAAGAACTCTAAAACACAAATAAAGAAACTTAATAATTATATTCCATTAGAAGGAGTAGCTAGACACTTTCACATCTGAACCAAGACCACCTTGCTTCAGTTTTTGTCCATCCCAAGTGTGTGCTTCACACTATCCACAGTACTTTGAGCCACGTTCTTCACTTGCTCCCCAGTCTGCAACAAGAAGATAATTGTAACAACAAAACTCCCAAACTCCAAAAATAAACACAAATAATTTAACACAAATAATTTAACAAAATAATTGTTCAATCATGATTTTAAATTGTGGTCTACAATTACAATTATAGCTGCAATATTGCTGTTATGTGAGCTTCCGCTATGACAACGTGATTGTGCTTGTAACTGCATCAATTGTATTTTTTGTAATTATCTACAATTTTTACATTTGCGGTGTAACCGCAATTACAATCACAATTTAAAACCACAGTCCCAATTGTGAATCAATTAGTAACCTGCTGGAGAAAACCAGAAGCTTCCTCCTTGTGTTGTTGAGCAGTCTGCCCGGTTGTGTTAGCAGCTGCACAAGCATGGCCTCTAGCTGCCATGGCAGAGTCCTTTGTGGATTGCATCCATTCTTCAGCATTGGCCTTACCAAATATCAAAGTTTAGGAGTTAACATCTCAGAAATTGCAAAGGCCCAAAGAAAAAGTGTGGAACATAGATACAATATACATTCACAATGAAAATTTATGCATTTTCACCTGAGTCTGGCCACGGTTTTGGCCTGCATTGAAGTTTTTTTGGGCACTTGACATGTTTGCTGGGTTTAAAAAAAACTAAAAAGGACAATAGATATGAGTTTGTGTCATTGATGGGTCTTGCTGATAAGGTATATATAGTGTTTGGTGTTCATTCAAACGTGACAGATCCATGGAAGTAGGATCATTGAGTCAGATTCAAATCCTCTACCGCATTTTCCTGTTTGCAGTCCTGTCTTTTTAATTAAATTTTGGCAACTCAGTAGAAAAATGTATCTCTCTCTTAATTAACATTAATTTCTTTGTAAATTTAAATATTTTCGAGCTGAGTTATCAGAATTTAATTAAAGAAGATGGTCGAGGACAGGACAAGGGAACAAAAGATTTAAATTCCACTGAGTCTTTGTTGGGCGTACATTTCTGCATTTGAAATGGGCTTTGGGAGGCTTTGAGCTGGAAGTGAATAAATGTTAGCCTCTAATACGAGAGAATCATGCATCTCCAAGTTCTATTTACTATTAAAAAGAAGTTCTATTTACTATTAATTAATGGCTTCTTGTTTAAAAGATATTTTTTGTTGTACTAATTCCTTTTTTCCAATTTGCTTTGATGTGATGGCATATAAATTTATGTACTTTAGCCACGTTCAAGTAAGTTAAAATGATATTTATTGCCACTCCGTTTACACCTAGCTTTTACTATTGGTTTGATTTTAAGTAATGAGTTATATAATGGAAACTTCAAATAATAATAAATAACAAGGAGCAAATTGCTAATAGAATAACTACAAGGGGTTAAGTGATAAAGTTAAAATCACAAGAGACAAACTGATATTGCCTCAAACAATATGGGGGAGGGCAAATTGAATTTAACCATTATACTTATGACTTTGGTAGGAAAGTGTTTTTCACATTTCTTTGATATATTATCTTACCAAAACCATACAGATCAAAAATTAAAAAATAAAAATAATAGAAGTATTATGAATAGATTGAGCAATATATTGTGATATTTTATACATGAAAGTAATTATTTATTCATAGAGCAGTTATTGTAAAGTTCTAAAAGATTTGGATAACATTTTGAAGCAAGAAGAGTAGAGGTCAACGTGATAGATATTAAGAGTCTACATAAGATTATGAGAATTCACATCAGTATATGAGATCATTTATTTGGAAGAAGCCACATCAACACCTTATATGATGTGGCATTAGATGACTTGCAAGAGCAAGATTGTCAAACTCAAGAATTTAGATAAACACGTTGAGTCTTCTTAAACTCCACATGTAAACTTGAATTGTACACTTATAAGAGTTTACATAATTCAAAAAATAATATTTAAATAACATATCTTAATACTCAAGCATAATTTAATAGCATATTCATAATTAATATTCAACATTCTAACTTCATAATATAGCAAACAAAAATATGTAAAAACAGAATTCAATACCTGACCCAATTGTTATATTATACCTAGCCTAGCCCTTATAGTGTTTTGTAATTTACAAAAAAAAATAAATAAAAATAAAAACATAAAACCAACTTCATAAGTTTAATACATATCGTAAAACATGCCCAACAAAATCAATCAAAGTTGTGTGTTTCGAGGCCAAAATCATGTGAAAATCCAAACCCATAAAGTCGCTGATAGAATTGATAGTTTACTGATTGTATGAGAGTTTAGTTTATCAAAAAGAAAATTTACATGTGACTTATTTTATTTTTGTGTCCTAAGATCGTAAACTAGTAAGAGATTAAGAGTAAAAATTGAGAGCTTGACAATCATGTGCACAAGTGTAATTTGATAAATGATCCCACTATTCTACTTATGAGGGAAAAGTCGGTTGGACTTAGGAGTCGCATAGAATCCCCTTTAATAAACTTATATGCATCTTGTGATATTTTCTTATATGTTATTTGATTATAAACTTTTCATTCATTGAGAAGCTATCTCTAGTGCCATTAAACACCTTGCCCTTGATTTGTACCATAAAAAGTAATTATTTGTCTAGTGTTAAAGTTACAACCCAAAAAACAAAACCATCAGACTTGAACTTTTTTTCATCTGTATGTCTAAAGACTTTAGCTGTTGTGGCAATAGAGTAATATTTAATATTTCGGGTGCCATTTTTACAAAATATATATATATATATATATTGCTTGGAAACATTTTTCTGTTAGGTGAAGAAAATATTTTTTTATATTTGTCACAACGCATTTGGAGAGTGCCACGATGAGAGACAACTAAATTTATAAAAAATTTAGAAGTCACCACTAATTTTTATTTAAATAAAAAAATAATTGGAAAAACTCTTTTTATTAGAAAACTACTCTTTGAAAACGAGATTAGGTTCGAGAGTCTGATTATGTACAAAGAAGAGTAAGAATTTAATCTTACTGTACCCCTAATATATCCGTCTTAAAACAATTACCCTAAAGCTAATTGTGCAAAAATGATTATGACCTTAAAATATATTTATTTTACCTCAACAAATAAACAACAAATAGCAAATAAGGATGAAAAACAAACAAAGAATTAAATAAAAATATTTACAATTTTAGCTTGCTTTTCATGCCTACGTATCCCCATGTCCAATAGAAAGTCAAAGCCACGTAGTTCTTGTAAAAAATATTTGTATGTTGTAGGATTTTAATTAAAAATTAAGGATTGATCGAATAAAAAATGATTTGTGTGCCTGTGTATTGATTAATGTAAAAATGCTTGTGTATTGAAAAGTGTTGTGTCTTTTTACAAATTCTAAAATACTGACAAGTGCATAAATCATACAATAGTATAGTTTAGCAAATACGAGGTCGATCCCAGAGACTTTGAGTTAAGTTTTAGATATTAATAAATTTTTTTCTAATCTAGTTGAACATAAACAATGCAAACTATAAAATAAAAAATGTAAAAATTAAATCACTCATAATAAAAATAAAATTAGTTGACTCAAAAACAAAAATAAAAGTTAAAGAATATAACAGATAAATTGAGAAATTAACCAAATACAAATTGACTAAGGATCAGAATCCATCAAGATTAATTTTAACATCAACTATGCCAGATATTATTCCTAAATAATTATTTCATGAACATTTAGCAGCCAAGCATGTATTTACAGAAAATATATAGATTAAGTCCTAAAAATCACAATCAATTGTATGCTTTATTTACCTAATTAACAGTAAACTATCAAATCATCAACTGTATCCCAATATAAAAATTACAATTGGCATCTAACAAGTACCGTTAACACTCAGATAATAAGAACAAACTCAAATCATGAGAAAAACATGACTGAACTCATCTAAAACTTTATTCAAACTACTGATAGGCAAATAAAATAATAAACATTAGAATCTCTAAAACTTGATAACAATAATTTAACACAATTTCTGATAAAATTAACAAGGTTTCATTATCATCTTAATAAACAAATATAAAGAAACATATAGGGTTTCAAAGATAACATCTCCTTAATCCTTGCCCTCTTGCATGGTGTAGTCCTCTCTCATACCATCTTCTGCGTTATGCTCCAAAGCCCCTTGTCTCATCCCCTTCGTAAAACTAAAACTCTTTGTTTGCTCTCCTTGGTTCTCTTTTTATATCCGCATTGGTTGTCTCCTTCTCTAAGTAAATAACCATGGGCCATAAACCTCCATATCTAAGTCAATATCTTCAATTTGTTTATGGGATCTCTTTTGAATTGTGTTTGCATTGAAAATAAATTCAGCATCAAATCTACTCCAAATCTTTAATATCAGTAGCAAATCTATTTTAAATCTTTGATATCCTACAAGATATCACAATTAATTAGAATTAATATCTTTTAAGAAAAATAATCAATAATGACAAAAATTTATTAAAATGAATTTAATTTAAGACTTAAAAAAAGTCTATTTGTTATATGAAAAATATATAATTTTAGGCTTTTATCACAACCCCAAATCAGCTTATTGCTAGTCCCTAGCAATAAAAGTGACATAAAAAAAAACTCAAAGCGAAGATATCTCAAACTAATCAAATCCAAATTTTTTTCAACACAAGAATATCAGTCACATGTCCAAAATATCAAAATTAGGATCTCGATTAGAAAACACACTTTAACAATGCAAATCTCACAGGTTGTAATTATCCTCAATAAGAAAATCACTCAGAGATAACATGTCTCTCATAGCAATTATGGAGTAGTGGTAATCAAATCAAAGATGTCACATACAAAACTTACAGGAAGAATGCTCAATATCAAGAAAAATAAATATCGTTTCATGAAAGAATGTCAAAAAAATATTTAATATCATATCCTCAAATCAGCCATGTACATTGAAAGAAACTATGCAATCCCTTAGATCAAATAGGACTTTATTAGCTTGTAACATTGGGACAAAGGTAAAAAAATCAAGCGTAAAAGGTAATAATAATTATCAAAAATGTTTCAAGAATACTCATAAGCTCACTTTTTCTGCACTTTGATTTTAACATCTCCCTCTCCTTTTTTTTTTTCGCTTCACCTTATTTGCCAACTTTCATAACCAACAACTATACATTATTTTTTTTCACCTTTTTCACTTTTTTTCTTTCTTTCTTTTGCTCCCTTTTTTTTTCTTTTTGGCTTTTTCTTTTCTTTTTTTCACTTCTTTCAATCTCTTTTTATTCTTTTTCAATTTTTATAATTTTTCAAAATTCTCCTTATATCACCACATAGTACAATCATGCTTCTTTCCCGAAACATTTGGTGAAGGGTTAAGAAAGAAAAGGCTCAATAAACAGGCTCAATGAAAAAACTAGTGACAATATGAAAGAATAAACAAATTTTTGTTTAAAGGCTCAAAATAAGAAACATGACCTAATATCATCTGTTAGGGAATTTCATAACTCTATCAATTTCCATGACATCACATTCAAGTGCAATATAAAATTTCTCTTTAGCCAAAATCAACTTTAATGATGATGAAACGATCCAATGAAGAGAAAAAAAAATTATGAGCACATAACCAAAAATAATTTGAAGGCCAAGAAAATATTCTCACAATAAAAATGAATAGTTTAAAAACTCCCAGCGTTTAAAGTTGTATCCATATGCTCTCCTCAAGTTCTCTAACTATTTCAATTTTTCAGTAAAGAGGTATGAACGTGTAACTATGTGAATGTGTAATAGATTGAGTAATAATGATAGCAAAAAATTTTCACACAGTGGTAGCATAATGAAAATATGACTGAAATTTCAAGTAACTCCCACCCCCAATCAAAACTAAACATTGTCCTCAATGTTTAAAACATTAAATCCAGACTTATGAAATAATTACTAATATGCATCAAAATAATTATTGGGACAAATAGAATAAAAGATAATGGGAAAAGGACACATACCTGAAATTCTTAACAATTAAAAAGGAAGAGCTAAGGGAAAAAATTAATCCTAAAAACTTGTTAGCAAAGAAATATAATAAAAATAAACTAAACAAGCAAATTAAGAAATAAAATTTTTCTATTTTTTTTCAATTTTTTAATTTTTTTCTTTGTTGGCGGACACTATTTATTCCGAAATCTGGGAGGTACTAAAGCTAAGTTGAAAACACTAATTAATACCAAGCATCATCACACCTTAATTATATGTATCATGAATTAGTCTTAGTTTCACATTAATAACAGTATCCACAAATCTAGCATCAGCAAGCACCAATTTAATAGAATGTAGAAAAAATAAATAAATTTGTACCTATTTGAGCACTTCTAAAATATTACCAAGCTGTGCAATGTCTTTAGGCATTATTAAATTATTAGTTAGTGGTAGGTTTAGAAGTACAAACTCTATAATCTCAATCTCTAAAATTTTAGGGATAAACACATTAAGCTCTAGGGAAGAGTGATCTTCATCTAAAATTTGCTTATTCCTAAAATTATCAACCTCTTCTAACTTCTCATTGTTTTCCACTGACACTGCATCACTATCATCAACTTGCTTACTAGACCCAGATGTTTCCTTCTGTCCCCTAAATGTTTCATTGAATGAATAATTTTTCACAGACTAGGCATAAATTGGTTAGGACACTCCTCCTTCTCTTCTTCTGCCATCAAAATTACTAATTGATCTACTTGAACCTGTAACCTAGCTATGGCATTACCTTGTTCTCGGATAATATTTTTCATCTCCTAGTTGGCATATTTTAATTCTTGTATGGCATTGGTATTTACCTGGCTAGCATTTCTAATCTCTTCCATAAATGCTTGACTAGAACGCATGAATGCTTTTAGGATGTCCTCTAACAACGATTATTGCCTAGACTGATCTGGAACCTGAGTAGAGGCATAAGGAGGCTGACGATAGCCTTGATTGGGTGGATACTATTGATTTTGGTTTTCTAGATATTGACCACCTATTTTATTGAGATAATGATTTTGTTACCATGAAAAATTAGGTTGATTTTGCCAATTAGGATGATATGACTCATAATATGAATTAGCAAAAGGTTTCCCAAAATTATTTAATGCACACATATATGAAACATCCATAGAACTCCCACACAATGAACACATATCATGATGAACACAATTAGGGTAACTCATTTAAGCACTATGGTATGACAAAATAAAACAATTCTTTTTATTTTTTAATAGAAAAAATTCAACTAGTAGAAAAAGAAATCTATCAAAACCCAAAACTTTACATCTAAAGTCTCCGATAATGACGTCAAAAACTTATTACGGCTTTTTACAAGCTCTAAAATACTTGTAAGTGCACGAATCATACAATAATATAGTCTAGCAAATACGAGGTTGATCTCACTGAGGCTTTGAGTTAAGTTTTAGATATTAATAAATTTTTTATAATCTAATTAAACATAAACAATACAAACGATAAAATAAAAAATGCAGAAATTAAATCACTCACAATAAAAATAAAAAATAATTGACTCAAAAACAAAAATAAAAGTTAAAGAATGCAACAGATAAATTGGAGAATTAACCAAATACGAATTGACTGAGGATCATAATCCATTAAGATTAATTTTAACATCAACTGTGTCAGATATTATTCTTAAATAATTATCTCATGAACATCTAGCTACTAAGCATGTATTCACAAAAGATATATTAATTACGTCCTAAAAATCACAATCAATTGTATGCTTTATTTACCTAATCAACAGTAAACTATCAATTCATCAATTGTATCTCAATATAAAAATCACAATTGATATCTAATAATTACCATTAACACTTAGATAGTAAGAACAAACTCAAAGCATGACTGAACTCATCTAAAACTTTATTCAAACTAACTGATAAGCAAATAAACAATAAAAATTAAAATCTCTAAAACTAGGTAACAATAATCTAATACATTTTCTGATAAAATCAACAAGGTTTCATCATTACCTTAGTAAAACAAATCTAAAGAAACATACATGGTTTAAAAGATAACATCTCCTTAATCCTTGCCCTCTTGTATGGTGTGGTACTCTCTCATACCATCTTCTGTGTTGTACTCCAAATCCCCTTGGCTGGTCCCCTCCATAAAACTAAAACTCTTTGTTTGCTCTCCTTAGTTCTCTTTTTATATCCACATTGGTTGTCTCTTTCTCCAAGTAAATAACCGTGGGCTATAAACCTCCATATCTAAGTCGATATCTTCACTTGATTATGTGATATCTTTTGAATTGTGTATGCATTCAAAACAAAATTAGTATCAAATCTACTCCAAATCTTTAATATCAACAACAAATCTATTTTAAATCTTTAATATCTTAGAAGATATCACAATTAATTAGAATTAATATCTTTTAAGGAAAATAATCAATAATGTTATAAATTTATTAAAATGAATTTAATTTAAGACATAATAAAGCCTATTTTTTATATGAAAAGTATGTAATTTTAGGCTTTTATCAAAAAGTTAAAAATGCTTTGTGAGGATTGATTGATAAAAATGATAAGAATAATTGAGTAATAGGAAGAAACTATCGATTGTTTGTTTTTTAAAGAAAATAATTAATGTATATATCACTCACGAATCAAAGAGGTGTCACTTCTGCATTGATCGCTGGTGATTTTAATTGTGCTCAGGATGAAAGAATCGTTACGACAATGTCCCTAATTGATTAAAGATTAATTAAAATTTTATTATTTTTAAATTAATTAATGATTAATTAAAATATATATCACCTATGAGTCAAAGAGTCATCACGACAACAATGATCATTAGTGATCTAAAAATATTTTTAGAATGGAAGAGTAGTCACGACAACATCGTCCTTAGTTGATTAAATGTTTTAAGTTAATTTAAATTTAATGATTTTTAAAGGATGATTAATTAAAATTAAAATTTATATTACTTATGAATCAAAGAGTCATCACGACAACAATGACCTCTAGTAATCCTAAAATATTTTCAAGACAAAGGAGTCGTCATAATAATAACGTCTCTAGTTGATTAATAATTTTAAATTATTGGTTAGAGAGTTTGAAATAATTTTTAATTTAATTTCAAGGACCGAAACATCGTCACAACAATAGGGTCCTGATATAAATTATTTTTCAAATTAACGAGCTGTTACAACTTATATGACTCAGATTAATTATTTAAATATATTTATTATTGAGTATCTAAAATTATCTATTTTATTTTATTTCATTTTATTATTATTTATATTTTTTATTTTATCTTTTAACCACTTTTTATTTTTGTCCACTAAATAAACCTAAGTTCAATGATCAACTCTTGGCCCGTTAAAATCTTAAATCAAATATGATTATGATCTCAAACCACTACGCCCAACCAAATTGTACAAGAACAAAGTCCCAAACTAATACTTAATCAGTTAATTTCAAAATTACTAACATATTAACAAGCATAACAATACTTAAATAATACCAAATCATGACAAATTTTCTATCACATATTATAACAATTAACAATTAAATGATCTACAATTAGAATTAAAAATGAATTAAAAAAAAACATGTGAGAGAGCGTGCATGTGCGTGAGTGAGTCGTGTGTGAGAGTGCCGAATGTGAGAAAGTGAATGTGGAGTGCGTGAGGTGCGTGAGAAGTGTCAAAGTGCAGGAACTTGGAAGTGCTGAGAGTGGAAATGGAAAGTGCTGTGCATGGGAGGTGCTGGGCGTTGGCCGTGAGTGAAATGCAGGAGGTGTCGATGCTTTGATGTGGGTGTTGTGGACGGTGAGGAGTGGGTGCTTCCGTGTTGGTGAAGGTGTGGAATGTGAATGTCGTGACAGAAAAATAGGGAGGACAGGGGAGGTGCTTCAGTGGGTGAGTGGTGGTGCAGAGGAGGGTGAGTAAGGGGTGATGTGTGTGATTTGTCCGGTGGAAAAAGGTGCAGATGCTGGTGCGTGAGGTGTGTGGGTGAAGGTGGCAATGGTGAGTGAAGAGCCGTGTACGGGTGAGGTTTGTGGATCGTGGGTGTTGCTTCCTTGAGTGCTGTGCCAGGTGGATGTGTGTCTGTGCCGTGAGAGGTGCTTTGATGTGGGTGCTGGATTGAGGAGTGCTAGGGTGTCGTGACAGAGGTGGGTGCTCTGTGCTGTGGGTTCTGTGGTGTTTGGGTATTGTGAATGGGAGGCCGTGGGTTTGCTGGTAGTGCAAGAGCTTAGTGAATGCGCTGTTTCGGTGCTGTGAGCGAAGTAACAGATGTTCTGTGCTGTAGTGGGAGTGGGTGTGAGTGCTGCTATGGAGAGAGTGATACGTAAACATAAATTTGTGTCCTTTACATTATGGTCTATTATATATAACACAATTAGGATCTTGAAATTCATGGTTTTCACATACATAAGAATTAAATCAAAATATAATTACTGACCTTTATCCATAATGCGGAATGAACTTCAGATCTGAAACTTTCTTGGCTATTGAATCTTTGTCGGTCCCTTCCTCTTTCGTACTTACACTTTTCACTTTCTGATGGAAATAAACTCTTAGCGTATCCTTATGGGTAGAGACTGAATATATGGGGGTTTAATTTGAAATTCAAAACCATCATATAGCACCATCAGTTATCGGTTTCTTTCGAATTTCAAAACCATCAGTTATCACTAGGATAACATCCCACAATTCATCAGATAATTGCTCCCATCAAGCAATTACTTAAGTATCCTTTTCATAATTTCCCTTAACTTACAACTAAATTTACCTTTTAGCCCTTTAATATGTTTTAATTAAAATCATGCTTAATTCCCATTAAACATGAGACACATTTCTAACATTCTCCCACTTGACTCATGTGGTAAATGTCATTTCATGATTTAATAAAACATCAACTTTAATGCACATAAATTCGGCTAAAGGTTTCATACATTAGTTGCATCATAATTCATAATTAGGAATAAAACCAACAAGAGTCATGACGGTTCCTACACTATCAAATCGGCATAGTTCCTTCCATGTACCACTATATTAGCTCTTCTCCCTAATATGATACTTTAATGAAAGTATACATTAGGTCCATAACAAACAATAATGTCTTCATTAGGGACAAATCCTGTATTTCAACATCATCATTCATACATGTATGTATACATAAATTTGAAAAACAGAAAAATTTCAAAAACTTATATATTAATGAGCTCAGAGCGTCAATAGTCAATAATTACAATAATGATCAACAGTCATTAGCTGACATAATGCCCATACTATACAAATGACCAGTAAATATTTTGGGCGGTAATCTCTTCTTCAAGGGATCAGCTATCATAAGATCGGTGCTAACATGCTCTATCGACACTCTACATTTCTGAACCTCTTCTTTAACAGCAAAGTATTTCAACTCCATTTGCTTAGCATCTTTGGAATACTTGTCGTTTTTAGAAAAGAAGACTACTGCGGAATTGTCACAACAAAATTTTCAGCGGCCTATCAATACTGTCGACCAATCCAAGCCCTAAAATAAAATTCCTGTAGCCATTTAGCCTGAACCATGGCCTCAAAGCATGCCACAAATTTAGCTTCCATAGTGGATGCAATAATTACAGACTGCTTCGCACTTTTCCATGATATAGCTCCTCCAACGAAAAGATACAAATAGCCAAAAGTGGATTTTCTTGTGTCCACATCCGACAAAGTCTGAATCTGAATATCCAATGACCTCAAGGTTGTTGGATTTCCTATAAGTAAGCATGTGATTTTTTTGTTCCTTGCAAATATCTTAAAACTTTCTTTGCAGCTTTCCAATGATCCATACCAGGATTACTCTGGTATCTTTCCTAACATTCCAACTGCAAAACTGATATCTGGTCTCGTACAAGTCTGAGCATACATTAAGCTCCCAACAAGCGATGTATATGGAATTGTTTCCATTTATTTCCGTTCCAAATCATTCTTAGGACATTGCATTAGACTAAATTTGTCTCCTTTCTGAATTGGAACCGAAGATGATGAGCATGTTTCCATTCTAAATCTCTCTAAAACTTTATTAATATATGCTTTCTGAGACAACCCTAACAATCCTTGTGATTTGTTACGGAATATCTCTATCCCAATCACATAGGTTGCCTCACCCATATCTTTCATTTCAAAGTTACTAGAGAGAAATATCTTAGTCTCACTCAGAAAACTAAGATTATTAGTTGCAAGCAAGATGTCATTCAACATACAGAATCAAAAATATAAACTTGCTCCACTGACCTTTAGATATATACACCGATCGACGGTATTTTTCTTTAAATCCAAAGAAAACAACGGTATCGTTAAACTTAAGGTACCATTGTCGTGAAGCTTGTTTAAGTCTGTATATTGATTTCTTAAGTTTGCACACCATGTGCTCTTTTTCCTTTTTCTATGAACCATATTGGTTGGTCCATGTACACATTTTCCTCTAAATTCCCATTTAGAAAGGTAGTTTTCACATCCATTTGGTGTAACTCTAAATCATAATAAGCCACCAATGCCACAATGATTCTTAAAGAATCCTTTCTTGGATACCGGTGAAAAGGTCTCCTTATAGTCGATGCCGTCTTTCTGAAATAAATCCTTTTGCAACTAGTTTGGCCTTGTAATATTCTAAGTTACCATGAGAGTCACGTTTGGTCTTAAAAACCCATTTACATCCAACTCTCTTACAATCTTTCTGGTAACTCAACAAGGTCCCAAACGTCATTCTGTTCCATAGATTTCAACTCTTCTTTCATGGCATCTAACCATTTTTCACTATTATTACTATTCATGACTTGTGAAAACGTAACTGGATCATCTTCCATTCCCCAAGTCAAATTCAGACTCTTGTAGATATACCACATAGTCATTAGAAATAGCGGATCTCCTTTCTCTTTGAGATTTTCTTAATGCTATTTGTTGTAGTTCTTCTATTATGGGCTCATTCGATTTATTTACTGTAATTTTATTGTGAGTATTAAAATCATTTATTTGTTATTCTTCATTATTATTAATCGGTACAACAACATGAGGAACAACAACTTTATTAGAGACACAAGTCAAGGGAACTTGTACTCTCAATTCTTGAATCTCCACTTTACGTGGTGTTTCACTCCACTAATTTCACCATTCTCAATGAACCTAACATTTCCAGTTTTAATAATCCTTGTAGTATGATTAGGACAATAAAACCTATACCTTTTCAATTTTTCTGGATAACCAATGAAATATCCACTGATTGTTCTTGCATCCAATTTCTTTTCTTGTGGATTATAGTATCTAATTTCTGCCTGGCAACCCCAAACATGCAGGTGCCTTAGACTAGGTTTCCTTCCAGTCCACAGTTCAAAAGGAGTCTATGGAACTGCCTTACTAGGAACCCTATTCAACAGATACATGCAGTTTTAAAAGCATAAGTCCACAATGAAATGGGTAAAGATGAATTACTTAACATACTCCTAACCATATCTAACAAGGTCCTATTACGCCTTTTCTGACACACCTTTTTGTTGTTGTATACCTGGCATTGTGTATTGAGCACATATGCCTCTCTTTTCAAGGAATTTAGCAAATGGACCTAGATGTTGTCCGCTTTTATCATACCTTCCATAATACTCTCCACCCCTATCAGATCTGATAAATTTTCACCTTTCTGTCTAATTGCCTTTCAACTTCATCAATGTAAATCTCCAAAGCATTTACAGCCTGAGATTTATCATGTAGCAAATAGACATAACCAAATGTGAATAATCATCAAATGAAGGTGATAAAGTATATTTCTTTATTGAAAGCGTTAACATCAAAAGGCCACATACATCAGTGTGTATAATTCAAGAAGTTGAGTGCTTCTTGTGGCTCCTTTCTTTGTGTGTTTTGTTTTGTTTACCTTTAATACAATCCACACATACATTCAGATCAGTAAAATCTAAATTCCGGAAGGATTTCATTCTTTCCCAATCTTTCCATTCTTTCTTTGGAAATATATCTCAAACGTTTATGCCACAAGTAAGCAGAACATCCATTTATTAAGGCACGTTTAGTGCCAACGTTATGATGCAAGGCCATAAGTGTTTTAGCATATAGATTATCAAGACATAATTTATATAATCCATCACATAAGGCACCATTGTCAATCAAATAATTGTGCTTGTACAAACTGAAACAACCACTACCAAATCTAAAGGAATATTCAGCCTTATCAAGTTTAGAAATTGAAACTAAATTCCTAATTATACTAGGTACATACAAAGTTTCCAATAAATCTAAATGATATCCAGTGTCAAGGATTAAACGATAAGTCCCGACAGCTTCCACTGGAGCCTTCATTCCATTGCCCATGAAGACAAACTTTTCATTTGGCTTTGTGGCCTGGGTTGTAAGGAATCCCTATAACATATTAGAAACATGAGTAGTACATCCAGAATTAATCCACCAAGTGTTATAAGGAACTTCAGCTAGGTTTGATTCATAACATACATAAGCACTAGGCTTACCTTTCTTTTCGAAACCAAGCCTTACGTTTCGGGCAATCCTTTTGGAAGTGCCCAGCCTTTTTACAGAAATGACATCTGTTTCCATTATGTTTCCTTGTTGTGAATTTTAGAAGAAGAAGTCTCATTAACCTTCAGAGGTCCTCCTCCTTTCTTTTCATGTTTCTTGAAACTTTTCTTTTCAGCTTCTTGACCTTTCACACAATTGATGGAATGAATTCCCTGGTTCTTGAGTCTGGTCTCTTCCTGAACCAACATACTGTGGCAATTCATGCACATTCCATTTATCCTTCATGGTATTATAGTTCATTTGGAAAGGACCATACTCAGCCGGTAATGAGTTCAGGATGAACTGCACCAGGAAATTTTCATGCACATCCATCCCAATAACTTCAGTCTTGCTGCAATGTTTTGTCATTTCAATAACATGCTCATGCATTGTACAATAACCATCAAATTTCATGGTGGTCAGTGTACTCATTATGTCCCAACAAGAGATTTATCAGCAGTTTGGGAGCGCTCTTCCACAAGCTTCATCATTTCTTTAGCACTTTCAGTTTGTGGAAGAGATGACTTAATGTTGCTTGCAATGCTCATTCGTATCTACATCAGACTCAACCTGTTGGATCTTTCCCAATTTCCTATAGTGGACCTTTTCCTCTTCAGTGCTTGTAGCAGTAATAGCACCAAGTTTCTCTTCTCTAAGAGTCAAATCCAGAACTATTACCCCAAGGTAAATTGAATTTGCTCACTTCATTCAGAGAAGTTAAGTCCATTAAAAATTGCAACAGTTGAGAACAGTGAATGTGTAGCAACTGGTACTACAAGGAGTAAAATTTAAAAACATTAATACTTTGAGTTATACAGACATACACATCAACATGCTTCACAGATTCAGATACATTTCATACAATGCACATTGATGTTCAACTTTGGGCAATCCATCAATACACAACATTCAACATAGTGATGCTAATAGAAATTTCACATAATTTGACAATGATGTATACACTAACTAAAAATATTTATTATCTTTGGATATATAAATATAACTAATAATATATTCACATCACCAACATTCATGTTCATTTATAATAAAGAAAAGCAATCAACCTTTGGGTTGATCCTTAACTACCTTATAATAATGAACTTCAATTTACCTATAATAAAAATAATAATTTTCATGTTATTTTATAACATCAAAATTATGGGTAATTGAAACAAAATCATAATGTTCAGAATTAAAACAATTCATAAGGATTTGGCCACTTTGGTGACTAACAAATCCACCATACTTAATTCCAAACAAAATATTTTCTAAATAATTATATGATTAAAATTTCACATTCATTTTTTTTTTAATCCTATCAGCACCAGAGGAACCAGCACCCGAACCACCATCTCCGGACACGAACCGTCATCTCCGGTCACGAACCATCATCTCCAGTCGTCTCTCCACCGTACCAAGCACCGATCGGTTTTCATGGAGCAGGTTCCTTCACGCGTCCTTCCTCACCGGCCATCTTCCACAAATTTTTCAACGAGAAAACTGCCACCACCAAAAATCTGAAACCACAGCTACAGTTGAGAACAGTAACACGAAATTTCTACAGCAACGATTCTGCAGTTCCCGATTTTCCAGCGCACCACCATAGAGGCAAATAACTGCCATCGGTGCAGCGGAAGGGGTCCACGGTGGTCGGGAGGCACGGCCAACTCATCCTCGCCAGGATTCGGTCTCACCGATCTGTCGCGCTTCCTCCGAACCCATCGTTAAACTCCCGTCAGAAAATGAAATTTTCGGCCGAAACCAGAACATTCAGTCGGATGATGGTCTATATTGCGATGGTGCGTGACTGTCTGTGAAGAGAAGCAACAGGAACAGCGCGCTGGAACCCTTCGCCAGAAAACAAGGGAGATGCCAGAGAAACTACTTTCTTTTGATTTTTTTTTTTTTGAACGATTTCTCAGATCTTTCTCTTTGAAGTTTATTTTGTGAGAACGATTTGAAAAATTATCATACATGGAAAATCATGAATTCCCAAATCTTGCTCTGGTACCACATGTAAACATAAATTTGTGTCCTTTACATTATGGTCTATCATACTAGAATACAATTAGGATCTTGGAATTCATGGTTTTCACATACATAAGAATTAAATCAAAATATGAATACTGACCTTTATCTATAATGCGGAATGAACTTAAGATCTGAAACTTTCTTGGCTGTTGAATCTTTATCGGTCCCTTCCCCTTTCGTGCTTACCCTTTTCACTTTCTGATGGAAATAAACTCTTAGCGTATCCTTATGGATAGAGACTGAATATATGGAGGTTTAATTTGAAATTCAAAACCATCAGATAGCACCATCAGTTATCGGTTTCTTTTTAATGAATATGAGTTTCATGGCTTCGTGACAATTCTCAGCATATACTTTGAAACAGAAAAGGCATTTGATAGTTGACCACAAAACTAACACCCAGCAGCGGTTAACACCATAAGTGACATTTTACAAAATCCTAGCCAAAAGTCTAAAAAGAGGAGGAAGACATTGTTTAGACTTCCAAAAAAAGTAGCCTGATAAAATAATGAGTTTCTGTTTGCATGATTGACACACCTTAGGCTACAGATCATCCAAGTACAGGAAATGAAATATGTAATTGGCTAAAAATTGGCCAATAAGTTTGTGACATTTGGAGAGCATTTATTGGCCAAGAAAGCAACCAATGGCATGGTGACACTTGGAGATCTACCATTGGCTAGAAAATGCAATCATGACTTAGTTCAAGTAACCAAACTAGGTACTATTTGGTTACTTCTATCTAGTTCCCATCCAACTAAATTGGTTCCAATTGAACTAGACTTCATCATGAAGGTGATAAGCATGGAGACAAAGGGAGGCTTTTGATTGGCTTGTCTAACAAGCCAAAATAGCTTAGGTAATACACAAGTTAACTAATTTCCTAGATGTCCCTAGACCCCCACAGCTAAGCTAGAAACAAGAGGGAAGAAGAAGAAAAAAAAAAGGAGAGAGAGGAAGAAGAGAGAAGGTCACGGCCAAGAGAAGAAGAAGAAGAAGAAGAAGAAGAAGAAGAAGAAAAGGTGAAAATCAACCACCAAACCCAAGCTTCAAGAGGTAAGAACTCAAATCTTTTCTTTTCTTATTGGAAAATCTTGAGTTTCATGGTGGGTATGCTATTTTTGAATCTATGGAAAACCTTTCTTCTTGGGTTTTTAATGGAGATATGGATGATCTATTGCTAGATAAGCTAGTTTTATGGTGTTGGCAAGCTTATTTTCAAATAGATTATGAGTTCTTTTGGAGATTCCATAGTTAGGGTTTGGTTTGAATATCTTCACCCATAGCTTAATCTTGATGGTCATGTATGGATATGTGACCTATGGAGTGAATTGTGCTTGTATCATGTTGGATTTATATTAAAATAGTTCAAAATCCCATGTTAGGGATCAAGCTAGCTCACGGCCAACTTAGAGTTCTTGGTGATAATTTTGTGATTTATTTATTTGATTTTAAATCTTGTTAAGTAATTGTGTTTCTAAAGTTCTTTTGATGTACGAATGTCCATTGATAAGTTATCATATTTAAAGTATTTAAAAAAATGATATGGAACCCTTTTGGTGCCCATGGCCAAGATGATCTTTTGATAAGGTTAATTGAAATTTTAAGTGATTGTGAGCTATTTATAATGCCTTAGTTAAATGACATGAAAACTTACTTGATGTACCTATTTAGAGCTCACAGCCATAGTGTGATTATTTAGGAATTTACATGATTTAATTAGGTGTGATTAAGTTCTAGACATTTTAAAATTGTCCTAATAAAATTCTAGTGGAGAATGTGATAAAGAGTCCTAGTGATTCTATATGTGACTCACGGCTTAGTGTTGCTTAGGCATGATTAAGATGAAAGCAATTTCATGTTATTGTGCAATGAGACTTTTAGAGTCATTTGATGAAGTGCAAATGAAGAATGATAAATAAATGCCCTAGAGGCCTTAGGCATAGTGCACGACTATGTATGGTTGGAGAGAATTAAGGTGACCAAATCTATATTTAATAATCCTTACGTATTCTAGGGGTTACGTTAGAGCATTTTCAAATGAAATGTGAAAGAAAAACCCTAGAAACACTAAATGTGGTTCACAGGCTAGGAAGTTTGGGATTGTTAATAGCTTTAATGTGAAAGGTTATGTCAATCTTACTTTTCAAAAGAAACAATGAGATCAAATGAGAAAGTTTGCCTTTTGCCTATGTCATTACTAGTAGATAGTAAATTTAGGATAAATGAGATGGTTAGAGATTTGGTCTCAAGTATTAGACATTAAGTGTCTCAAGTTTACATTTTAATTAGTTACATGCTCACTTTAATTTAAGTGAAAGATATGATGAAAGTTTGGAAATGATTCTCAAAGTAAAGAAAATGAATTAGAGATGATTCGGAAAGATTAGAAAAGAATTTTAGTAAGAAATCAAGGAAAAAGTCCATGAGAAGTCCTATATATGTCTATGGTCTACTTTGTGGATATGTGAAGTGGAATCCATCAAAAGGGTGTAGTATGACCACTTAAGTTAGAGGATGTACTATGTCAAGGGAGAATTTTCAAATATGCAAAATTACCATGGTTATGGTTAATGATTATGTTATGGGACCATGTAAGTAAAGATGAACGAAAGAGGGCCAAGCCCGAAGTAAAAGTTTTTGTGAGCATGTAATTAATGAAAAGAATGTCAGAAGGCAATTTGTTATAGTTTATCCACATTATGATTGTTTTCTATCCATGAAACTATTTTTTTATATATTATACAGCTGAAAATGTCACTGTTTTAACTATTATTTTTAAATATATTTAAGTGCCTACGGAGAAATTATATTTCTCACCCTTATTATATGTGATGTTTCTAGAGCCTCCAACTGCAGATTGAAGATGAGAGTTTTTGTATTTCTTGTAATAGATATTGATTTGGTTTACAACCCTAAGCATGATGCATTTGAGCTGGTTGTCCAAAACATTACTTATAGGTGGTTTGTGTAGTGATATGTAGAAGCAAGATGTAAGATTTCCCCTGCATGACCTAGTGAGGCCAAACATGCCTTTGATGTTTATATGTATATAGTTTTGTATGCAGGCAAAAAATCTAACTTTACTTATTGTTTTGGATTAAAATATATAAACAGATGTTGTATAAATAAATCCAATAGGAAATGATAGTTAGTAGTGTTGTTTAAATTATTGTCTGATTAAAGGTTTACGTGATATTATGTTTGATACTACTAGAACCAGTAGTTCAATTAGTGTTTAAGAGTTAATTCAATAATGTTTATAAATTTTGGTCATGTAATGTAGTAAATAAATAAATTAAATTTAATGAACATAACAAGTAATTAAGATTTTTATAATGTTAACAACGTTTGTTTATTACGTGGAGACAATTTTATAATTCGTTATAAAGTATACAAATTTTCAATACATAATTAAAAATTTTATCTTTATGGATATTAAATATTAGACACGTAATCATTTAATTATTATAGATAAAAGTATTATTTAATTAAATATGTTATTAAATAGATATGTAATCACTAATTACATGAATTAATTTAAATCCTTAAATAGATTGAATTTTAAGTTTATAACCAATAGATTATGATTTATTATGTAATGTAGTGTCTGTATTAATATGAGTATTACACTACTGCACCTCAAATTTACTATTTAATAATCTTGACACAAGCATAACTTAACAGTTCATATGAAAACTACTCATGCCCTTTTTTCTCTTAGTGTGACTGTACCCTCACCTAAGGTCTCTTAGACTTTTTATTTAACTTTTTACATTCAAATGAATCAAAGGTTTTCAAACAACACATAATCACCCCAAGATTTAACAACTTAGTATACTTATCTACCCAAAACCTTCCAAGGCCGTAGACTAGGGTTAGGGTGTTAGAGACTCTAACTTGCATATTTTAGCTTAAAATACACTAAACTTACCCTAATTACTCAAAATTCACTCATGTTCATGTTAACCCATGCCATTACTTATTAACTCTAATATGACCGTGACATAGTTAATCATGCACCATGATCCCTAACTTAGTTTTCCTAATAAACATTTACTTAATACATGATAAAACACCCTAACATTACAATTTATTAACTAAATCACACAATTTCACTTAGGAATCTTCACATGGCCGAAACCTAATCACTACAAGAAAAATGACATATACCCATGGATAATTTTAGCGACAAACGTATAAACTATGGATATATATAATATATACCTACATGTATATAATTATGTCACTATAAGTTTTAGTAATAGTTTAAAAAATTGTAAGTTTAAAAAACATATACTTACATATGTAAAATTTTGTCACTATAAATATTAGTGACAGCCTAAAGAATTGTGGGTATATAAAATTTATACCTACAAATATATATTTCTATAAATATAAGTGTTAGTAACAACTTTTAAAAACATAGGTATATAGAGCCTATATTTACATATGTATATTTCTGTCATTATAATTTTTTATTTTTTATAATTTTTTATATTTTGACTTAATTTACTATAGGTATTTTTTAATATTTTTATATTTTAACTTAATTTACTATAATATTTTTGTAATATTTGTAATATTATAACTTAATTATTGCAGGTATTTTTTAATATTTTTTAAATCTTAATTTCTGCCTTTCTCCTTGATCCAACTCGAAGCCAATGCCCCAGACCTGCGTTCCAACTATGCGAAAGGGCTCACTGGGTTAATTGTATCGTCTGAATGGGCATACAATGCGTAAAGGCTCTACATTCGAGCCATTCCACAGCGCCTCTGCGTTCCAAGCGTCACACTCAAAGACGAAATTCAGTGAGTTCCTCTCTTCCAGCTTTTTTTACTCTTAAGTCCTAGCCCTAACATTCTTTCAGGTTTTTCTCAGTTTTTTCACTCGGATTCGAAGCCTTAGCCCTCTTCCAAGTTCCGTTCCTCTTTGGCTCCATCTCAATTCCAGTTGCAGTTCTCAAATTTCCGGTGAGTTTCTCTTCTCATGACTTAGATTATTGACTTGTAGGATTGCTATTGTTTTTCTTGAAGCCTGTGAAATTTGAAATTAGTAATGAGTAATTGCCGTAGAAGAAAAGAAGCGAAAATCTCAAATACTTGGGATATATTGGGATTTGTGCAAAAAACAAAGTCGGATTTGATAGAGGATTTGTATTGCAGGTGAATCGGATTGGTAAGGAGAGAAAAAATATAGGCAGGGAAATGAATTGCGTATAGATTTTGCAAATTTTGCAGGTAAAGTTGTGTTTAGCGTTTGGCCTGGAGAAATTGCTGATGCTGAAAAAAGTTCCAAACCCCACAGTGCTTTGGTGATGAGTCCTGTCCTGTGATTATGAGCCAGGGACTGTGCACTTGACTCTATTTTTTTTTTTTTTGTTAATTTTTTTCTTGTTTGAATGAATGTTATTTGTAAATATAAAAATATGTTAAAATAATTTTACATATATATATTGAATAATATAATAGTATAAAGTAAGAGTCCTATTCATGATGGATGGTGGACATGATGGGCTTATAGTTTATGTGTAATTAGTAATGAGTAATTTTCCAAAGTATTTGTGAAAATATTAGGTATCAAAGGAATTTATTTGTGAAAATCAAAATATTTGGATGCTGGTGTACTATAAGTTGTGTTACTATTAACGTTTTAGATTTAGGGGAGATTTTCCAATGAAAGTCAAGACTATCTACCAACTCATTTCTATTGTGGTTGCTAACTTGAAATTCTAGGATCATTTACTTGATTATATCGCCTTCTCTTTGATAATGATCACTTTATTTTGTTGGCTAAAATAGTTCTTATGTTATTCTTGGTTATGACATTTCAGGAGACAAAGCAGGATCCACATACCTCAAGTTGGCAAATTGCCACAATATATCAGTTCTGTTACTTTGGATTTTAACTGCAGGTACAAGTGTACATTTGTATAAATTTTGACAGTTATCTTATCTCCCAAGATGCATTAACTGCTATCTGCAAGAAACTGCGTTAACATTTCTTACATACCAGGCTCAAAAATCTAAATTGTGAGATAGCTTTGTGAACGAGATAAATTTTCAGCTTCGAAAGTCCTGTCAATGTTATAGCTTCTGGTTTAGGTGACTGTTATAGGCTGTTATATGTGTTGGTTATGCCAAAATTGCAGCAATACATGAGTAGTCTTATTTTTTTATTTTGTTGTCTTCCTCTATCTTTTTGTTCAATGGTACTGCTGTATTAAATAGTACAAGAGTGGAATTTATCTTTTCTATGCACTTGATTTTGAGTTTTTATTTTATCAAACTTTCGGAAGTGTTTGAACTATAAAAGTTAAAAATATAATATCATTTTAATAGTCATAGTGCATGTTTACTTTTAACACCCTTATCGTAACTACCATCACCATTGGCACTCTGTTACACATGTTTATGTAAGCATCACTATTACTACATCAAACTTTAATTTTTACCATAGCCTACAATCAAAGATTTGAATCTTTAATTTTTGTTTTTCTTGCCGTAAGTTGGCAGGACTATAGTTTTGCATTCAGCTCATTCCATTAGAGAGGTTTATCTTTATTTTTCTGGTTCTTAAAATCAAATCCTGTACTGACGTATCTTTACAGTTGGTCAAATTGTGCACCATAAGCAGCAAATTTCTTTTTGACACCTTTATAGGTCATAAAACTTTAATAATTATGAAGGTCCTTTGATTATACCTGTCTCAGTGTTATTCCTGCTCTAACACACGTTGGCAGTGTGTTATACCTGTGTTAGCATCCAATACATAACAGGTCAAAGTGGAGGATCTAGTGCTTCTTTGTCAAAAAGCTAAGCTCAAACCAGAAACAATTTTGACGTAAAAATATTGGAGGATCTGGTTCTTCATTGGCTCATGACTTATGTGATAGAGATATTACAATTTTATTCATTGTAGTAGGTTCCAGATGCTTCTAGTGCCCCTAATTTCCAAGGCCACTTGAGTTCTTTAAGTTCAGCAAAACAAAGAGGACAATGAAAATGGTATGTATTCTGCTAGCAATTAAGTGATTTAAATTATTAATATTTTTTATAATGAGTAAATTATTGATCATTTTGTTTTATTTTTATTTACAGGTGTAAATTAGGAAGCCAATTTGTTCATTTTTGTTTAAGCTTGGTGATTGACTTAGACAATACTTTTTTTTTGGTGTACAATTAGACAATGTTTGCAATTTATATGTACCAATTTGATTTCCTTGTAATATTAAGATTATTGTAAGACATTATTTTATTTTTAATAGGAATGGACAAGTTTCATTTTAATTTAGTTTTTAAATATATTTATTTTTTCAGTAGTATATATATGATTTGAAATGTGATAAATAAATTTTAAAGAAAATAAATTACGCTTAGAAATGATTATTTCAAGTTTTCTCTATGGATTTTCTATAATTACAAGAATCATCATAATAGGATTTTACTCATAGAATATATTCGTTGGCATAAGTTTTATCCGTTTTACCCCCAAATTTTAACATTGTATCAAATTTGTCACTAAAGCTTATAGTGTCAAAATTATAACTGTGGGTAGATGTATAAGTATTTTTTTGATGGTTTTATATACTGTTACTATAGGCTCTAGTGACAGATAAAAAATCATGGGTATAACGAATTAAATCTCACAGAAAAAAGTGTCTGTCAGTATAAGCTTTTTGAGATATATCCATTGTTTTTAAACTTTTGGTGACGGTTTTTTGCCATCACTATAAGTCAAATTCCTTGTAGTAAGTGGAGGATAAATTTGACTAACACAAGTCATTTACACTCAATTTAATGTAGTATCATACTACCACACCCTAAGAATCGAGCTTCCACCATTCACTAACAAGATTATAACCAAGCCAATTTAATCATCAAAATTTCCAATAAATCTTATCCATGGCCGTGAGCCATACAGTCATGAACTTACATGATTTTCAATCAATTTAACAAGAACCATCCATAAAACAAGTATAACCCATTTTTTTTTAAGACTAAATATTAACAAGAAAAATCATAAAAATTCACTATAAAACCTAGCTTGGCCGTGAACCCTAGAGCCATCAAATTCATGATTTTAAGTGATTTCAACAAGATTCATATGCAAAAATAAGCCTAAATCACTTTATGAAACTCATAATCATATATAATCTTCAAAATCAAACCATAGAAGAAATCTCTATCAAAACCCTAACTATGGCTACTTGAAGAAAACCATCACTCACTTGAAAGTAGTCTTGCAAGCTTCACAAAGATGGCTTATCTTGCCACAAATCATCCATAACCAAGATAAAAACTCAAGAAAAAGGAAGTTCTATGGATTCAAGAATATTAACCTACTATGAAAACTATGAATATTCAAGAGAAAAGGAGTGGATTAGAGTTCCTACCTCTTGAAGACCACTTGATTATTGATTTCCTAGCACTTTTCCCATTTTCCTTCTTTTTTCTCTTTTCTTTTCTCCTTTCTTCCTCCTTGGCCGTGAGCTATGGCTGCCTCCTCTTTTTTTTTTTTCTTTTCTTTTCTTCCTTTATCTTAACTTGGCCATGAGGTTTAGGGATTAAGGGGGAATTATTTAAATTTTTTAATGTTTTTAATTCTATCTTGTCTTGTTAGGCAACCAATCAAACTTAAGTTTTTAGTCTTAAACTTATCTAATTAATCATGACATTTGGTTGAAATAGAACTAAGCTAGTTAGTTTTGAATTAAATAGGTGTAACTAGGTTAATTTAGTTTAATTTTGTAACCAAATAATGATTACTTTTTCTAAAGTGTCATTCCCTTATTAATCCATTTTTCAAATGTCTCTTTTTTATTTATTTTATCATGCTATTGTCATTTAATCTAATTATAAAGTTACTAGAAATAAACTAGGGGATTCAATAGTTAATTTTAACTAATTACTGGTTTTTAATTTTTTATTAGATAAAAATGTCCTTTTTCACATACTTAAAATTATTAAATTGTCACTGTATGATTTTCATTATTTTCTTAGGTATTTTAATTATTTTTAATTTTTTCTTAGTAATTTTTAGTGCTCCCTTTTATTTAAATAATAAAATAGAAATATTAATAAATAAATAAGGCAAATAATAATAACAAATAATAAAATGAACATTAAGATTAATTGAGGATTTTTATAATTCATATTTAATTAAATTGAACCTAAAACTGTGTCAACTCAGTTTGATCTTGTCAATGAAATTGATCCTTGTTGATATAATTTCTATTCTCCTTTACCACTGATTAATTAGTATAAATGGTTTTTAAATTTAGCAATGCACCATGTCATATTACTGTGTGTGTCATAAATTATTAGTATATATTTTTTTATTAAGTCTATCTTTACACTATTTATCAATACACAATCTTACATTATGAGCAACTATTTTAAACCATAATAGTTATTGTATGAAGTAAGTTAACTTTCTTTTTTTTAAAAAAAAAAAGCCTCTGAGCAACTTTAGGGAACTAGTATAGTAGCTACCGCAAATTAGTTCAGTTAGTTGAATGGATTTCAATTACAACCCTTTATTACTAGCAGGATAGCATAGACACTTGAAAACAATTGTATTGGACACGTTTTGTACCGCATATACTTTGGACACCATAGGATACTTGCAGTCTATGTCATACAATATTTTTACTACTTTTTTGAATTTATGCCAATATGAGTATGATATAAAAGAATTGGATGAATTATAGTCTCTTTGTGTCTATAATGAATAACGTTAAATTTTTTTTATAAGATTTTTGTAAGGATTGGTTATGTAATAATACTTATATTTTAGATGTAGGTGCTTGTGTTAGAATTTATATTTCTATCTTACATATATAGATTTTTATGTGTTATTGTATTAATCTTATATTAACTTTATATTTTGTATCTTAACTATGTCGTGCTTTATAATTTATAGAAGTTTTCATATTTCTGTATCCATATGGTATTGTATTCATGTTCCGTACCATAGCGGTGCTTCCTAGACTAATGGCTTTAAATCTTTACTTGAACTAACAATCTCGCTTAGTGGTTATTAGTGACAATAGGGTTATTTTGGACATTGTTTAGAGAACAATTTTTTTATTGGAAAAACAACATACAAACCTTTTAAACTTTGATTCATTTATAAATAACTCTCTAAAATTTAAAATCATTTTAATTAGTACATAAATTATAATAATTATACAAATTAACTCATTCATCCACTTGCCATTAAGACACTTAATAAAATTGTTGTCATGTGACCTGTACATATATTTTTTAATGATGTAGCATAATCATATCCATCAAATTTAAACAAATTTGGTACATTTATTTTAAATCTAAAAAAATAATGTTGTGTTACAAATTTATTCAGAAAAAGGATTTAAAATAAATGAATAAAATTTGTTTAAATTTGATAACCATGATTGTGTCACATCATTAAAAAATACATGTACAGGTCACATGATAATAACTCAGTTATCTGCCTTAATGACAGGTGGATAAAATGGCTAATTTGTACAATTATTATAATTTAGATACTAATTAGGACGATTTTAAAGTATAAAAAATTATTTATAAATGACTTAAAATTTAAAGAGTCTGTATACTCTTTTCTCTTTGTTATTTATATGAGCCAATGTGTTATTCAATGGATTAACTTTTTATCTTTAACCTGAATCAACAGATTAAATTTACATAGTTTTAATCGGTTGATTTCAATAAAATTAAGATGTGACATATGCATGAGTCACAAATTAACAAGAAATTTTTTTATAGATTTAATCCACATAAGTTACGCAGAATAAATCAATAAAAAATAGACACATCATTAAATGAGTAATATTATCATTAAATAAATAAAAAAGGACACATTATTATTGCTTATTGAATGGTGTGCCATTTTTTTATTAGCATATTTTATATAAGGGGAGATGTTATGGTATCATAAATTTTTTAGAACTAATACTTTTGATAAATTATTAAACATCTATTAATTATTAATTCTTATAATAAATGTTTGAAGTTGATATAATATAACTAAAATTTAATAAAATATTTGATAACTTATTATAATATTAATAAAAAAATAGATACTAGATTAATCCCATATACAAATTGTGAGATATGTCACGAGGATTTATGTTTTTTTTTTTTTACACTTTTTAGTCTACTTCTTTTCAATAACCTGATATATTATAATATTAACTAAAATTTTCATCATGAATAAGTTAAACTAGTAAGGATTAAAGTATTTTATTTGTAAAGTGTATGTTCGACTCCTAAACTCTCGTAGAAGGCCTATTTAAAAAAGAAATTTTACTAAATTGACTTAAACCCTCGTTAGGGTGTTCAATGGAATAGTTTAACTGGATGACTTTACCAAATTAATACAAACCAATATAGAAATTAAGTTGGGTTAAGTTATCGAGTTCAATCAAGTTAAATCCGATTATACCTGAAGTTGGTTGGTGTGAGCAGCAGGTTCAACTACTACTAACTCGAGGACCCGATTAGTGATTTGTGATCTCGAGCCTCTAGTGCTATGTTTTGTGTCTCTTCTCTTTCCCATGAGATCATTTATTTCTCTCCCCTATTTGGGTGATTGCACCTCTTATATAACCAAACAAAAATAAAAAAATAAACATAAGAAATTTGAAAAAGAAAATTGTTAAACTAAGTATTGTAAACACCATATTTTGTCCCTCTTTATGCAACAATATTTGAAAATAGCACAATTTATAAAATAAAAATAAATCAATCCAAAAAACTCAAATTTAAAGCATTTTTAAGCCAATTTACTCAATAATTAAATTTTTGTCCAAAAAAAAGGGGCAAATATCATAAAAAGGAAAAAATGACAAAAATAAAATTAAGATAAAAGACAGAAATTAAATCCTATGCCACTTGATCTTATTTTTGTTGATCCATAATTCATTAATATAGCTCACAAATTTTAGCCCAAGATCCATCAACTTTTTTTTTCTTTTATGTTTTATTTTATTTTATTTTATTTTCTCATTTTCCTATCATCCCATATGCTCTCCTCTTCCATAATATTACACTACTCACAGCCGCACGCACACACACACAGCCTCCCAATTTGGCTCATGCATTACACTCCCACACCAGCAGCTACAAAAATCTTCACGCACATGGGGGACCAGGGCCATTCAGTTACAAAAAGAAAGCTAAGAAATTGGAAAGAGAGAGAATAAGAAGAAGGGGAGAGGGAGAGCGATACAGGAAAGGGGTAGAAAAACACAGGCAGGAAAAGAGGGCCAGAAAGAAAAACCCAAAACATTCATCTGCTTCAGAAAGAGAGAACATCGGGGGTGAGGAATTTGGACTCTAGACACCAAGAGGAGGAGAAGAAAATTGGCAGAGGAGAAGAGTGAGGTTTGTTTTGAAGATCACCATTTTCTGGTAAACATCTCTACATTCTTTTTGAACTCCGTCTTCTTCTCTGGATCTAAGTTGTTACAATTATCTGAGCTTGTATGGATTTCTAGGCTTTTTTGTTTCTCACAACACTTCATTCTCCTCTCATGGCACAGACACGCACAACTCCTGCACCGCACCACACAGCACCGCCCCTGTTTTCCCTTTTTCCCTTTCACTGCATGATTCTGCACGTCCGTTTAGCCACTCACACACTGTGTTTCTTCACACACACAGCACTCACATTTCACCTCCTTTCACTCACCCACGGTTCTGCATTCCTTCAACTCTCTGCATTTTTGCACCATGGTTCACTCATAGATCCACACATTCACAGCATCACCCAAATCACCACCGACACCAGCATTCTCTCCACAGCAGCGCGCAGTTATGGTCACAGCCTATCATGTTAGAAATGTGTCTCATGTTTAATGAGAATTAAGCATGATTTAATTAAAACATATTAAATTACTAAAAAGTAAATTTTAGTTGTAAGTTAAGGGAAGTTATGAAAAAGGATAATTAAATAATTGCTTGATGGGAGTAATTATCTGACGATTGTGGGATGTTATCCTAGTGATAACTGATGATTTTGAAATTCTAGGTTAATACTAACAAATGGAGGGATTGCTCTTTATAATTCTTCATGGTACGTATGATAATATTTGACTGATTCATTTAATGTAATGGACACTTTGCTTTGATCTAAAGGAGATGGCTGATTTGGTTATTAAAAAATATTTGTGCTTTTCCTTTATTTTTAATATTTAATTGAGATGCTGGTTAACGTAATTCCTATTACCCACAAGTGCAATATCTTAATTAAAAGAGCCTAATATAATGAATGGTTGGGAACGTTAAAGTACGTAATATGTGATATTTATTTGGCATTAGAGTGGGTTCTCTTTCAGATGCATTTGTTCTGGTACCAAGTCATGCATACTAGAACCCTTTTCCTTTAAAAAAAATAATAAATAAATAATAAATGAAATTCGCAATATATATCTTTAAATAATTTAAGTCGTTTTAACTGTGACAACTTATTTGATATAAAAAATAATTTTATTAGTATTAATTTTACTGTTATGGCTCTTTGATCCTAAAATAAATTTTAATTATAATGGTTTAAATGTTTGTTAATGTGATATACCTTAATCATTTGATTTGTCTTATCTTATCTATTTAATTGTATTTGATATTTTATCTTGATATCTCTCTTGATTGTTTAGGATAGAATTTCAATTTAATTTGGTTATTTTCATCATAATTTATCCTTAATTTTAATAAATTTTAGGGAAAAGAAAAGTTCACAATATATTTTAATAATTTGAGTCATTTTAGCTGTGACAACTTATTTAACTTGAAAAATACTCTAATTAAGATTAATGTTGTCATGACTGCTCTTTAGTCTTAGGCTAAAATTTTAATCATATTTAAAAAATAATTAATTAGCATAAATATTATCGTTATAGTTTTTGAATCCCGACAGAAAACTCAAAATCTCAATGTCAATGTTGCCGTGATGGCTCTTTGATAATTAAACAGTTTTTTCAATTAATAGTTAATCAATCATTTAATTAAAATCTACCAATCCAGAATTATTTTTTATACGAACTACCTAGGCTTTGATTCCTCACTTTATGAATACGTAGGCACTTCCAGTAAACTCAACTTAAATAAATTCTTTTTTTAAGTTTATCAAAATTTTAAATATATTTTTAATCAAAATTGTAAATATATTCTCTCTCCAATTTGTAAATAAATATTTTTAAGTTTTTTCTTTAATTTAATTTTTAGGGGTAAATTAAATATTATTAAGATTATTAATAATCTATATAATTAATTGAGGGTAATCGTCTTAGGGTGGATGTAACAGGGGTATAGTAGGATTAAGTTCATGATTTTTCCTGTATACAAATAGACTCCTAAATCCAATCTAATTTCAAGGTCAGTTTTCTTTCAAAAGGTTTTTCCAATCGTTTTTTCTAATAAATAAAAATTTGTGGTAACTCTATTTTCTTGTTAATTTCTCCTGCTATTTTCATTGTGGTACCCTCTAGAGACGGTCGTGACAGTTGGCAGCTTCATTGGGAAAAGTTAGAGAGTCGAGCCCAAAATCGTTGATTGAATAAAGTATTATAACTTTTGTATGTTTCTTTAACCTTTTTGAATTATTTATTATTTTGTTTTATTATATGTTTATTTTTTGCACAATTTATTTGTGCATATTTGTTATTCTTGTTCTTTCTAATTTGCTTTGTCTTTTTAAACCATAGGGTAGTCAACATTTTTATACATCTTGTTATTTTTGTTCTTGTGCCACGGAGATTATTTCCTTTTTGAGTAATTTTAAGCTTTAGGTTTGTATACTCCTTTCACTTACCACACTTACACCTCACTCACACGTTTTTAAGTGGAACCCTAAACCAGGGCCCAAGTGAGACATATGATAAGAAAGTGGTTGTGTAGTAGTAACCATTTTGGATGTACGTTTATTTGATTATTGTGAAAGCCTCATCCGAATTATAACTTTCATAGATGCCCCACATCTAATAGTCTACCTGCTGTTGTGATCAATATCATGAAATGAACTGTTCTTTTCGAAAATCAATAACCTTTAGAGTCTAAAACCATATGAGAAAGGTCCTCATAAAGTAGAAAGAAATATAGACCTTTAAAGTAAAAGCCTCATAACTCAGGACATTCCTAATTAAGACACAAAGGGAGTACATTTTCTTTATCACTCACATCATCCATTCATGAGCACATATGTTCAATGTCCAAAATATCTCCTGGTGTTTGGCCATCGTTGTCACAATGCATGTAGTAGTGACGAGGACTTATTCTTCTCACACACTGGACATATAAGAAAATATACACGTAACATATTATATATATATATATATATATATATATATATATATATATATATATATATATATTCATTTTCTGATAAACTAAAAAAAAAAATTTTCACATTGGGCATGAGTATAATGGAAAATATACAGAGTGCTTGGCAAATATATCGAAGAGAATATACGCATGAATAAATTCTATATTCTATGTAAGTTTGTCGATATTATTGAGTTTAGATGAGCTTAGATGTAGCTATGTGTGCAAATGTAGAAGAAAGTAGTGCATATTAGTGTGCAAATATCACAAGTCATTTATAAATGGACGTATGAAAGAGGTGAATTAGCTGCTTACATCATACCAACGCAACTCATCTTGCAGTTGGAATACCACTCGAGCTAAGTGTCCTCCTCTGTAATAATCCATCATCGCAACTTGGTGCAAGATAGTACAACCTTTCTTAGTGATCCGATAAACCAACGATTTAAATGCTTGTTTTTTCTTTATGATCCGAAAGATTTTGATCTGACAGTGCTTGATGGCCATATGCAATATGTTTTGCTCATCTTTGTTAACGTGATAAATTGCCTCAGGATTCAGGTCAAGTATTTTTTCAACAATTTCTACAATTCCAGTGCTAGCTGCTATGAGTAGCGGTGTGTTATTATATGTAAAGGATTGCTTATCGTTCTCCTAGTTTCCTTGTCCCTTGTATTTATTTTGTTTTCTCCTTTTTGCCGCATTGAAGGGAAGAGCTGGTAATATGATCAATGTTTTTTTTGTTGTGATTGTATGAAATCTGCCATGAGAAGTCATTCTTCGCTAAAATATCTGTTAGATACTCCGCTAACTTGTGCCTCTTCTTTTGCAACCAAATATGATTAACTCCATCAAACTCTGAATGTTGGTCAAGCATAAATCGGAAATAAATCATTCAAAAAGGAGAACTCTGTTAGAAAAGGATTTCAGGATATAATTGATATTTCAAAAGTCGCATCTTTAATTATTTTGATGGAAACATACTTGTAGTTTAATATCCTATGATACCTGTACTTTTTTTTTCGAGAAAAGTTTAGGTAGAAGGGAAGCTAACCCATTTCAAGGATAAGACATGTCCAAGCCTTAACGAAAATTTATAATGGTATTTACATATCGCTTACTAATAAACGTCACCAACAGTAATCTATCTCAAAATCTTTAGGAGTACACAATTCGATCCTACCAGTTGAGCAAAATTTCATTGGCTTTGTGATAGTTAATACTTAAAGACCTTTATTTGTTGCATTTCATACCTCTAAGGGTGTGGCTGGGTAAGAAATTTAGAGATTTGATGGGAAGAATTTTACTTGTAATGTTAAAAATTCAAATTTTATTAATTAAAGAACACTTTATAAGAAGGACACTCTCAATACTTTCCACCCAAAGGATATATATGGGCATATTTCAAGTATTAATACTTTAGCAAGTGTTCCTTTCCTCGTATGATTGATTTGACTAAGTGTTGGCCAGCTTCAAGAAGCCATAACTTAACACCTTCCTATATATACGTTTATTACTCTATTTTTAGTGCAATGCGTCATCTCAAGTATTGTATTGTTAAAATTATCCCTAGGAAAATAAATGTATTTGTTGAAGATTTTGAACAGTTGAAATATGAATTCTTTAAAGTGAGACATATATTTTGAGGTTGTCCCAAATAGAGTATAAATAGTAGTGATCCATGAAAATTTAAATAGAGATAGTTGAAATTCTTGAAAATCTATATAATTTGTACCTTTAGCAAAGCGTTTCCAAAAGGCATAGTTCATCCTTGAAATAACTACAATTTTAGATAGTCAGAAATTTATATATAGCTGTTAAAAAAAAAAAAGAAAAACTCTTGCATGAGTACCTGAATTCGGTAGCTTCACATCGTCCTGTTCACCACTTTTTATATCTCTTCCCCTTTTAAACAACTCAAGGCTGCTCTCATCATATTCAATTTCATATCCTTTATCAGGAAGCACTGTCAGCCAAACTACAATCCATCAACTCCAATTTTATATCCATGAATTTATATATATAGTTTGGGTCATAATAGTATAAAGGTTAACAAAAATGCAGACAGAGAAGTACGGAAGTATATAAGCTTCTTCACTAGCCCCATGGTGGCTTGGCTTCGAAAGACATTTGGCATTTTGGAAAGTAGTTGAAGGCATGTCAAATCCATCTCATGCTTTTCTTGAGCAAGTGTTTTCCCCAACCTCATTAACCAAATAGCAACATTTGCACCAAAAAGTTATACTTAGGATTAATTTGGTACGGAGTTAAAAATAAAAATAAATTTTTATTATATGAATTTTTTATACAAAATTATATACAAAATTTATTTTATAAAAATTTATTTTTATTTTTATTCAATACTAAGTATACACTTATAATATTAAGCAATCATAGACTCTTAAAATAAAAGAAAAAGAAAGTAAATAGTCTTAATAGATTAGGTGTGCCTAGGGTCCTTAAAAAAAGAGATCAGTTATATAATAAATATATAATGGGAGTATGGGACAAAGGGAGACCTGCCAAAATATTGCCCAATTACACTATCGTGAAGAATGGAAAATTTGTCACTTTCTCTACTGAAATGCTTTGGCATGTGATCAACCCCAGCAATGTTGGCCAAATGCTTCAGCATCTTTAGCTTACCATACTTAGCAGCCCTGAAAATTGGGATTTCACCCTTGTGGTTTCTGAGCTCCAGTAGTGGCACTTTGTTTTCTTCCAGCTGTGGCGGTGGCTGCAGCTTCTTTTCAAACTCAAATACAGCATCTGCCATCTCTACGTTTTTGCAGAAGAAGACCTCGTGCAGAACAGTGTTGTTTTCCCAGTTCCCCTTCCTCAAAGCATGCCACCTTTCTGCTTCGGGTAACATTTCCAGTATTTCTTTGAAGAGTTTCGGATCATCAGAGCGAGTAACAACATGGATGGCAGTGTTTGTGAACAAGTCAAACCACCGAAGCATATTTATCTTCTCTTGCATCAATATTTTCTTGAAGTGTTGCCACCGTTTAGCCACAGCAGCTTTTTGAGCCATTTTCATTTTATCATCGAACATTGGGGTTTGCCCCAGTTCTATATCTATCTCTGTCTCTGTCTTTACCTCTATCTTTATCTCTGACTCCACCTTTATCTCTGTCTCTATCCTCTCCATTTCACTCTCACTTTGAATAGCACACAAACACTTGATAAGTTTACTCACTGCCTCATGCTCACACTAGTTAAGTTGACAATGATGCAATATATAGAAAGAGAACATCTTACTGGGTGGAATAATTTACATTGCTTGCATTGGTGGCAGTCATTGTATTTGAACCTTACTAGATTAAGAGTCCAGAGTACACCAATTCTACAGCATTTTAAATATGTAGATACTCTCAATTTTACTCGCTAAGATGAGAGGGTCATAATATCAAAAGAAAGACAGATTTTATTGAGGTGTTTTTATGATACTTGGTTTTTTTTTTTTCTAGAGTTTCTCATTGATCATTTATTGGTTGTTATTTTTTATAATAAATATTTGAAGTTTGAAAACTAAAACTAATTTGATTTGTCTCCAATCAAACACAAATAAGCAAAACTAAGCAATGTTAAACACACAAGATGGGCAATGCAAACTGATAGTTTTACTTGAAGTATATAAGGAAAAGTAATAAAAAAAAAAAAGAAACAAAAGAGACATGGTTATTTGCCAAATGAATTTTCTAAGCATGATTTTATAACCGTCAAAGAGAACTAAAATTACATAATATGTTAAATTATTTAAAAAATGAGTAATCTTAACTTATTTATTATCAATCCAATCATGAAGTACAGAAAAAAAAAACAATAACAAAATTAATACCATAAGCATGCAGAACAATAACAATGACCATAAAACGAAGCATAATCATTGGAAATAGGTCAATGTAACCACATCTCTTTCCTTTACATTTACGTCATCATCATTATTTTTATATGAAATAATTATGTAAATTTGCATAAATATATATGCCATTCCGACACTTTATAGAATAAAATATAATATTAAGGTGTTGTTTGATATATTGTATAAGAGATGGATAATATAATATAATATAATTAATATTATTTATCTTTATATAATGATTGGACAAGACATTAAATAACATAATATCTTCTGCAAATAATTTTATTTATCCTTGATCGTATAAATAATAGAAACCAAATTATTTTATATTATACAATTTTATACAGTTAAGACTGAATAAAATTATTTTGACTTGATAAATTATTATTTTATATCTTATTCAAACATTGTATAAATTAAGATGGATATTATTAATTATATTATACTTTGACTATCTATCCGTTATACGGTGTCCCACACAAGGCCTAATATTCTATGATATTCAATTCATTGTAGTTTTTTTTTATTTATCAATGTTTATCTCCTTGAGAGGTGTTATGGTACTCTGGACAAAAAAAAATTAGGGTATCATATTGTAGATGAGTTATTAAATATTCATTAGTTGTTAATTATCAAAATAAATATTTAAAGTCCAAAAAATATAACATCAATACTTAAAACTAAATAGGGTATAAGCAACTAAGAAATAAAATAGGTATTATAAGAATTTTTATCAATTAGACATTATTACTTAAAGTGTATCATTTTAAAAGATGCGTCGATCTTTGTTAACTTAATCTAAATAAGAATATTTTGTAAGAGAGAGTGCTTTCTTTGTCGGCAAGCATTACATCATTTTTGTTAGTTGTGCAACGTGTCATTTCTTTGTTAATATTTATTGCGGGCATGTTTGTTTTAGATTTTGGCGCAGCATGTTGGATGGAAGCAAGGAAAAATTTCCTTATTGAAAACGCAGGTTTGCATGGATAATAATTCAAATCAAACAGGCTTATGTCAACCATGGTGTTATTACTTCTGTTTACTTATCATTCCTTTCATTTTCTACCTGTTTTTACTTTCACACTGCAGGCTTCATTTACTTTCTATTATTATATGTGATCTTAAATGTTACCCAAAATTTTAGTGTTATCAAATTAAAATATCTTTTACTTATCACCAATTATGTACAAGTGATCGTAAAACTAAACACACAATATATGTAATGCAAACTTAATAAATTCGCTTAGTGTAAAATAGCTTGGAAAAACTAGAAAGAAAGACAAAAAAAATGTAAAAGCACGACTATTTATTAAATTAAATTTTTTTAAAATGAGTCACTTAATTAATTTGTATTAATTGAAATATTCAAGAAAAGAACAATAACAATGACCATAATATATAAAAGCATTTGAGTTAGGTACGTGTAACCACATTGTCTCAACCTATAGGTCATCATTATTCGTTTTGTTTCTCTTCATTTTTATATTTTTTACTTTTACTCTTAATTTTTTAATTTGACTTTAAGTCTTCCAGCATCTCCTTTGTTTGCTTTTCTTTCTTTTTCTTTTTATTTTTTAATTGAATTAACGAAACCTTTTTTTTTAATCTTTTAAAAATACAGTAAAATAAAATAAAAAAGATAAAAAAACCTTAAAATTATTTAACACTAAAATATTTTTTTATTGAGTTAAAATTTATATACTGTTTAATACATAGGAATGGTGATTTTATTTTATGCTCATTTAATGAAATAAGGGATCTTCAACTTTGTGAGTGAAAAAAAACACATGAAATGACAATTTTACTTTATGCCTCATTCAACAAAACTAATAATAGAGTATAGAATCTATTTCCTTCAAAAGATTTGTGATTGGAATCCTATACTTCATGTGATGGTATTTAATTATTTTTCTTACATATTCTCATTAATTTTATAATAAAAGGTGCTATCACTAGTATATTTAAATAAGAAGTAAGATCACTTGATTAGAAGTTTCATACTTGTATTTGTTCTTACATTTCAAATGGCAATGTATATATTTTTTCTCACAAATAAAATAATTTTTGTACATTCTTATTTAGTGGCAACATTTTTTGCTATCGAGTTATAAAAAGCTAAACTTGAATATTACCATCAAGAATATAAATTGATATATTACATCTATAAAATATATATTAAAAATTCAATTTTAATTTTAATTTTTTTCTTATGAGGGAAATTTATATCATATAAATTAATTTTAATTTCATTTCACATTGATTTTACATATCAATCTGAAAACTACCAAACTATTTAGCATAGTTGGTAGTTTATAGGATAAGGAAACTTTCTTTGTCTCTAGAAAAAAATCATTATTTTTCTTTAGATAAATAATAATATATTTAAAATTATAAAGGTGAAGTATTCTTAAATAAAAAAAATATATAAAGATGAGGTAATTATAGACATGTTAGTCTCTAAAAATAATTGAGCTATTTTATCCTATCATTTAGAGATTTTTGTTTTGATTACAACTTAACCTAGAAGGTAAAGTGAAAATTGAATTCAGTCAATGATAGTTCAACCACTTCGATAATATGAGAGACCAATCAACCGCTGATAATTTAAAAAATTAATTAACAAAGCAATTCAATCACATGATAAATATTTTGAATCATTAATATATATATACATTATGCTGTAGCAACTGAATTCTGACTAGCCAATTTTACTTGTTGAACCAGAATAAATTGGGTTGTGATGGGGGAGTGCAATTGTTATCTCATTTGAGTTTGATAGAGGAAGACTAGAGAAGGTAGTGAATGCTTTTTCAATGGGGTTATGGCTATATTGTTTTAGGTTGTATGTTATTTTTCACATCGATTTGGTGTATTTAAGAGAACCAATTATCCTTAATAATGACTCAAAATTTAAACTCAAATAATTAAGATAAAAAGCCTATTAATCACTGGTTAACTTCCTTGACTTTAGCACTACATTCCATATACTTACGTTTGTTTACATATTATAACATTGTACATTATTTTGAGTTTCTGTTTGTATTAGACATGAGTTTGATGACATTGTGGTTCGATGCTAGTCCGGTATGAATTGAGGGGTATAGTTGTTCTTTGTGAGCTTTGTGTGTAACTGATGCAACCTTGAAAAAGTAAATCCATATTCTTGTTTTATTATTCCTCATAGAATGTTAAAGTGAGAAAGATCAAAATGATTACACCTCAACTATCGTATTTGAGAGTTTTGTTTGACATTTACACTTTTCTCATATGAAATCATTAGCCGTTTAATCTATAAGTATAATGGTCTAGGGTTTTCTTATTTCTCAACCTACTTAAAAAACTGAGTCAAAAATGAAATAAAATTTTACCTAATTCTGTTTAATTATTTTCAAATGAATCTTTGTTACTCTTGTAGAAAATTAGTTTAATACTACAGTCAAGGTCATTAGAACAGATAATGGGGCAAAGTTTATACTATCTTCATTTTATCATTCCAAAGGAATAGTACATCAAACTTCATGTGTAGGTTGAACCCCAGCAAAATGGGAGAGTACAGAGAAAGCATCAACATATTATGAATGTCACAAAGGGCATTAATTTTCCAAGCAAATATACCAAAAACATTTTGGTCATATGGTGCTGCACTCAGTTTTCGTAATCAACAGATTAACTACTCCATTACTAAACAACAAAACTCCATATAAATTCTGCACAATCAGCCTCCAGACCTTACGTATCTGAAGGTATTTGGTTGTCTTTCATTCGCATCCACATTACTTGCAAATAGGAAGAAAATTGATACTAGAGCTAGGAAGAGCATTTTCATTGGTTATCATCCTGGAACTAAAGGTTTCATCTTATTTGATATTAAAATCTGGGAAATTTTTATTTCAAGAAATGTTATTTTTTATGAACATTGTTTTCTATTTAAAATTTCAAGTTCACAGATGTCTGAACCTAATACTGAGGTGCCACTCCCTCAAACAACACCTATTCTTGACCATGATGTGATTCTACCGCTACAAACATCTCAGCAGCCAACACTTGAACACTCAGCAGCAGAATCATTACAGTATTGTGACTCTACTACAGATTCATCAAACATAGTTCCAATAGAAACAGAAACCATACCAACCCAAGTATCATGCAGACACTCAACACGATCAAGGAAGCCTCTTACATATCTTAAAGACTTTCATTGCAGCCTCGTGAACTCAGCACATACCAATGACTCATCAGGTATACTCTATCCTTTATCAGATTCACTGTCATATAACAATCTGTCACCAACACATAGGCATTTCCTTTTATCCATCTCAACAGAAACAGAACCTACATCTTACACTGAAGCTGTCAAGCATGATTGTTGGGTTAAAGCCATGAATTCTGAACTTGATGGTCTAAAGAAGACTAATACTTGGATACTACCTACATTACCTGAAGGAAAGGTACCAATTGGCTGTAAGTGGGTATATATAAAATAAAATACAAAGCTGATGGGTCAATTGAACGGTACAAAGCTAGACTCGTGGCCAAAGATTATACACAAACCGAAGGCATTGACTATCTTAAAACTTTCTCCCCAGTGGCCAAGATGAGTACTGTCAGGCTCTGACTTTCCATTGCATCTATCAAAAACTGGTATTTACACCAACTAAATGTCAATAACGTGTTTTTCCATGGCGATTTACATGAGGAGGTTAATATGAAACCACCACCACGTCTGAAGCTCCCACAGAAGAATGTGGTGCGCAAACTTGTGAAGTCCCTCTATGGATTAATGCAAGCCAGTCGTCAATGGTTCTTCAAGCTATCTGCCTTACCACTTCAGTCTGGTTACGTACAATCAAAGGCTGATTATTCTCTATTTGTTAAACATGACACAGAAGCTAACTCTTTTACTGCATTGTTAGTTTATGTGGATGGATATTATATTAGCAGGCAATGACTTCAAAGAGATTCAGCAAATTTAAAAAGGTGTTAGATGATTCTTTCAAGATCAAAGACTTGGGTGAGCTCAAGTTCTTTTTAGGACTGGAGATAGCCAGATCAAAATCAGGCATTGTTCTTTCACAACGAAAGTATGCCTTAGATGTGTTGAAGGATACTGGTTTTCTGGCTTGCATATCAGCAAGCACACCTATGGATATCACGTTAAAGCTGTCTAAAACTCAAGGACAGCCATATGCAGATCCTGCTTCTTACAGGAGACTAATTGGGAAGTTATTATACTTGACCGCTACTCGGCCAGATATTACATTCGCAGTCCATCATCTCAGTCAATTCCTTTCTAGACCAATGCAGGAACACTATAAGGCTGCCACCAGAGTTCTTAGATAGGTTAAGACTGCTCCAGGCCTTGGTTTATATTTCCATCTTCCTCACAGCTCCAACTGAGAGGTTTCAATGACTCAGATTGGGCTTCTAGTCCTGATAGTAGGAGATCTGTCACTGGGTTTTCTGTTTACTTAGGGGACTCATTGATATCATGGAAATGCAAAAAGCAAACCATAGTTTCTCAAAGTTCTTCTGAGGCAGAGTATCGTGCATTAGCAGTAATTTCATGTGAGATTCAGTGGATCAATTATTTGCTTCGTGATTTATCAATTGCTTTCCAACAGCCCTCATTGGTATTATTTGATAACCATCAGCATTACATATGGCTGCAAATTCAATTTTCCATGAGAGAACTAAGCATATCGAATTGGATTGTCACCTTGTGAGAGAAAAAGTGCAATCAGGCTTCATCCGTTTGCTTCCTGTTGCTTCAGTTAACAGCTAGCAGATATCTACACAAAAGCTCTGCCAACCTCAGCTTTTCAGTACTTACAATCCAGGCTAGGAATGCTTGACATTCATTCTCCAGCTTATGGGGGGGGGGGGGGTAACGACAGAATAGATAAGATCAGGATAATGCTCATAATAGATAAAAGATGATGTTTAATCAACTATTTTGAAACATATTACAGTTATAGTTAGTTGATTTAGTTTAGTTGATTCTGTTTTGTTAGTTTGTGTGTGTAAATACTTGTATATATAGACCATTTGGTCTCAGATGAATACGATCTCTCAACTTTCACTTCTCATACTTCAATAAAAACCATGCCCAGAACTCACATCACTTCAAACAGAACCCCAACCCAAAACCTTCAAGCTTTTACATTCATCACAGCTAGCTCCTACAAGGTGCATCACACTTGCACGATAGGCCATAGTAGCAAGCTCCTCCTCTCTGACTACCTCCCTATGTGCCTAGCCTCTAAACCCATATCAAGCCCATGTGCTAAGGTCTTGTGTACGCGGTTGTTTCTAGTGTAACGTTTGGAACATAGATACGGGTAGATAGCTACGTCTAATTTTTTTTTTCCATGCTCCACATTGCTAAGTTATTGAGGGGATACATAAGAATAAAAGGGTCTAATTTTATAAGTGCTGTTCAAGGAGATAACGTGGCTTTGCATGATGAAGTGGTGTTGTTAAATGTTAAATGATCTTTTGTCTTTAAGAATTTGTCGTGTATAATGGATAAATTGACCGTGGTATTTGAATGATTAAAGTCTAAAAAAAGGTGTAAAGTTCTATTGTACGACAAATAAAAAATATAAAAGGGGTTCAATTTGCAACATAAGAAAGAAAAGAGAGATTTAATAAATTTAAAAAAAAAGAGATAATGGACAGAATTTAGTGCAACATGAATTTGGAGCTTCATTTACAAGTCACGTGAATAGTAAAATAAATGATAAAGAGTATAATATAAAAGTATTTTTTGCTTGGTGGCAATCAAATTTAGTATTATATTTCCAATTTTCTTTTTGCTTACGTTGCTGTTTGCCTCCGCTAAAACTCTAATGGGTTGATTCTTTTTGATTTAAATTCATAATCAGCATTCCATAAAACAATCGTCATGCAAGTTTATTTTATAGTTTAGTATCATCTTCAACACAGCTTGAATTCATAAGAATTGATTGTACAGGTTTCCATTTATAGTGAATTAATTTAATAATTTTAATTATACGCATAATGACCACTAACCGGTCAATTATATATATTATGTGCTATGTTCAACATCATTTAGAATCATAGGAATTTATTGTATGGCTTTGTGCAAATCTTAAATCTCACTCGAAGAAAATTTAGTTTTGCAATCCTAATCATTCTTTTATGAAATTCTATCTTTGTAAATAATTTACTGTTAAATTGAAAATTACATTTTCATAATTTTTATTAAAATTAAATTAACTAACCAACAAATATTTTTTAGGTAAATTATGAGGCATTGATTCTTCTTTGTGGGGATACGTAGACACTTCGAGTAAGTCGAAATTGCAAGTATTATTTATGTTATTATAATTTATTTTTTGTTTAAAAGGAATAAATTAACTATTTTAAAGTTGTTAATAATTTACATAATTAACTTAGAATAATTGTCTTATGATGGATGCACAAGGGGTGGAAGTAGTAGAATTTAAGTTTTTATCGTTTCCTATACATACATAGACTTTCGAGCTTGACCTAGTTCATAGATCAAATTTTCCTTTATTTTTGTTGAAAAATTTATTTAATATTTTTCCTTATTCAATATATAATGGTGGCGATTCCATTATCCATTTTTTCATTGTTTCTTTTCCAATTCCTATGCTACTGTGACGCCCTCCAGGAACCGTCATGATAATAATAAAAAAGCTTTATATATCACCTCAAATTTAATATTTCATGAGAAGACTAAGTGCACAGCAATTGATTGTCATTTTGTCTAAGAGAAAACACTTTTTAAAAAAATAATTAAAGTTTCTTATTAAATGATCAAGTAGCATATGTCGTCACAAAGTCTCTAAGTTCCCTCTTGTTTGATTTGTTTCAGAGGTCAGTCACTTAGAATTTCAAAAGTATTTTCGAAGCATATAGCAATCGTTGCCATCAGTGTCGGAGTTTGAAGGCCGATCTATCTCATCACTTGACTTTTCCTACCTTTTTTCTCATCGCACTTGTGTCGGAGTGGATTTCCCCCTTTCTTTGTCTCTGTTCAAATCGATTTTTATTTCTAATGGGAGAACATAACTTAAAAACAGAGTAACGGCGTTAAATTTAATTTAGAAAAGGAGGAAAATGACATATTATTTTAATCATGCATGTCAAAATTTGATTGAGGAAATAGGAAAGGAGACAGTAGGAGAGACAAAGAATTTAAATTTATTGTTAGACTATTAGTTGGGAATTTGATTAGGATTTATTTCCTTTAATTAAGGAATAAATTTCTACAATTTTGTATATCAATATAAGCAGATGAGATGTTTCTCCCCTCAACCAATTCACAAATCTCTCTAGTATATTTTCAAGTATCACTACAAAAAAAAAAGGCTAAATTGAGACTGATTTTTCAGCTGTTATTTTTAACAAATCGGTCATTAATTATTTAGCAACCAAATTAACGACTGAATTTGTTAATTGTATTATTATAACATTTTTTTAATTTATTAATCAACCACTAAACTGATTGTTAAATTAATAATTAGTTTTTTTAAAATTTATTAATTAATCACTAAATAATAATTTTTTTAGATGTCATTAATCAGTTGTTGATAGATGATGGAATTGAAAATATATATATTATTTCTATAATATGATCATATCACTTGATCTATGTATAATTGCAGTATGATAGTATATTCCATTAAATAGTTATTTATTTTTATTTTTTTAAATGACAATTATAGGTTTTTTTGAAAAATACTCTGAAATATAAAGGAAAACATGAAATTTGTATCTAGCAACAATTGAAGGAGTTATAAAAGTAAAAAAATTGAATATTGAGTAAATTATACTTCACCATTTAAAAGTTTATAATATGATACTAACTTAATTTATAATATTAACTACAGTTATATTTAAGGTTAGAAGGAATATTCTATTAACAAAATTATATGAAAGTTAATTAATTTGATCAAGTGGAGTGGAGTGTATATTTTATGCAAGAATTAAGTTTAGTGTAATGGAGTTTAATTTACCCTTATTATTATTTTCAATCATTGAATTTTATATTTAATTTTTATAATTTAATATGTTTTGTCTAAGTTTAGATAAATAATTGATATTTAAAACTTAACTTAGATCATCTCATATTTGCTATATTGTACTATTATATAATTCATATACTTACAAGTATTTTTAGAGTTTTGTAAAAGCAACGGAAAAAAAACAAGTTGGCTTAGCCATAGAAATTTAAACTAAGCTTGAGAGGCCCTTAAACTCAAATATATATCATTTTAAAGTTTAACATGCTCAAGTTAAGAATTTCCTTGGTACTTGGTCTCTTCATATTTATTCGACGACGCAATGCCACAATACTTTAACTTGGTTGCTTTGACTAAGTCGACTTCAATCAAGTGTTCATAGTCAACATGATTTGATTTAGAAGTGTAACAAATATATATAAAAATGGAATGTGACACACTTTTTACACAGATTAAATTTTAGTCCATAAAAGATAAAGAAAAAGTAAGTTTAAAAAACAGAGAATCTTAAAAGTTAAGCTTAAAGCCTTAAAATTCTATTACATCCAATTTTAAAGTATTTGTTATCTTCAAAATTAAAAAAAAAAATGACTGGAGCTAATAGCCTAATAGTGATGTTGAAATTTGGAAATAAAAAAGGCCACAGCCTCAACCAGTTGATCCTCTGTGTATGTCACTTCGTAGTTTTAAATTTCAGTTTGTAATTATAATTATAATTGTGATATTGCTGTTAGAAAGTTTTTGTAATTGTAATATAACTTTAATTATAACTACATTAACTGTGTTTTTTTACTATTATTTGTAATTTTTATAATTATAATATAAATATAAGTGTAATTATAATTTAAAACCATGCATCATACATAAACACTGCTTATATTGCTATACATGTACGTGGAGATAAAATAATTTAAATGATTACGTGGGACTAAAAAATAAACTCAATAATGTAATGGAGGATAATATTGTTAATTAATTCCACCAATAGTGGTTTTATACTCGTAATTTTTAAGCATCCTTGCTTTTATAAAGGAATGAATAAAACAAATATTCCTTGATGAATGCTGTCAGATCTCAAGAATTGGTGTTTGACTAAATTGGGTCTAGATCGGTGAACCAAAATTGAACCGGTCATACCGGCCACGATTTGCAGGTTGACCGGCTCAGTATTTGTAAATGCCAAGAGTCTCATGAACGAACTCGAACCCATGCTTACACGTTGTCCTCCAAGCTGGAGATCACTAGACTAACAGAGTTAGTAAAATTAATTGCTTCTATTCTTTTTTATATGTTATGAGATGTAGGTTATCTTGGAACGATAGATCTATCATATGCTCGTCTGAATGTGATAAAGTTATTTGACCCCCGTATCATTATTTATCAGTTACTTAGTTCATATTATATATTATATAATTATGTTGAATTATGTTTTTTATTATATATGTATACACTTGTATTAAAAAATAAGTAAATTATTTTTAAGTATTGATAAACTTATATACACTAATATTTTATCAAATTAAAAAATATTTTAACATATTAAATATAAACTAGTAAATTTGGTTAAAAATATATATTTATCTACTTGATAAATATTCAAGACATTGAGAGAATGAAAATAAAATAAATATTGAAAATAATTATAATACAAGTAACAAATGTATAATATATTTATAGAAATTTAAATACAAACATTTATAAAAAAAAATTTATACATATTAAATTTTAAATATATTTAAATATACACCAGTCAATTATAATTTTAATTACAGTTGAACCATTAAATTATAAATCAGTCTTTTTATCAGTTTAATAATCAGTTCATTTTTTAGAATCTTACAAATGAGACATTGCTGGCAAGCATTGACAAGAATGCTAAGATATCAACTGTCAAGTAGCTGGGTGCCCAAACAGAGTTGCATTATAAGCTCTTTGGTGCAAGAGGCCATCTTAGGTCTGAGTTGAAAGGCACAAGCTACTTTGATTACAAGAACTTGCTGCATTTTGCAACTAAGCAAATTAACTTGACTCCACGCTTTGATCCCTTTCGTGAGCTTTTGAGTTGCAATCAGTGGAGGATGAGCTTGCTCCCAACACTTCTAACACTAGCCTGAATCATTTTGACGCTCTAGACTCCTCCAAATCCAAACCCAGATCTGATGGAATCAGCATGGATGATGATCGCGTGCCTATTCTGGAAGATATTATAAAATATTATATGACTCAAGTAATATATCTTAATTACTTTTAAATAATATATTAATTAAAGGACTAAATTTTGATTAGTGAATATGAAAGGTAATTTCTTAATAGATAATTAATTGTCTACTTGATGAGAGTGAGTTTAAAAAAAGGAGAGTTATCCTATTTGAAACTGGTCCTATCTCTACTTATAAGAGTTTTACGTTCTCCTCTCCATCACTCAAGAATGATGCAGAAAAAAAGAGGTCTAAAGAATAGATACGTAGTTTTTTTTCTTAGTAATTCTTGAATACATCAACATTCTTTCTACATTCAAGATCTTGATCATGGATCAAGGTAAGTAATTATTCCTATTATCTTCTTTAATATAATGGCATGTGTGAAAGTCATGAAATTCTAAGATTCTTGTTATAGTTGTATAATCTTTTCTCCCATCAAGAATCTTAGAAAACTATAACTTACAGTGGGGAGCAAAACTTTAGGGGTCTTATTAGTCAAAGTGGGTATGTTTCAGGACAAGTTAATGGGTCAATTTTTGTCTTTGGTGATTGTAAATTTCCATGAATGAAGCAATAAGAAAAAAGGGAAAAATTTCAGAAAATATTTTTATGAATGAAAAGAAATGGATAGTTTTTGCATTTGTGGTGGCCATGGTTTTATATTGTAGTCCACGAGAGCCTCCACAATTATAACGCAATGGCAATTGTAGCTGCAGCAATCGCATTTTTTTATGATTGTTCGTAATTTCTATAATCGCAGCATAACTACATTTGTAACTGCAATCACAGTTTGAAATCATGGTAATGGTCAATAAATAACATTCATATTCAGAATGCATGTTTTAGGGAACAATTTTTGTTTTATACACTTGTGAACTCAAATATGATGGAATCAGTATGAAGAATGATCGTGTGGTTGTTCCTTTCTCAATCCTAAACCTGGGCAGCTACTAGATTATATGACAAAAGTGGAGGGCTGTATGAATCACCATCTTGTCAGTCCTTAGCTTCTTTCCCTTCTTTCAATTATTAGTTTCTATCTTCCTTTTTTCTTTTCGTTTAGGACATTGACAAAGGAGATAGGGTGCAGTTTGACTTAGAAGGTAATCTTTTACAAATGAATTTCTAAGTTATATGGTTAAGAAAAGGAATTACTATGTCAATTTTTTTTGTCTCATAGTAGTCATATACAAGATTCAAATTTATCAACAAAGATCAAAATGGTTCTAAATGTTGAGGAGGAATTTATAAAAAAAATAAAACAATAGAGGAACCACTGAAAACTATTAATTGATCGTCTTTCCAGTTCATAATGGTAACTGCGATTGAGGGATCTTGTTGCAACATCCCTCGAGGTGGCATGAAGACGGACAAAAACTCTTTTTTGAAAAATAAAAATTAAAAAAATAAAATGAAATGATGATGTTATAGGATGATGAATGATATGCAATGAATGTAAAAGACGGAGTTGTTATCAATTATTTTTTTAATTAAAAAAATAGAATGGTACAATCGAAAACTAAAAGGAAAGAGAGATTGATTACGAATAAAGAAGATATTAGTATCCTGCACCATTCGTTCCAAGACATGTTATTTATTTAATTTAATATTACTAAATAAATTAAATTGGTCCTTTATTATTTCAAAAAAAAATAAATTATTTTTTTATTTTTTGTATGTCTCATTTTGTCAGACATATTATTAAAAGATGACAAATGACTTTGACAAAGAATGGGTGACTTAGTAGCCATTATTGTGCAAGACAAATTTTAAATCTTAATTTATTATGAAATAACAATTAAAATGAAAAATATGAAATAATGATTTAAGATTTTTTTAAATATCTCTAAAATTCTGCCAATAATACCTATAACTAAAATTAAAGGGATATTTGCATCACAAAAATAATTAAAATGTTGCTAATCCATTATCCAATGACAACCAAATGATGCAATATATACAATGTAAAAATAAAGCGCAGGAAATAACTAAAAAGCATTAAAAGGAACGGACACGTAAATGGTTCAGTACTAATCCCATGGCAGATTAAATATTGATCATTTTTTTTAGCCCAAACAATTAAGAAAACAATAAACCAGCAAATGAAAAAAAGAAAAGTAAATGCATTAAATAATAATAAAAAAAACATGTTGGCTTCAAATATGAAGCAAAATGCTTCGTACCGGAGATCACTATATGCTTAGAAACACGGAATATACCTTAGAGTCTGGGCTTTTTCTGAGATTGGAAACTTAATGTTGAATGAAGAGGAAAGGGAAACAGATTTCCAAAGGATGTTTTCTTTAGAGTTGCTCTCCTAATTTCAAAATGGAAGATGTTCTCTGGTTCTCTCCTCTGATTTTTGTCCCGTTTGGAGATTTTTCACTTCCTCTCTCAGATGATTTTTTTCAGTGAAAGCTCTCCTAATTTACGTGAGGCAGTGTTGGCGGGTGCAGGTGTAGAGTGGGGAGCAAAGGTGGGAGCAGAGATGGTTTCTGGTATTTTTTGTTTTTTCTGATTTTGCTTTTTTTTTTTGTTTTTTTAGATATTTTGACTTCTTTTTTGGGCATGTGGTTTGGATTTTGAGATGGATTCAGTTCCAAGACCAAGGTGGTATCGAATTCAAAAAATTTATGGACAAATTTGGGTGTTATCAGATATGTTATCGAAATTGACAAGGGCTATTTGTTAATTAGTATTTTATTGTCAATAATCACACACAAACAGCAGAACAAATGGGGGAAGAAAAATACACTAGATTGAGAAAATGCTTTAAATTAGTTAATATTACACTTTTCACTTGCAGTACTTCCTCTTGCACATAATAAATATCTTGTGTTTGTTTTATTTTAATCAATTGTAAAATGTAACAAAGATGTTAAAGATGTTAAATTTGATTAATTATTAGTATAAAAAATTTTACACTATTATTTAATTACATGCTGTTAAATTATTAAAAGATTTTAATTAAAATAACAATTATTGAAAATACTAAAAATATAATAACATGTGATTAGATGATAATATAAACAATAAATTTACATTGATAGTAGATTAAAATTAAATCTAAAATATTTTAAAGCGGTATCATTTATGAATTGAAATTGAAGTAATTAGATGCCTCGTCAAACCCTTTAATCAAAATATGATGATGGGTCTTAAAAATTATCCAATAAGGACTATGATGTCCCACGATGATTCAATTTTCTATTAGGACATTCATGTTCAAAAAAATGTCCCCAACAATAATTTTTAGTTGGCTTTATAATATTCAAGAAATTAAAATATTCATTAGTCTTAGTATTTAAAAAATTTATATTCATTAAATTGACAAGTGAGTATATTTTACAAGCTTTTTCGTCTATTAACTTGATAAACAAATGAATAAAATAAATGTTTACTCTAAAATAAAGCACACATAGGAGAGAAGAATACATATATAGATAAAGTTAAGTGTCAATAATTTTTTAGTTATGCCAAGAATTATTCAAGAAAATCTAATACTTATCATTTGGTTAATTGTCTTCCCTTAATATTTGACTATTCCTATTTTAACAGTCACAAGTGAGAAATAATTTCTAACTATGAATATTGTCAAAATGGCTTAGAAATAATATAGAACATGAGTTTTTAACTAGTTGTTTAGTCAGTTATTTTAAAAGAAATATTGTTAAAAGATTTTATATCGATTCAATTATTAATGAATTTTACAAGTATGAGTTCAACTATAATAAAGGAACAATACATTTAGTTTTTAAATTAAGAAACTTTTATTTAAATATCTTTACATTTATAGTTATGGTCGCTTCAACAGTTAATTCTTGGATTCGCCTTTCAGTATTTGATAGGTATTAATTTTGCCTGTACTTTTTTCTACCATTCTCTCTTCATTCCATGCCTTAAACTTCTTTTATATTAAAGTAAATAGGTGAAGATGTGATATTCTTTTGCTAAGAGATGTGCCAATTATTAGGTGTTACTTAGTGCTGATTGGGTGATGATGTGTTGCATTTACACTTCGTTTGGAGCAAGAGAGAAAATATAAGGAAAGAAAATATGAAAAAAGAAAATGATGAAAAAAAAATGAAGAAAAAATATTTTTCTTTTTATAAGTTTAAATGAAAAGAAAAAGACAGAAAAAAATGAGATTTAATTTATTTATTGTTTATTTGGTTATATAAAAAAGTGAAAGAAAAGAAAATATAATTTAGTAAAATCACATGTATGTCTTTCTTTCCATTTCATACTATGAGGTATGGATGGAAAAAATGTAGTTATACTTCCTTTTCCAGTACTGGATAAAAAACTAGGAGATTATCAAGTTTTAGACATGGAAAATGCATTAAACATGGAGTATATATATGGGTGCATAGACAAAGGTCAAGAACTATACGGCCAGCATATTTGAAGGACAAACAGGACTCTTGAACAAGATTCTGTGCCAGCTTGCGCTTGCAGCAATAGTTAGTTTTGGAAACTTTTGTATGACATAGTTAATTATGATTGGATAGGAAGAACTTGGAATGAATTGTAAAAATCCTATATAAATTGAATTCATAGAATGAATAAGCAAGTAACAAATTTTCCGAAATAAACTTCTTCTGTCTTGTCTGCTTAGGAGGTTCCCTTGCCTCGAACAAGGAAAATCCCAATTCCTATCATTTTGGTGCTTTCATTCCTTACTCACCATGTCTGTTCATTCCAAATCCAAAGCCACTGCTGCTGTTGCTACCCACGACACTCTTTCTGATGCTGTCGCGAAACTTGCCATTGCTCTCTCTCAAGCGTCCATCCATAAACGCCTTGATGAGGTTGTCAACAAGCTCGCCACCCTTGAATCCAAAATTGCCCAGGACTCACATACTGAATCCTCTGCTCCTCCAGTGGTGCCTTCTTGTTCCTTATACAAGGCCACATTCAAGTTGGATGTCCCCCGTTTTGATGGGTCAAACCCCTTGGGGTGGAGCTTTAAGACTAACCAATTTTTTCAGTGTCACTCCACGCCTAAAGGCCAGTGCTTGACCATTGCTTCCTTTTACATGGATGGGGAGGCCCTTAATTGGTTTCAGTGGATGCATACTAATGGCTAACTTTCCTCTTGGTCCACTTTTCTTCGTGCTTTGGAGCTCCGTTTTGCGTTACCTCTGTATGATGACCCCAGTGCTGCTCTATCCAAGCTTACACAAACTGGTTCTGTTCGAGAGTATCAAGCACAATTTGAAGAGTTAGCCAACCATGTCAATGGGTTACCACCCTCTTTTTTTCTCAACTCTTTTATCTTTGGACTAAAACCAGCCATTCGGCATTAAGTTCAGGTCCTTCTCACTTGTGACCTTACCACAGGCAATCGGCTTGGCCAAACTCCATGTGGATAAGTTGAATGATCCTCCTAAACGAGCATCTTCCTTTCGTTCTTCCCCTTTTTCAACTTCCCTTCCTGCATCAACTCCACCAACTCGGCCTTCTTCCTTTACCACCAAACCACCATTACTGCCAACCCCAACTTCCCCTTTTCCAATTAAGTGTCTCACTCCACAGGAGATGCGGTCTTGATGAGATAAAGGCTTGTGTTTTAATTGCAGCGAAAAATTTCATGTGGACTATCGATGTAAATCACATTTTTTCCTTTTATTGGCTAATGAGGAATCGTTGCCACCTCTTGCTTCTGACCCTCCTGAACTTTTGGAACCTGACCTTGACCCACCACAAGCCTCTCCTGCTCAAATCAATCTTCGTGCACTAATGGGCCACGCCACCCCCGAAACACTTCGTGTCATTGGCATTATCCACCATGCTAAAGTACAGGTGTTAATAGATGGAGGCAGTACTAACAATTTTATTCATGCTCGGGTGGCACTTTTTTGAGTCTTCTAATGCAACCTACCCCTTTTTTTAAGGTCTTGGTTGGGAATGGGGAGGAGCTCCAGTGCACTCACTTCTGCAGAGCTGTCTCCCTTGAGCTCCAGGATAAATCATTTTTTGTGGACTTATTTTTTCTACCTATCAGTGGCATTGACTTGGTTCTCGGTACTCAATGGCTCTAACAACTTGGGCCAATACTCACGGACTATTTGTACTTTAACTATGCAATTTGCTTGGCAGGGGAAATCAGTCACCCTCTATGCCTTTCCGTCCACTCAACCTTTTGAGCTTTCCCTTCACCAACTACGTCGCATTTCCTCTACTGAAGGTGCATTTGCCTTCTATAATTTGTTTGTCACTTCTCTCACTATTGACAAGCCCAATTCTACGTCACCTCCTCAAGTAGACCAACTCCTCCATCAATACATTTACATTTTTAACCAACATAATTCTCTCCCTTTTGCTCATGATATTGACCACCATATTCACCTAATTCCTGGCTCTTCCCTAATTAATGTCCAACAATATCGATACCCTTACTTCCAAAAGATAGAAATTGAGAACCAAGTTCATGAGATGCTAGCTAAAGGCATTACTCGTCCCAGCACCCGTGCCTTCTCTTCATCTGTTCTATTGATCCACAAGAAAGATGGTTCTTGGTGTTTTTGCATAGATTATAGGGCTCTTAATGCTATCACTATCAAGGACCGCTTTCCTATCCCCACAGTGGATGAATTCCTTGATGAATTGCATGGAGCCAAGTGGTTTTCAAAGTTGGACCTTTGCTCCGGTTATCACCAAATTTTGATGAACCCAGCTGATATTCACAGGACCGCCTTTCATGCCCACGAAGAGCATTACGAATTTCTGGTCATGCCCTTTGGTCTTTGTAAAGCACCTGCCTCTTTCCAAGCCACAACGAATTCACTTTTTAGGCCATACTTAAGTAAGTTTGTTATTATTTTCTTTGATGACATTCTTATTTATAGTGCTTCTTTGGATGACCATTTGGTTTATTTGGAAAAAGTTTTAGCATGCCTCATTGCTGTCTCTTTCTTCCTTAAGCTTTCCACAAGTTCTTTTTGCCAAGAATCTATGGAATATTTTGGTTACATAATATCAGCACAGGGTGTAACAGCAGATCCCTCCAAATTGGCAGCCATGAACAATTGGCCTACTCCTCAATCTGTCAAGTAGTTGCGTGTGTTTTTGGGACTCACTGGTTTCTACAGAAAGTTCATTTGGCATTATGTTTCATTGCAGGTCCCCTTACTGATTTACTCAAAAAGGACTCTTTATTTGGTCCCTTGTTGCAGAGGCTTCTTTTCTTGAATTGAAGAAAGCAAAGCTTCAAGCCCCAGTATTACTATTACCTAATTGTAATCTTTCATTTATAGTGAAAACTTATGCTTCTGGCAGTGGTATGGGTGCTGCTTTAATGCAAGACAATCATCCAATTGCATACTTCAACAAAAAGTTCTACCCAAAACTCCTTTACTCTTCTACATATATTCGGGAAATGAATGCAATTGTCTCTGCTGTGAAGAAATAGTGGCAATACCTACTTGGGTAGCCGTGTACCATTATTACGGATCAAAGGAGTATTAAAGAGTTGTTCACTTAGGTCATTCAGACCCCAGAGCAGCAACACTATTTATCCAAGCTTATGGGTTTTGACTACACAATTTCTTACAAGCCAGGTAGTCAAAATTCAGTAGCTGATGCGCTATCACGAGTCACCCTTCTAGAATTTGCTCAATATTTGTTATTGTCAACTCCTCAGTTCGCCATTCTGGCTCAAATCCGTGCTAAAATCCAGGGAGACTCTGCTTTATCCCAACTTTACCATGGTATCCGTAAAGTCCCTGCCACTTATCCAGATTATCAGGTGCTTAATGGCTTAATTTATTTCAAGGGTCAAGTTCTCTTGGGCTCCAATTCTTCACTTAAACAACCATTGTTAGAGGAGTTCCATTCTACTCCAAATGGTAGTCATGCAAGAATTTCTAAAACTTATTGCCGACTTTCTGCTAACTTTTATCGGACAGCCATGCGTGCAGACATAAATTGTCTCTAAATGTAACATCTACTAGCAGACAAAGTACTCTACCCAACCACCTGGAGGGCTGCTTCGACCAATCGAAATTCCAAATCAGGTGTGGGAGGATCTTGCCTTGGATTTCATCACAGGGTTACCTACTCTTCTAAGGCTACTCACTTTGGTCTCTTACCCGCACATTTCACAGCTTCAAAGGCAGTAGAGCTCTTTATTCATATGGTCTGCAAGCATCATGGCATTCCCAAGAGCCTTATCTCTGATAGAGATCCAATCTTTATCAGTAAATTCTAGCACGACCTTTTTACTCATAGTGGCACCAAGTTTCATATGAGCACTACTTACCACCCTCAGATTGATGGCCAGACTGAGGTTCTTAATTGGGTTCTTCAGTAGTACTTGCTTGCCTTTGTCCATGATCACCCCAATCAATGGGCAAATTCCTTCCTTGAGCAAAGTTGAGTTATAATACTACTGTTCATACTTCGACTGGAATTTCTCCTTTTCAGGTAGTCTTTGGGCGAGCACCATCATCCATTTCTCATTATGTTGCAAGGACATCAACTATTGCAGCAGCTGACATTGACTTGTCTACTCGTGAGACCAGTTTAGCTAAGTTGTGAACCAATCTGCTCAAAGCTCAATAGCAAATGAAACGTTGGACTGATAATCATCGCAGAGACGTATCCTTTCCAGTTGGTACTTGGGTGCATGTCAAATTGCGGCCATATCGTCAACATTCTGGGGTGGTCACCGAATTCAGAAATTGGCAAAATGTTTTTACGGGCCCTTTCAGGTGGTGGAACAATTGGGTCCAGTTGCTTATCGTCTACAATTACGCCCTGACTCTAAGATCCACCCAGTGTTTCATTTCTCCCTCCTCAAGCCTCATATGGGTGAACCTCCTTCTGCTACATCAGAACTACCTGCAGATGCGGTGGACAACCTTTGGTCCATCCACTCTCTATTCTGGACTTCAAGTTACCTGATCAGGACCCTGCTCAAACCTGTAAGAATTTCTTTCTTCTCTATATCATATATCTCTTACAAATGAATTATTTATAGGCTGTAGTTTGCTATTCTAAAACTGAAAGATTAAATTCTATTAATAGCCATAAACCAAAATTAAAACCCACTATCTCTTGTAGAAACCCTTAGCCATTCCAAAACAAAAACTGCTGAATTAAACCCACTAAAAGCTGACATTTAACGTTTATTCAACAAAACTCCCCCATAAACTTAAATGCTTCTGCCATCCTTCATGCCGATCAATTTCTTGCAGTTTTCGAGAAGTACCATCGGTAGCGGTTTAGTGAAGATGTCCGCGACTTGGTCCCGACTTGCCACGTGCACTAATTCCACACTTCCTTCCTTCACATGATCTCGGATGAAGTGAAAACGAACGTCGATATGTTTGCTTCTCTCATGATTCACAGGGTTCTTTGCCAACTCGATTGCCGATTTGTTGTCAACTCGTATCACAGTCGCATCGAGTTGTTGTTGTTCCAACTTGCCCAACAAATTTCTGAGCCATATCGCATGACATACACACCAAGACGCTGCCACATATTCAGCTTCACATGTCGAGAGCGTCACGATCGGTTGTTTTTTTGAAAGCCAAGTAAACGCTGTGTCACCCATAAAGAACACATATCCCGATGTGCTTTTCCGATCGTCTAAGTCTCCGCACCAATCGCTGTCGGAGTACCCAATCAACTTGTAATCTTCTGCATTCGAATAGAATAACCCGAGTGACACCGTTCCTTGGATATACCGTAGGATTCGCTTCAACGCCTTCCAATGTGAATAAACCGGCTCCTCCATGAACCGACTTACAATACCAACACTTAATGAAAGGTCCGGCCTTGTGCATGTGAGATAGCGAAGGCTTCCCACCAAACTCCGGTATTTGCTTGCGTCGACTCGTACTCCTCCATCGAACTTTGAGAGTTTTGCACCCGGTTCCATTGGTGTTGAAACCGGGTTGCAATGTGCCATCTTGTACTTCTTCAAAATCTCCTTTGCATATGCCTCCTGTGACACAAAAATACCTGTCTCTCCTTGTCTTACCTCCAGACCAAGGAAAAACTTCATCAAACCCAAATCTGTCATCTCGAATTCCCGTGCCATTTCGCTCTTAAATTCTTGTATCATCTCATCATTGTTCCCCATAAAAATGAGGTCATCGACATAAAGAGCAACAAATAACATATTACCTCCACTCTTCTTCACGTAAAGGGCATGTTCGTAGGGACATTGCTCAAACTTGTTCTCCTTGAAGTATGTATCGATACGAGTATTCCATGCCCGCGGTGCTTGCTTCAACCCGTAAAGCGCCTTCTTCAATTTCAGCACCTTCTTTTCCTCTCCGATTTTCATGTACCCGGGTGGTTGTTCGATGTAGACTTCTTCTTCGAGCACACCATTCAAGAATGCCGACTTGACATCCATTTGAAATATCGGCCATTTGAATTGAGCCGCTTGTGAAATGAGCAATCGGATTGTCTCCATTCTTGCAACGGGAGCAAACACCTCGTCATAATCGATTCCCGCCTTTTGCTTGTATCCCTTTGCAACAAGTCGCGCCTTGTACCGTTCTATCTCGCCTTGAGCATTCATCTTTCTCTTGAACACCCACTTCACACCAATGGGCTGACTTCCTTTCGGCAATTCCGCTAACTCCCATGTGTTGTTGCGGTCAATTGCTTTAATCTCCTCGTCCATGGCAGTTTGCCACTTCTTGTCTCGCACCGCCTCTTCAAAACTTATATTCTCAGAATCTGCCAAAAGACATACAAGGTGTACCTCATTTGTCGAATCATACAAATCTTGCAAACTTCGTATTTTGGGTTGTCGCGGTTCATCTTCATCATCAGTAGTTTCAGGATTTGTCGGTATGGTTGTTGGTATAGCGGTTGATGATTCTGCAGCTTCGATGATAACCTCCGTTGAGTTATTCCAATCCCACTCGTTTGCTTCATTAACTCGTACATCACGACTCACCACAACCTTCTTGCTTATCGGGTCGAGTAGCTTGTATCCTTTTGTTTTCTCATCATACCCAATAAAAATATACCTTTTGCTTCTGTCTTCGAGCTTCGTTCTTCGCTGATCCGGCACGTGTGCATAGGCCACACTACCGAATACTTTGAGATGAGAAACTGTCGGTTTTTGTCCGCTCCATGCCTCTTGTGGTGTTTGATCATCCAACTTCGCATGTGGACACCGATTTTGCACATAGATGGCGCATTGCACGGCTTCCGCCCAAAATTCCTTCGGCATCTTCTTGCTCTTAAGCATTGACCGAACCATGTTGAGAATGGTCCGGATTCTTCCTCTCGGCCACACCGTTTTGTTGTGGAGAGTACGGTGCGGTTAGAAATCGCCTTATGCCTTGCTCCTCACAAATACTCCATGAAAGCCGTCGAAGTATACTCGCCACCTCTATCGGATCGTACGGTTTTGATGTGTCTACCGGTTGCCTTTTCCACCATCACTTTGAACTTTTTGAACACCTCGAACGCCTCAGATTTTTCCTTCAGAAAATAAACCCAAGTTTTTCGTGAGAAATCATCGATAAAGGAAATGAAATACCTTTTACCGCTAAAAGATTCGGGGGTGATTGGTCCACATATATCGGTATGAATTAACTCGAGAGGTTGCTTAGCCCGATATTCTGCCTTCTTTTGAAACGAAGTTCTCGCATGCTTGCCGAGCACACATTCTTCACAAAATTTTCCCTCGTAGTCCATATTCCGGTAGCCCGTGCACCATGTTCTTCTTCGCCAACTCGTTTAGACCACCATGATGTAGGTGACCAAAGCGGAGATGCCACAGCGACGCCTTGTCTTCTACGTCGACTCGCAAACATTTTTCTTGCACGCTTCTCAAATTTAGCTTGTACATGCGATTTCTCCCCATTTCAACTCGAGCGACCGAACACCCTTTCTTATCTTTCAAGTGTAATACCCGATCTTTCATAAGGACCGAATAACCTTTCTCCATGAGTTGCCCCATACTCAAAATGTTGCTCTTGAGATCTGGTACGAAATACACATCTTGGATTAACCCAACTAAGCCATCCTTTTGTAAGTAACAAACCGTACCTTGGCCTTTGACCTCAACCTTCGACGCATCTCCAAACGACACATGTCCAGTTTCAACCTTTCGCATCTCTTTGAAAAGGTGCTCGTGCCCGCACATATGGTTGCTTGCACCCGTGTCGAGGTACCACACCGTGTCGTTGTCGGTGATGACTTCGTTGTGTGCCATCAAAAGAAAACCTTCTTTCGCCTCATCTTCAGTGGCTAGGTTGGTTGTCTCTTCCACCTTTTTCTCGACTCGACATTCTTTCGCGAAATGCCCCACCTTGCCACAATTATAACACTTATCGGAGTTGCAATCCTTCGCATAGTGACCATATTTGCCACACTTGTAGCACTCGATGTTGGAATAATTCGACCGACCGCCTCTCCCACGACCACGTCCTCTTCCACGCCAATTCTGTTGGTTTGATTGCCACTTCTCCTCATAAAACCCTTCTTGACCGCGGCCTCTACCACCGCGACCATTTCCTCGACCTCCACGGCCACGCCCTCTACCTCGAAAAAGTTTTGAGAATAGAGTACCTTTTCGTCTTTGATTGATGCCTTGGTTTGAAGTGCTTGCTCGAGTGTCTCCTCCTTCTTCTTCTTCTTACGTTGTTCGTGTGCCTCGAGAGAACCAGCGAGTTCGTCGACCATGAGCGTTGCTAGGTCCTTTGACTCTTCTATGGCACATACGACATTTTCAAAACTGTCGGTCAACGACCTCAAAATCTTCTCCACAACTCGCGCATCGTTCAACGCTTCTCCGTTTCGGTTGAGTTGGTTCACCACGGTTTGAACACGCGTGATGTAGTCGGAGACACCTTCCGATTCCTTCATCTTCATGCCTTCCAACTCGCCGCGAAGAGTTTGAAGGCGGACTTGTCTAACTCGGTCGGCTCCTTTGTACACATTCGCCAAAATGTCCCACGCTTCTTTTGAAGTTGTCGCACTAGCAATCTTCTCAAAGCCCGACTCGTCAACAGCTCGGAACAACATGTACAGTGCCGCCTTATCTTTCGATCGCGTCTCTTTCAACGCCTTGTGTTGAGCCGTCGTATATCCCGCGGTAGTTGCCGGTTCTTCGAAACCTTCTTGGACCACCTCCCAATCATCTTGAGACCCGAGAAGAGCTTTCATTTGGATGCTCCAATTCTCGTAATTCGCCTTCGTTAGTCGGGGCAGCGGCACATTATTGATCACACTCGCCATAGGTGCTCTGATACCAATTTGTAAGAATTTCTTTCTTCTCTATTATCATATATCTCTTACAAATGAATTATTTATAGGCTGTAGTTTGCTATTCTAAAACTGAAAGATTAAATTCTATTAATAGTCATAAACCAAAATTAAAACCCACTATCTCTTGTAGAAACCCTTAGCCATTCCAAAACAAAAACTGCTGAATTAAACCCACTAAAAGCTGACATTTAACGTTTATTCAACAAAACCCATGCGCTGGTACAATGGACTGGCTTATTTCTAGAGGAAGCCACTTGGGAGTCCTGGACTCAATTTCAGAGAGGATGGTAGTGATAGTACCCAGTCCAAGGCAGCAGAGCCAGAGCAGTCCAATCGTGTTAAGAAACGGCCAGCATATTTGGAGGACTACCAGGACTCGAGCAACATCCTGTGCTAGCTTGCACTGGCAGCAATAGTTAGTTTTAACAAAGTTTGTATGACATAGGGAATTATGATTGGATAAGAAGAATCTGGAATTAATTGTAAAAATCCTATATAAACTGAATTCACAGAATGAATAAGCAAGCAGCAGATTTCTCAAAAAATCTTCTTCTCTCTTGTCTGCTTAGGAGGTTCCCTCGTCTCGAACAAGGAAAATCCCAATTCTTATCACACTATATAGACTTGGCTTTGCAAAACTCAAGCAAATTCGGATTTTGAGAATTGGAGGCACCATTTCAAATACTACGAGCAGGAATTTTTTGTTTTTTATTCTCTAAAGATATAAATGTCATCATTTTAGTCGTTTAAAGAATTTTATGATCAATTTAGCCTCTAAATCTATAAAGTGACATCATTTTGATCATTCAAAAAAATTAATTTCAATTTATTCCCTCAATGATCGAAAAATATTATCAATTTAGTCTCTCAATTATACAAAATTATCTTTAATTTAGTCCATCAATAATTAAAATTTTGTCAATTTAGTCCTTATCCGTAAATAGAAAGACGATATTTATGTCAATTTTTAAATTTAAAGACTAAATTAATGATAAATTTTTTTAGAAGACTAAATTAATAACATTGATATTTTTGGAGGACCAAAAAGAGGTTTTATTCAAAAAATTATGCAAGTTAATAAGGATTGAAATCATATGTTACATTACATAAGCTATATAGCTTCTTATGGGAAATGTTCCAGTCGGATTGTAATAGTGAAAAGTGAGATAACTTTTCTATGTTTTTTTTGACAAGTAAATCATTTTCGAAACATATGATGAGCTAGATGTTAAAATTTAAAAGGTAATTGCATGCTTGTAAAATAATGAATCAAATGACTCTTGATATTTTCACTAATATAGCAAGACTAAAAATTTTCCTTAAATTAGGAATTTATTTTGGTTCATAACGATTGTTCTATCTAATGTTACTCTTTTTCACATCTCGTTTTACATAATAAAAATTATAGAGAAAAATTAGAAATAAATATTTTCGAAGGGATTGACATATATGGAAATAGCTATCTAAAATTAATATTTAATATTTGGTTCAGTTCAAATAATGGAGCTTTAGAACAGTAAAAATTTATATTAGCAAATTGATTTTGAAAGGTTGTGATTTTCATCGATGGATATATAATATTAAAGAAATTATGAATCTATTATTCAAAATATATAAAGTTATATATTATATAGATAAAATAACAAAGAAAAATGATTTAGCTTTATTAATCTATTTTTTATTTTTATTACTATAATGTAATATTAATTATATAATTATTAAAATAAATTTTTTAATTAAAAATTATATTTAAAATAAGGCATTTTTTTGGTACAGCTAAAAAATGCCTTATTTTAAACATAATTGTTAATTTAAAACAAAAAAAATATTTTAATAATGATCTGATTAATATTAAATTATAAAGAAAACATGAAATATGATTTTTGTAATGGGGTGAAAAATGCTATAAGAGAAATGCTTCCGATTAAAAAAAAAAAATGCTATAAGAGGAAGATAGAAAGAAGCGCGCACCTCAGCGTCTCTAGTAGTTTACTGGTGCTACTTCTCCGAAGATTTATTCCACAGCGGCCATGGTAAACATGGCGTCAATGTTCATAATAAAATCTCTGCGTGACATGCCTGAAAGTTTATAGAAGGAGAAAAACAAACGACGATGGAACCTACTCTTCATAAGAGAGAACGGAAGAGACATATATAAAAAAAAATGTCAGAAAGGAAGTCGGAAAGAACGTTCAAATGGCTCAAATGCGGGTGCTGGCAACTGAAAGTGACACACTCATTGGCTCAGTCAAATACGTTAAATTCTTGGTGTCTCCAAGCATTATGAGAAGATAGACAACGGCATGAAAATGACACTCATCTCGTAGAGTCTTATATAATAAAAGCAAAACATTTTCAACCTACTGTGCTACACCATTTTCCCTTGAAACAAATTATAAAATGAAGTACCAATCTAAAGTAATACTTGTAAGTTATAACTCATTATTCATAAATATTTGGTTTGGTTCGATCGGTTTTGGAAGTTCTTATGATTTGGTTTTATTTTTTAAAATTCAAGAACCGGATATTAGTTTGGTTAGAAGGACCATAAGTACCCTAACAAATCAAGAACATAATTATTATTGACTCTTATGTCCTCCTCCAAGCTTTAGAGATTTAAAAAAATTCTCCAAATACAAAAATTATGTAACTTAACAAGTATAGAAATCATAAGTAACATTATATAGCTATATATATAGCTTCTTAGGGAAAAAGTTTTTCTCTTATTGTGATAATTGCCTAAATATTATATATTTTGTCTATTAAAAGAATGTTTATTCATACTATTGTGCATGTTAATTTTGATAATTTATGCATTACTAATTATTTATTTAAGAAAAATTAATTATTAATTTGTTTTTATTGTAGAAAATACACAATGAAAAGAAGAATTGATGAATTGAAGTTCATGTTCTAATGACAAAGTGGAGTGAGTGGTTATAATTAAGCAACTTGGTAGTGAAAGAAAAGAAAAAAAAAAGAGTAAAATTAATTAAAGCCAAGATAGCCCACTGTCAAAGTTGGTAGAAATATAGAATGGTTCACTCGCGGCCGACAAATCAGTTTAAATAAAAAAAAAGAAAAAGAAAGGAACAACCAATAAAAAAAGTGGGCTCGCGGCACACAGGAGAAATTATTGCATGTTTTTAGGTATAATAAATGTATACTCTAAAAAAATATTTTTTTATTAATTTTTTAAAAGACTTATATAAGTTTTATGTTAATAATTTAAAATAAATAGTGGAGATATTTTCTAAAATATGTATTTATTGTGTTCCAAGTGCATGCAATAATTCTTATGCAAAGTGAAAGGAAGGTGAAACATGGTGGCCCGGGATGCCAATTACAAAGTAGAGAAGATGGTGGAATTAGAGGGTAACAGACAATACTAAGAGGGTAAAGATGAAGATGCTATTTTTAAAATTATTTGTTAAAACCTTGCTAATTTTAGTATAAAATTGTATTAGACTATTGTTTTTCATATTTAAGTTCAATTATGTTTTTTTTTCATGTTTTAAATGTATTCTTACTCTCTTAGTATTGACAATAATTATTGGACATCAATTGCAATTTTTACATAGCAGTACAGTTGATAACTAACCCATCACAGAATTTCAAAAAATTTAAGAGCCAAAGATATATAGGAGGAGATTTCCTTCCTAAAGTGACAAAGGAATCATAATTTCGTAACTAAGCAAGAGAGTTGAATTTGTCAAATATATTGTCTTGATAAAATTTCCCATAAATACATTTATTGTGAAAAATAACAACTAATAAATGTTTAACATATTATCTTCAATATTGGTACCTATCACAACGTATCCGGAGGACATTACAATAAGAGACAACTAAATTTATACAAAAATTTAAGAATTGTCACTAATTTTTATTTATTAAAAAAATAATTAAAAAAATTCTTTTAAAAGCAAATTAGTCTGTTAAAAAATAGAAGATCAGGTTTGGGAGTCTAATTATACATATGGAAGGACAAAACCTTAATCTTACTGTAACCCTGATATATCAATCTAAAGACAACCCTAAAGTAATTGTGCAACTTAAATAACCTCTAAAAAATATTTATTTTACCTCAAAAATTTAAACTAGAAATAACATAACAAATAATGATATAAAAAAACAAAAGATTAAATGAAAATATTTACATTTTACTTGCCTATGTATCCCTATATGCAATGGAAAATCAAAGCCATGTAATTCTTGTAAAAAAATGTTAGTATGTTAAAGAATTTTATGAAAATTAAGAATTGATTAAATTAAAAATGCTTTGTTGATAAAAACAAAATGTTTAATGGATTGATAAAAAAATGGATTGATTTTAAAAGAAAATGACTATTTGTGTTGAATGATTAACTTGATTATTGATGAATTCTTATAGGATTGAGTCATGTATTAACTATAGAGCCATTCTGAAAATAGGTAAAGGAGATTTAATTCTCCAAACCACTAAATGCACTTATTTAATTGTTAAAAAATTTCTATAAGATTGAGTCATGGATTAACCACAAAGTCATCCTAGAAATAAGTTAAGAAGATTTACTCCTCAAAACTTCCAAATGTACTTATTTAATTGTTAAGAAAACTCTACAAGATTGAGTCATGGATTAACCAAGTGCCATCTTGAAAATATATCAAGTAGATTTACTTCTCAAAACCTCTAAATGCACTTATTTAATTGTTAAGAAATCCCTACAAGATTAAGTCATGTAATAAAATGGTATCAATCCATTTCTGATAGATGCAGAAGTTTTCTGATACATGTAGATACAAAGCTGTGTCCTTTTATAGACCAATTCATTTGCAATATGTAACTAACAGATAAAAGAAGCTAAACAAATAGATAACAGAATAGCTAACAAATAAAAGAAGCTAAACAAACAGATAAAACAACAAAGCTATCTTATCCTATGGAATTGAATTTGAATCTTCACTTCAATATCTTCACTGCAACATCTTCACGTCTTCACCAGCTGAATCTTATCTCCAATACTCCCCCTCAAGTTGGAGCATGTAGGTAATTAGTGCCCAACTTGCCTATGATCGAATGGAATGATGTCTTCCTGAGAGCTTTGGTAAAGATATCGGCCAGTTGAGATTGAGATCGGACATATGACGTACAAATTGTTTTGGATAGCAGATGTTGTCGCATGAAGTGACAATCTAATTCGATATGCTTTGTACGTTCGTGAAATACTGAGTTGGCAGCAATATGCAGAGCTGCTTGGTTGTCACACAGCAAGCGCATAGGTTGGGTGTGAGCAACACAGAGAGAACCCAGAAAGGATTTTAGCCAAATTAATTCAGAGGTTGTGGTAGCCATTGATCGATACTCGGCTTCTGCAGATGAGCGAGAGACAGTAATTTGTTTCTTGGTCTTCCATGAAACTAGTGAATCTCCTAACATTATAAAAATAACCCGTAATAGACCTGCGCGTAAAGGGACAACTTGCCCAGTCAGCATCGCAATAAGCATATATCTGCAAATCACAATCGTTCTTCAACAAGATTCCTTGTCCCGGATTCGATTTTACGTAATGAAGGACTCAAATCACAGCATCAAAGTGCTGTTGTTTAGGAGATTGCATGAATTGGGAGAGGACATGTACAGAATAACACAGGCCGGGCCGAGTGATTGTGAGATAAACCAAGCATCCTATAAGACGCCTATACCTGAGCAGGGTCTTCAAAGTCTGGGCCATTAGCAAGTGCAAGTTTATGATTCTGCTCTATGGGAGAAGATGTCGGTTTACAGCCTAGCAAACCTGATTCAGATAGGATATCCAACGCATACTTTCGCTGCGAGAGAAATAGACCACTTGGCCCGCGAGCTATCTCTATGCCCAGAAAATATTTCAATGATCCTAGGTCTTTGATTTTGAAGCAAGAATTGAGATAGTCTTTCACCTCCTAACATGCTTTGGTGTTGTTGCCGGTGAGGACAATGTCATCCACATAGATGAGCAAAACAACGAAAATACCCTCACGTTGTAGAGTAAACAGTGTATGGTCTGCCTATGATTGAACAAAGCCATAAGTTTCCAAGGAAGTACTCAGTTTGGCAAACCAGTTCCGAGGAGATTGGCACAGGCCATACAATGATTTGCGCAAGCAACACACTTTGTGAGCGTCTTCGATGGTGAAGCCCGGAGGTAACTGCATGTACACCTCTTCGTGAAGATCTCCATGGAGAAAGGCGTTATGGACATCAAGTTGATGAAGTTCCCACTGTTTTGCAGCAGCCACAGCAAGTAGTGTTCGGACACTCACCTTTTTTTACAACGGCTGCAAACGTCTCTGTATAGTCCTCACCTTCCACCTGGTTGTTACCAACCATGACCAAGCGTGCTTTATACCGTTCTACCGACCCATCTGAGTTGTATTTGATCTTTATACACCCATTTGCATGGTAAAGCTCGCTTTCCGTGAGGCAAATCTGTTATCTCCCACGTACCGTTTTCTTCTAATGCATGGAGCTCTTTTTGCATGGCCTCTACCCATCTTGCATCGGTCATGGCTTGCTTGAGACTGGTTGATTCTGTTTCTACAGTGATGGCTGCTAGGAAAGCACGGTACGGTATGGAGAATTTTGAATAAGTAACATAATTCGAGATGGGGTAGGGTGTACCTGTGATGGGATCGGCTTGGGTGAGAGTTTTGGATGGTGTGTGTGTACTAGCCATGTTGCACTGATAGTCTTTTAGGTAGGCTAGGGCCTTGCGTTCATGATGGTTACGTCTTGAAGATGTGCTAACCGTTTGATCAAGAGTGTTATTCTCCCTGTCTGCTGCTATGGTACTCAGGTCGGTTCGCTATGGGTGTGTGGTGATGTCTTCGGGCTCGTTATGATCAATGTGACAGCCAGCTTCTCCCGCATTGTCTTGTGCATTGGGGCATTCAGCATCTTCGTCTATTTCGTGTTCTAATGGGTTGTGAGCACCAAGGGAAATACTAGATGGCATGTTGCTGTGGAACTGCGCGGATGATTCTTGACGAGGATAAAGGAATACATCCTCATGGAACTGTACATCTCTGGATACAAAAATTTCTTGTGATTCAAGATCATATAACTTCCTTCCCTTCTGTGCTGTAGGGTACCCAAGGAACATGCAGCTCCTTGATCTAGCAGTAAACTTATCCCGTGGCTTTGGTCTTGGGTGTGCATAGCACAAACACCCAAAGACACGTAAATGATTATACTGTGGCTGGACACCGTAAAGAACTTCATATGGTGTCTTTCCAGCAAGCAAACTAGACGGGGTTCGATTGATTAAATGTGTTGCAGTGGTCACGCACTCACCCCAAAAATCCACTGGAACACGGGCTTGGAAACGCAGTGCTCGGGCAACATTCAAAATGTGTCTGTGTTTTCTCTCCACTCTTCCGTTTTGCTGTGGAGTGTCTACACATGATGTCTAATGAATTATTCCATTCTCATTGTAAAACTTAATCAAAGTTCTTGATTTATATTCAGTCTCGTTATCAGGTCTAAATACTTTTACTGATTTTTCGAACTGATTTTGTGCCAGTGCAACAAATTTCTTCATGCAATCCATCGTTTCACTTTTCTCAGCCATCACAAATACCTAGACGGCTCTACTAAAATCATCAACCATAGTTAAAAAATAGTGGGCACCAGAAAAGGATGAAGTTCTATAAGGTCCCCATATATCTCCATGCACAAGTTCGAAACAATCTTTACTGTGATGATTACTTATTGAAAACATGTTTCTTGTTTTGTTTGGCACGGTAACATACATCACATGCACCGTGACTCACACCCCTACCCCTAAATTCAGTAAGTTCTAGGAGCAGAGAGATGGCTTAACGCGAAGGATGCCCGAGTCGTTGATGCCATAGCTCCATAGAATCATTCGAACGTACTGCATGTGCTCGACCTTGCTTTGGGCTGTACACATAGACACCTTCATGTTGCTCACCCAATCCAGTCTCCATCTTCAACGTTGGGTCCTGCAAAATACAGTTGTTATTAGTGAATTTCACGCTGTTGTTGTTTATCTGAACAAATTGTGCAACCAAAATCAAGTTGCATTGCAGGTTAGGCACAAACAGCACATCTATTATGCATAAATTTGGTTCAAGGGTAACTGTTCCTCATTTAACTGCATATATAACACTGCCATTCGGTAATTTAACTGCCAAGGGTTTGATGTTTTCCACATTGCTCAGCAATTCAAGAGTTCCTGTCATATGTTGAGATGCACCACTGTCAACTAACCATTGAGGAGAGAAGATGGTATTACCAGATACTTTGTCCTTCGTTTGAGGCTGATTTACCAGGGACAACAATCGCTCAATGACTTCTGGCATGAGTGCAGAGAAAGCTAAGGGGTGTCCCTGCTGTTCACTAGATTGCGCTGCGTTTACTGTGGCGATATTGGAACGTCCCCCATTCGATCTGTCTCTACCACAGCCCCTTCCACTGCTTCGATTGGAATATCCGTGAACATGCCAACATTTTGATGAGTCATGGTTGGTCTTTCCACAATGTGTGCATGGTACGTGATTTGCAGATTTTTCAGGAACCGTTTGTGCAGCTGGCATGAGGTTTTGCTTTGAAACCATTTGTGCCGCATATCCAACAGCTTCTATTCTGTCATTCTGAGCGCGAGCGATAGATCGGTGCGTTTCTTCTTGTGTCACCATTGCATACATTCTGTTGATCGAGGGTAACGGTGTTGTGTTAAGGATCTGAGTGCATAGATTACCATACACCGCATCGTCCAAACCCATAAGAAACTGATATGCCCGATCCTTTTCTGCTTCCTCACTGATAAGCTTGGTTGCTGGACAATTGTTTCCATTGGGACAGACATGCAAAGTTTTGCTTGCCTCGATCTCATCCCAAATAGCTCTGAGTCTTGTATAGTAATATGCAACACTGGTACCCTGCTGCTTAATGTTCATCAGACTTGCCTTAAGTTGATAAAGTTGCGGAACATTCTCCATACAATATCGCTCTTTGAGATCGTCCCAGAGATCCTTTGCATCGTCGAAATGGTATCAATCCATTTCTGATAGATGCAGAAGTTTTTTGATACATACAGATACAAGGCTGTGTCCTTTTATAGACCAGTTCGTTTGCAACATGTAACTAACAGATAAAAGAAGCTAAACGAACAGATAAAAGAATAGCTAACAGATAAAAGAACCTAAACAAACAGATAAAACAGCAAAGCTATCTTATCCTATGGAATTGAATTTGAATCTTCACGTCAGTATCTTCACTGCAACATCTTCACGTCTTCACCAGCTGAATCTTATCTCCAATATCATGGATTAACTACAGAACCATCTTGAAAATAGGTCAGGAAATTTACTCCTCAAAACTCCTAAATGCACTTATTTAATTGTTAAGAAGACATCACATTTTATTAAAATTATCATTTTAATTCTTTTAAAAAAAAAAGAAAAAAATATGATAATACAACTTCAGGCTAAAGAGATATTTCGAACAGAGTCTACAATCATCAAAGTAGAACAAGAAATTAAGAGAAGAAAGAAAACATTCCAAGACCTCCAATCCTGTTCCAACTTCAAAGAATCAAGGGTCCTCCCAGATTTTCTTCCCTTCTCTTTTTCTGTTATATCTCTTCTTCAGCTCCTCCTCCATAATCTCTCTTCCTCCCTCTCCTCCTGCATGTGTGTGTGTGTGTGTGTGTGTGTGCTGGTCAGTGTGTGCGTGAGTGAATGTGCAGCTATGGAGGAAGCAGACGTATGGGTCTGCCATGGGTGTGAAAGGATGTGAGAAGGTGACGGTGAGAATGGGTGAAAATGTGCCGTGCGTGTCTGTGTGACGGTGAGAGGGTGAGGGAGTGAGCGCTTGTGCCGTGTTATAATGAGTGAGAAAATAGCAAGAGTGCAGAGTGTGGTCCCTATTCTGTGTGGTGAGTATCCTCTTTTTCACAAGTGATGTACTGAGAAGACAATAAACTATGAGAGCGGGATCTATAAAATGCGAAAGTAATAAAATGTAAGGCAGTGGACGCGATTTACGTGGGTGACTCGATTTATGTAAATGCTGAAATTAAGTGAATGCTGGAGTTATGTGAATGCTGAAATTATGTAGATGACTAAAATTATGTGAATGACAGAATTTATGTGAATGCTGAATTTATGTAAAATGCGAAAATTGTAAAATGTGAAAGTAGTAAAACATGGAAGCTTTAAAATGTTGATGCTGTAAAATGCGAATACTAATGTGAAAGAATTAAATATGTGAAATCTGTAAAATGCAAAAATGGTAAATTGTTGCTCTAAAATGGGAATGCGAAAGTTGTAAAATGCAAAGTAATAAATTCTAAATGCTGTAAAATGTGAATGCGAAAGCTGTAAAATGTGAAAGCAGTAAAAAAAAAGTATGAAATAAGTAAGTTGTCAATATTGTAATATGTGAAAGTAGCAAATTGTGAATGATGTAATATGTGAATGTAAAAGTTGTGAAATGTGAAATTAGTAAAATGCAAAAATAAGGAAAGAGTACAAAAGTAATGATATGACAGAAAAGTGAGGATATGATAAGAAAATAATATATGATATGAAAATCAGGATGTGATAGAAAATTCAGAATAAGGTATGAAAATAAGGATATAACAAGAAATTAAGGATACAATATAAATTTAAAGATACGACTAGAAAGTAAGAATAGGACATGAAAATAAGGATATAACAAGAAATTAAGGATACGACAGGAAAGTAAGGATATAATATGAAAATAAGGATACGATAGGAAATTAAGGATACGATAAGAAAGTAAGGATAATACATAAAAATAAAGATATGATAGGAAATTAAGGATAGGGCATAAAAAGAAGAATACAACAGAAAAATAAGGATACGATATAAATTTAAGAATATAATAGAAAAATAAAGATAGGATATAAAAATAATGATACGACAAGAAATTAAGGATACAACATGAATTTAAGAATACGATAAGAAAATAAGGATAGGACATAAAAATAAGAATAAAATAAGAAAATAAGGATAGAACATGAAAATAAGGATACGACATGAAATGAAAGTAAGGATATGTAAACATTAAAATTAGTGAACGTAACAAAGATGTCAATTCATATAAAAATAATAAAAATTGAATGTAATGTAAAATACAGTGCTTACAGTACCTTAGGAAAAAAAAAAGTAAAGTACCATGGTAATTAACACCCAAAATTTATACACTATGTATTCAAATTAAATCCTTAAAAGATGAAAAACTCATAAATGAAAAACTAAAATATAATGATATTTATGAATAATGAAATGTAATTATCACTTTCAATTTATATTTTATTATAATTATAATGTTGTTGCACTTTCTCCTGTTCCTACAAAATCCACTTCTACTCTATCTCTAAAATTAATTGGAGAACACATTTTTGAAAAGAGTATTTTATTTTTTTAACAAAAAGAATTTTTATATATTTTTAAGTTTGTTTCATTGTAACTTAAAAAAAAAAGTAAAAGTTAAAAAAAGTTCATTTATTACTTTTTTCAGAAATTATCACTAGCTTATAGAAATAGTGAAAGGAAAAATAATTTTTAATATAATATTTTGATAAAAATATTTTTTATCTTTATTAAAAACTAGTGAGTGAACTCGTACGTTGCATGGGGAAATGTAAAATATGAGATAAATAAATAAAAAACAAATTGGAAAATAATAATTTAATTGAATGTTAATGATTGAAAATGTTCAAAAAATTATTAGAATATCATTGAAAGCATATTTTAAGAACAAATCAATTGGTACAAATCACATAATTGAAAATATCCAATTTTCTTACAAATGAATTCCTTCATAACAATTGGGCTTCTCCTCGCAAAGCAAAATATATAAAAGAAAGCAATTAGAGCCATTAGAAAATATAAAGAGTTGAAAATGTTGTATTGATTTCCAATATTCATTTATAAAAATAAAAAAACAATCATTTAGTATAGAAATTTGAAAACAGTGAAATAGAATGAAAAGATATTTACCTATATACAACAAATTAGAAGATAGGAAAATGAACTTTTGAGCTTCCTACTCAAGATCTGCAAAATGGATAAATATAAAATATATGAATGCATTTTAAAGAAGCCAATAATTGAAATTATACAACAATAATTTTAAGTACCTTCATTGTAAAATGTTTTCAAAAACTCCCTTGTATACAACATTCTTTGGTTTATGGCATATATTTCCTTCATCATCTAAAATTAGTATTTTCAAATCGCTCCTGTTTCTACTCACGAAACAACAACATATAATTGACCATGAGAAAACACAAGCTTCAAAACGTATAGACCTACATGAGATAAAAACAGGCCTTGACTTTGTTGATCGTCATAGCAAAACAAAGAGCTAATGAAAATTGCCTTCTTTGAACGTGAAAGGCAATCAAGGAACTAATAAATTAATGCTAGGTGTGTAAATTTTATCTCCAAGATTCCTTCCTATTACAAGTGTAGCTCTAATTACATTTTTACCCAATTCTGTAACTATTAGCCTTGTTCCATTGCATAATCTGCCTGCTTGGTTTACATTTCGTAGAAGCATAACAGGAGCTCCAATCTTCAATATCAACCTGTGGCTAGGAATTTCTGAACATTTGATATCATTCAGAAATTCTATTGTAAACCATTCTGCTTGAGCTCCTCCATCTTCATCTGCTGGGTAGGTGGAATTTGAACTTAAGTATTCCTTTGGCTCTCCTAGAACAAATGATGAACTTATTAACCTTCTTAACACTTTCCAAAGTAGGAGCAAATGTTGCTTTGTCTTCAAAGAATTTGAAATCTGACATATTTTTTTATCAATTCAGGATAAGCAAAATTAACTAAAGATGCAAGAGGATCATTAGATTCCAAAATTAGAAGATCATGAGGTACTTCAATTTATGACTATCCATCATCATCTGCTCCTGTATCTCCACCTCCAATCTGAAGGATCCATTCAGCAAACTCTCGTACTTCATTAATTGCTTGATTAGAAATCGCTGTTTGAAGTCTCATGTTTTGAGTCTAGGAAAGCACTTTCTAGAATTTCCATAACTCTGAGGAGTTTACAGTTGCTAATATGACATCTTGTTTTGTTCCCTTTTGAATAACTGGAAGAATTTTCCTGAAATCTCCCCCTAGAACAACTTTTCCTCCAAAAGGTTGATTTAGGCTATTTGGATTTCTGGGTCTCATAATTTCTCGCAAGCTGCGTCTAGTGCCTCAAAACAATATTTATTAAGCATAGGAGCTTGATCCCAAATGATTAGGCTTGTTTTTAGAAGCAACTCCGCCTTGAAGCTTCCTTGCTTAATATTGCATGAAGAGGTATCATTTATTACTAAAGGAATATAAAATCTAAAGTGCGTTGTCCGACCGCCAGGGAGAAGCAAAGATGCAATTCCACTGGAAGCTACATTAAGAACAATTTTACCTTGACATTGGAGACCTGAGGACAAAGTATTCCACATCAAAGTTTTGCCGGTACCTCTATACCCATACAAAAAATAAGATCCACGAGATTCCTTTTCAACAAGCTACATTATTTCTTCATAAACAGATCTCTGTTCTGAGGTCAAAGAGTCCATTAGCTTAGTGTGTTACTTAGCTAACTTAGTTCTA
>NSJW01000013.1:247410-561706 GCA_019955255.1 Castanospermum australe
TGCCCAGTCTTGTTAAATTTAAATGGGAATAGTGGTAGAGCCGTGGGGGAGAAACCGTTCCGTTTCTTAGCTTCATGGACTTTGCACACTGATTTCCATAATGTCATCCAAAATGCCTGGAGTGGCCCTAATTCTCTTTCTCACAATATTGCTCACTTTACTGCAGAGGCTCAAAAATGAAATAAAGACATTTATGAGAATATTTTCAAAAGAAAGAGACACCTGTTAGCTAGACTCAAAGGAGTTGAGTTGAACTGAATAGTTGTGATTCCCTTGCTCTTATTAATTTAAGGGATTCTTTGTGGCATGACTATGAAACCATCTTATTAGAGGAAGAGCTTCTTTGGTGCCAAAAAGCCCAGGTTAATTAGTTATCTTTTGGAGATCGCAACACGAAATTTTCCCATACTTCCACTCTTACAAGAGGAAGCATAATAAGAGAGAAGCGCTGAAGAACCATGAAGGGGTCTGGATTTATGATGAGCAAGCCCTTAAACTAATGGTGATGAATTTTTACCAACGCCTTTATCAGGATGATCAGAATTTGGCTATTTCTTTTCGTCTTGTTGGGCAATTTCCTAAGCTTTTACATGGTGAGTTGGCTCCTCTGGGTAATGATATTTCTGAGGCTGAAATTCGAGATACTTTCTTCTCCATGGGTGCCCTTAAAGCACCGGGGCCGGATGGGCTTCATGCAATGTTCTTCCAAAGTCAGTGGGATGTTGTTAAAATGTCTGTTTGCGATTCCATTAGGGAGATTTTTTCTCATCCTCAGCTCATTGGCCAGTTTAATGAGACTTTTATTGTGCTCATTCTAAAAGTGGATTTGCCTGAAGTAATTTATCAGTTCAGGCCTATTAGCCTGTGTAATGTCATTTATAAGAGGGTGACTAAGCTGATTGCAAACAGGTTAAAAAACCTTTTATGGATAAATGGACTGTTCTTAATCAGTGTAGTTTAATTCTTGGCCGTCAAGGGTGTGATAACATAATTATAGCTCAGGAGCTGATGCACAACATGCAGACTATAAAAGGTAAAAAAGGTTTCAGGGCGATTAAAATTGACCTGGAAAAAGCTTATGACTAGATCAACTGCCTGTTCTTAAAGAATACGCTTGAAGAGGTTGGTATTCTTTCTTTCTTGATTCATGCGATTTGGCAGTGTGTTTCTTCTCCTATCATGAGCATTTTATGGAATGGTGTGATGACTGAGAATTTTCTACCTACTAGAGGGATTAGACAGGGGGACCCACTTTCTCCCTACTTGTTTGTCCTATGCATGGAAAGACTGGGGCATGCTATCCAGTATGCGGTCCAAAATAAATATTGGAATCCCATTAAAATTAGCAGGAAAGGGCTGGAAGTATCTCACCTATTTTTTGTGGATGATATCATTTTATTCGCTGAAGCTTCCATGGCTCAAACTGAAGTCAGTAAAAGTGTTCTTACTACGTTTTGTGATAGTTCTGGCCATAAGGTAAATCAAGACAAGACTAGAATCTTATTCTCTAATAATATGCATCGTCACATTCGGTCTGAAATTAGTAATGCCTTGGGTTTTAAGACTACTTGTTATTTGGGTAAATACCTGGGGGTTCCTCTTCTCCATAAGAGGGCTAGTGCACGGAATTATGAGTACATTGTGGACAAAATTTTGAATAAATTGCCTAATTGGAAGTCGAAGTCTCTTTCAATGGCAGGTCATTTGACTCTCACTAAATCTGTTCTGGAAAGTATTCCAGCTTATTCCTTACAATCTGTTCATCTTCCTTTGAGTACTTGTGATGCCATTGATAAACAGTGTAGGGATTTTATCTGGGGCTCTTCTTCGGACCAAAAAAAGATTCATCCAATTAAATGGTCTCAAGTTTGCAAGCCTAAGAGTGCTGGTGGGCTTGGGTTGCGTCATGCGCGACACTTAAATACGGCTTATATGATGAAGGCTGGATGGGGGCTTATTAAACAGAAGGAATCTTTGTGGGCTAAAGTCCTTAAAACCAAATACCGCTGTGAAAATACTGGAATGCCAAGAGTGCAACCAAACAGGGGTCTTCGAACCTGTGGAAAGGTATTTCTAAGGCTTGGAATCTGGTCAAGAAGGAACTTCTTGGGCTTTAGGGGATGGTACCAAAGTCAAATTCTGGACAGATTGCTGGGTTAAAGATCTCCCTTCCCTTGTTTCGTTGGCTACAGGATCTTGTAAGGAAGCACTTTCTTCATAAAGTTAACTATTATGTCTCAGCATTTGGTAGTTGGAATTGGTCGCTGTTTAGCAGTCTCCTCCCTCAGCATGTTTGTGAATCTATTGCGGTAATTCACCCCCTCGGAGTGGCATTGGCACTGACTGCTGCAAATGGTGTTTCTCTAAAAATGGCAAGTTTTCCTTGTCTTCAGCGTACTTTATGGCAGCGGGGGTTCAATAGGGGAATTCTGAAGATATTTGGAGGAAGATTTGGGCTTGGCAAGGTCCGAAATGAGTGAAGACGTGCCTTTGGCTATGTAGTCATGATTGGTTACTTACTAATAGCAGAAGATGTCATTTGCGCCTTTCCAATGATCTTTTATGCCCATCTTGTAGCATTGAAGAGACTTCTTTGCATGTGCTACGTGATGGTAACTAGGCCACAAATGTTTGGCGTTAGTTAATCAGTCCCCATCACTGGGTGTGATTTTTTTCCCTTGAGCTCCAAGACTGGATTGTTTTTAACTTGTCTTCTAATATGGGTTATCCGAAAGGGGTTCCTTGGGGTCTGGTTTTTGGCATGATGATACACTTTCTTTGGCAGGATCGTAACCATCGAATTTTTGCACCTGAGAAGCGTGATTGCACAGACCCTGTCTTTCATATCTTGGTTCGTTGTAAGGAAGCAGATCATGCCCTCAAGCTAGCTCCCACTTCAGTTCAGAAGCTCCCCCGGAGATCAACTTTGATTGTCTGGGAATCTCTGCAAACGGGATGGTGTAAGTTAAATGTTGATGGAGCGGTTAACCCTTCTACCTTGTCTGCGAAGTGTGGTGGCTTGCTTCGGAATGATTATGGAGATTTCCTCCATGGTTTTACTTACAATATAGGACCTTGCTCCGTCCTTGAAGCTGAACTTTGGGCTATGATCAAAGGTTTAGAAAGTGCTTGGGAGGACTGGTGTCTCTAAAGTCATTCTTGAATCAGATTCTCGTGAAGTAGTGTTGCTTGTTCAAGACAAGTACAAGGTGAATTTAAGTGTTCTTCCCCTGATGAGAATTGTCCAGTTTTGGCTGAAAGGTACGTGGCAAGTTCGTCTTCAACATTCTCACCATGAAGAAAATCGTGCTGCTGATTTCTTGGCTATTCTTGTAGCTTCCCATGCTAGTTTTTGCTTTTATTCTAGACCTCCTGCTGGATTGGGTGATATCCTTAGAGATGACGCTTGTGGTGTTAGTTTTATTAGGAGGATTGTTAGCTAGTTTGTTTGTTTCCTTTAGCACAAAAAAAAAAAGCATAAATCCATGAAGATTGAATGTGTAAGATAAGAAGAACAAAGGAAAAAAGCTAATTGAAATTTTAAAAAAGGTATAGGAGAACTGAATACAAACTGAAAACTTAATTGGCTTGCTTTCAAGATTCATACAAAAACATTGAATAATACAAAAAATTAAATTAGTTCTCTTAAAATTTCTCATTGAAATAAGGTATAGAGAATGTTATAAATTATAGTTACAATCAAATGAGGTCTGTTAAACCATTTAAGATACAGGAGAACTTAATTTAGAAGGAATATAATTTACTTATAATATAGAAAAGAAGCAAGTTTTTAATGAATTCATAAAATGAGAATATCAAATTATATCAATCAAGGATCAACATAAGAACCATAGACAAATTAGGTACCTGGACATATATATATATATATATATATATGAAATTTGTAACATTCTACCTAACATAGGCATTTTGTTACGTGAAAAGAAATTAATTATTAAATTTTTAATTAAGTTAAATTAATATGTGTATTTAGTTTAAATTTATTTTAAGGTCAGATTACGTGTTTGTTATGTTAATAGAATTTATTAAATTATTTAAACAATTATTTTGACTCATACGTGCCCACATTAAATTTCTCTTAAAGAAATAAAATATTAGTCATATATTGAAAAATTCAGAATTTAATTCTGAGTCACAAAATATTACTCACGGAATAAAAATATCACCCTAACATGTAAATATATTTAATTGCGTGCTATATTCTACAAAGAAAATTTATCAGTTTTAAGCTCTTAAGTGACATTTCTCCATCAAATAAATTTCTAAAATTTTCTATACCCAACCACATTTCATATCAACCATCTACGTCATAAACAAAGAACTGTACAATATTATACATTTCTGTATGTTGAAAAGACTTCTAACCTAACACTTTTGCCTGTACTCCAACCTATATACATATGCATATCAAAAGAAAACTACTGGCCTCAGTTGGCCATGCAGGAAGAAAAAAAAACTAGGGTTAGTATCCTCCATGTATATACTATATTCTAAGCTGATTCTTCCTAAGCTACTAATATAATAACACTCAGAATAACCAAAGTAAACTGGTCTTCCAATGAGGAGACATCCAGCTAGTGTCAATGTACAAAGAGATGTAAATCCTCATCTTTAGTCAACTGCAGAAGGCTCTGGAAATACCACAGTATATAGGAGTGAGAAATAAATTCTCAGTAAGTACTTAAGTATATAAAAATAAAAGTGTAAGTCTCATAACATTTCTAGTTGTAATAAATACAAAAACCACAGTTCCATGATTAGTTAATAATCTCAAATATGCATAACAATTAACATGTACAATTTCATGAAACTTTACTTTATGTTACATGCTCACTAAGCTTAAAATAGGGCTTAACCCCTTTTAGATTTCGTTTTTATCTACATGGTCTAAACTTTAACTAGTTGAGAATTCTCTCTCGGAATAAGACATCCCCTGAAACTAGAGTGGTCATTCCATATGTGTACTGGTGGATTCCACTCTTCTATCCACATCTTTGGTGGACCTATCCATAAAATGAATCTAGACACATGTAGGACTTTTCATGAACTTCTTCCATGACATTTTATTATAAATTCTTTTCTAATCTTTATAGATCACCTAAAACTCATTTTCTTTCTTTAGAGGATCACATCCAAGCTTAGCTCATTCTTTCTCTTTAATTAAAGTATGCATGTAACATATTAAGTGTGAACTTTTTAAGGTACTAACATCTCAAAGAGACATTAACCAAGAGAATATATCACTAAATCATCTCAATTTCACTATATGACATCTTATCACGTCCTTGAACCCATAGCTCTTAAGAAAACAAATTATGTGCTTTTCCTCCTAATGGGGCTGTGACCTAAAGAGTACCCACATAGGAGCTCTAGTGATGATATCCTCTTATTTTCACCTCTAAACCCTATACAACTCCAAAACTTTAGTTCATACCCAATCTAATAAATCACCTACCTATTCAAACCACCATAGCCATGAGTGTGGAAATATTTGCCACATTCCATACTTCCATTTAACTTAAATTCTCATCTAATTCCTTAGTTTCAAACACCCAACAATCTACTAACATCAAATTCAACACCTAATAATTCCAAAAATCCACATGGCCATATACTCCTCAATTCAAACAATCTTTAAATAAAGCACACATAATCCAAAATTAACTCATATCAATAAGTCCATTATCATACATAAACTTTAATTCAAAACCTAAGAAGAATATTATAACAAATCTTCCCACAAACCTTAAAATCATCATAACACACCTAAACAAAAATTAAAACAACACAAACCACAAATGTTCAACCAAAATACTTAGCTTGGCCGTGAGACATATACCCATGAACATACATAGATTTTCATTTAAATAAGCAAGAACTATCCATAAAAATAAATATATCATATTTCCATCAACAATACACATTAAACAATAAAAATTAACAAAAGTACACCCTAAAACCCTAGTATGGCCGTGAGCTAGGGGGTCCAAAACTCAAGATTTCAAGTGATTTTCATCAAGATTCATAAACAACAATGATTCCAAATTACCTAATCAAGCTCATAACCATACAAAAATCTCAAAATCACATCCTAGTAAGATTCTAACCCAAGAACCCTATGCATGGCAACTTGGGAAACTTAACCTCCCACTTGAAAATAGGTTTGGAACCTTAACCTAAGTGGTTCACCTCACTCCAAACCACCCATAACTACTCTTAAAATTCTTGAGAGAGAAAGTATCATGAATTTCAACCATCAACCACCATGAAACTATGGTTTTAAAAAGGAAAAAGTTAGGTTTTGAGTTCCCTACCTCTTGGAGTTCAAGTTTAATGAAGGTTTGAACTTGTTTCTTTCATTCTTCCTCTTTCTTTCTTCTCTCCTCCTCCTCCTCCTCCTCCTCCTCCTAGCTGTGGCTATGGCTTCCCTCTCTCTCTTCTCTCTCTCTCTCTTTTTTTTCTCCTTTTCCTTTAACTTGGCCGTGGGGTTAGGGATATAAGGGAAATTTTTGAATTTATTTATTAGTTTTAAATTTTATTTGTCTTGTTAGGCAACTAATAGGAAAGCTTACTATTATGATTTTTAATTAGTTTGTAACCAAGTTAGTTAGATAGATATTGTAACATCCTCATTTAAGTAAAAATAAATTTTAATTTTTCTAAGTAGTTTTATTTATGTTACTATTTCATATTAATAAATATATAATTTAATTGTTAATACTTTTATTTTAGCATTTAAATGAAAAAATAACAATGAAAATTACTTAAGGGGAACTAGAAATAGTTGAAATACCTGAAGAAATAGTGAAAACTATATAGTAGCAATTTGATAATTATGGGGTTTCACCTTAGGGTATTTTTGTCCAGTGAAATATGTAAACACATAAATTAGCCAAATTTATTTTATAAATTATTAAGTATTTTCTAAGCATTTATAAAATTAAATAGAAAAAATTATCATACTTTAACCTAATTTAAAAAATTATATTTGAAAAGATTTACATAAGTAAAAATATAAATGATATAAAATAACTAATAATACTTAGATGAGTGCTCAATTTTAATTAGATAGGAGAAAAAAATCATTGTTAGACTAGAGAAATTATGTCTATTATTATTTAATTTTTCTATTTAATTCCCATCTGACTAATCTAGTTACAAATCAACCAAAGATTTGAATTTTTAGAATTATAAAATTTAATTAATAACATAAAACAATATAAAACTAATAAAACAAAACCCAAAATATCCTCCATGTCCCGTAACCCCTCGGCCAAGATAAGGAGGAAGAGAGAAAAGGAAAAAAAAAGGATAGGAGAGAGAGAGAGAGAGGGAGCTCACGACTAGGAGGAGAAGAAGGGAGAAGAGAAAGAGAAAAAGAACAGAAAAGAAGGAAAACAAGCTAAGAATTTCTCAAAGCAGCAACTTCAAGAGGTAGAAAACTCAAACCCAACTTTTTATCTTTCAAACCATGGTTTCGTGGTAGATTATAACTGAAAATTATGCTAGTTTCTCTCTAGAAGTTTGAGAGTATTTATGGATAGTTTTGAGTGTGGTGAGCCATTTAGGTTAAGATTCTTACCCTAGTTTCAAGTGGAAGCCCAAGATCTCCAAATTGACATACTAGAACTCTGGTATTAGAATTTGGTTTAGATGTGATTTTGAGGATTTTTGTATAGTTAGAAGCTTGATTTGGTGTTTTGGAGTCCTTGTGGTACACGGAACATGGTGAAAATCACTTGAAATTGCAAATTTTGGCCTCCTTAGGTCACTGCCACACTATGGTTCTAGGGGGATCCTTTGTTAATTTTTATTGCAATTGTGTAATCTTGTTGAATTATGGTATATTTGTTTTTATGAATATTTCTTGCTTGATGGAATGAAAATCCATGTGTGGTTATGTTTGTATAGCCCACGGCCTTGTGTGGGAACTTTGGAGTTTGGATGAGCAAGTTGCTTAGATATATTTCATTTAGTAAATAATGAGAGTTTGATAATTTTATAGTGTGGTTTCATGATATGGTGCTGATTTAAGAATGAATAACTTGTATTAATAATGTTTGTTTTCTCACTAGGTTTTGATTATGTGATAGATTCTAGTAAAAGTTATGTGATTTAAGGGCTAAATAGTCATTTCAAAGTGTTTCATGAGGAAAGGAATATGTATTTTGTTAGAAAGGCAGAGTTTAAGACTCTTGTGAATATTTCACTAAGTTATGCCTATATTAGTGAATTTGATATGTTGATGCCTTGATAAGTCATCTTTTAATATGTTACATTCTTACTTTAATTAAAGTGAAAAAATAAGCAAAGTTTGAATGTCATCCTCCAGAGAAAGAAGAATTTGAAGTGATCTATAAATATTAGAAAAGAGTTTCTAATAAAATGTCATGGAAGAAGTCCATGGGAAGTCCTACATGTGTTTAGGTCCATTTTATGGACAGGTCCACCAGAGGTGTGGATAGTGGAGTGGAATCCACCATTGCACGTGGAATGGTCACTCTAGTTTAGGAGATACCCTATGCCAAAAGAGAATTCTCAACCAATTAAAGTTTGGACCATATAGACAAAGATGAAATTTAAAAGGGGTTAAGCCCTAGTTTAAGCTTCGTAAGCATGTAACATAGAGAAATGTTTCAGGAAATGGTAAAGGTTAACTGTTATGCATATTTGAAATTATTGACTAACTATAGAACTATGTTTTCTATACTTGTTACTGCTAGAAATGCTATAGGAATTACATTCTTTTAATATTTTTATATATTTGAATACCTGCTAAGAATTTATTTATCACCCTTATAAATTATGATATTTCTAGAGCCTCTGGCAGTTGAATAAAGATGTAGATTTACATTTTGCTATTAATCGATACTCGGTAGTTGTCTCCTTTTCGAGGAACCAATTTATTTTGGCTTTTGCATGTTGGTGTTATTAGTAGACTTGGTAGAATTAGAGTAGAGTGTAGTATGTGTATGTAGAATATTGACTTTGATGTACTTTTCCTACATGACCAAATGAGGCCAGTAGTTCTTTTTGATATACATATGTGTATAAGTTGACGTGTAGGAAAATGTGTCAGGCTAATAATCTTTTAAATGTACAGTGGTGAATAGTTATAAATCTCTCTTTTAGATGTACAGTGGTGAATAGTTATACATAGATTAGAAATCTCATGTATGTATAATAGTGTACAGTTTTATTTATGATGTAAATGATGGTTATGGAATGTAGTTTTGTAAAATGTCACTTAATAGCTTAGTTTGATACATATTTTTATAGTAGATAACACGTAATTGAGTATATTTACAGGTTAGGGTGTTATTTTTATTCCGTGAGTAATATTTTATGATTCAGAATTAAATTTTGGATTTTTTAATATGTGACTTATAATTTTTTTTCCTTAGAAAGAATTTAATATAGACACGTGATCACTAAAATAATGAATTAATTTAATTTAAAATTTTTATTCACCATAGTAGAGTAGTTACCTGAGTCCAGGTGCATTGAGTTGGCTGTGACTTTTAAGGGTCATGTAACATGCATGGGTATTTGAGTGTTTAAGATTTTATTTTTGTTTATGTTATGCTATCTCTGTGTGGAGATTGTATATTCCTAGCCACTAGACAAGTGATATTGAGACTGATCAACTCAATATGTATCTTTCTATGTTTACAGGAAAATTATGACACCACCAAGATGTAATCTAGTATGTCCTAGAGATGAGGGAATGATGGTGGCCCTAGGAGAAATAGCTAACACAATGAGAGAACAGGCAACTGCTACTAACAGGGTATTGCAGCATCTGCAAGAGCATCTGAATAGAAATAATAATTATCATGAGGGTGGAAGTGGAATTAGAATTGGGAATCGGAATGGGAATGAAAACGGAGACCCAGATAAGGATGCTCCAGCTGGGAACCCATAATTTCAGTATCTTTTAGAATTTCGGAAGGCTAAACCACCAGTTTTTAGGAGGGAATATGACCCTGTAGTTGCAGAAGGATGGTTGAGGTAGTTAGAGAAAATTTTTAAGGCAATGGGTTGTACCGATGCTCAGTAGGTAACTTACGCCACATATATGTTAGAAGGAGAGGCAGAGTTATGGTGGCATACGGCTAGAGCTTTGCTTGAGGCCCAAGGTATACAAATTTCTTGGGAGGTATTTCAGAATACTTTCCTAGATAAGTATTTCCCTGCAAGTGTAAAAGATGAAAAGGAAGTAGAATTTATTCAGTTGAGATAGGGGAATATGTCAGTAAGTCAGTATGTGGCTAAATTTGAGGAATTGTCAAAATTTTCTTCTCACCTTAGGTATAACCCAGATGAGAGATGGAAAGCTGCAAAATTTGAATGGGGTTTGAAACCCAAGATCAAAAAGGATGTGGGAACTTTTAAGATTAGGGATTATGCGATGCTGGTAAATAAGTGTCATATAGTGGAAAAAAATATTATGGAGGTGGCAAAAGATAAGGAGAGACAGAATTTCTTTAAGAGAAAAACAGATGGGGGTAAATCAGGAAGCAGTAACACCAGGTTTAAACCTAATCAGGAGAAGCAGAAACAAGTACAGACCGGCCCTGCTTGTTAGAAATGTGGTAGATTCCATGGGAACAAACCATGTCTACAAAGTCAGAATGTTTGCTACTCTTGTGGTAAGCGGGGTCACATGACTAGGGAGTATCCTCAGAGACAGGGATCTAACCCAGTACCACCACCTAGACCCCAAACCAAAGGTAGAGTGTTTACTCTTAGTGAGGAAGAGGCAACTCGTTCTCCAAATCTGATACAGGATAAGTGTTTAATTTAAGATAGACTTTTAACTGCATTGTTTGATTTAGGAGATACTTACTTTTTCATATCCATTGATTGTGTGAATAATCATTTGAAATTGACTGTGTCTTTATTACCATATGATTTGTTTGTTTCTACTTCTACTGAAGGAAAAATATTGACTTCACAAGCTTGTTTGAATTGTTGTATCTAAGTAGAAAATAACCTGTTTACTGTTGATCTTGTTTGCTTACCTCTGTCACAAATTGATGTCATTCTTGGAATGGATTAGATGTCTGCCAATGGTGTTCTTCTGAACTGTCTAGAAAAATCCATTGTATTTATGTCTAAAACAGAGCACACACAAACACCTGATGAATCCATATTTCTGACGGCCATACAAGCCAGGAGATGTTTAAATGTTGGTTCACAAGGATATGTTCTCTTGTCTTCTTTAGATTCTATAGTCAAACAAGATGTAAATAATATCCCTGTAGTGAGAGAATATCCCTTAGCGTTTCCTTCTGAAATAACTAATTTACCACCTGAGAGAGAAGTGGAATTTTCAGTAGATTTGATTCCTGTAGTAAGCCCAATATCCATAGCACCTTACAGAATGTCTCCCTTAGAATTGAGTGAGTTAAAGAAATAGATAGAGGACCTATTGGCTAAACAATTCATATGGCCTAGTGTATCACCTTGGGGAGCTCCAGTGTTGTTTGTGAAAAAGAAAGACGGGAGTTTGAGGTTATGTGTAGATTATAGACAATTAAATAAAGTAACCATCAAAAATAAATATCCATTCCCCAAAATAAATGATTTGCTAGATCAACTTAGAGGGGCCATAATTTTCTCAAAGATAGATTTAAGATCGGGTTATTATCAAATTAGGGTTAAGTAAGGAGATATCCCTAAGACTACTTTCAAAACTAGATATGGACATTACGAATATCTTGTGATGCTATTCGGATTTACAAATGTCCCAGTAGTGTTTATGGATTATATGAACCAAATTTTTAGACCATATTTAAATCAGTTTGTGGTTGTTTTTATAAATGATATTTTTATTTACTCTAGGACAACAGAGGAACATAAACAACACCTCAGGATTGTATTGCAAATTTTATAGAAAAAATAGTTATATGCAAAATTAGAAAAGTATGAGTTTTGGCTAAAGGAGGTAAAGTTCTTAGGCCATGTTGTGTCTCAAGGAGGAGTATCAGTTGACCCAATTAAAATAGAGGTAATAGTTCACTGGGAGAGACTAACAACTATTACGGAGATTAGGTATTTTCTTGGATTGGCTGGATGCTATAGGAGATTCATAAAAGGATTTTCCCAGTTAGTCATGCCATTGACAAGATTAACCAGAAAAGGGAACCCGCTTGTATGGTCAAGATAATGTGAGGATATTTTTCAGGAGCTAAAGATTAGGTTAACCACTGCTCTAGTGTTAGTGATTCTTGATTCCTTAGGAAATTTTGTAATTTACAGTGATGCGCCTAAGAAAGGACTTGGGTGTGTCTTGATGCAAGATAGGGGAGTAATAACCTATGCTTCTAGACAGCTTACACCCTATAGGGAAAACTACTCCACCCATGATTTGGAATTAGCAAAAGTGGTGTTTGCTTTGAAAATATAGAGGCGTTATTTATATGGAGTTAAATTTGAAGTTTTTAGTGACCATAAAAGTTTAAAATACCTTTTTGATCAAAAAGAGTTGAATATGAGACAAAGGAGGTGGATGAAATTTCTGAAAGATTATGATTTTAAATTAAAGTATCATCTATGAAAAGGTAATGTGGTGGCAGATGCACTTAGTAGGAAATTATTGCATATGTCCTTCTTGATGATTCAAGAGTATGAACTGCTGCAAAAAATTTAGAGATTTGAGGTTGTCTATAGATGTACAATCAGGTAATCTATATATAAATGAGCTTAAAATTGAAAATGAACTTAGAAATCAAGTTAAGGAAGCTCAGGAAATAGATATCTTTTTACAAAATGTAAGAAATCAGATTTTACAGGAAATACAAAAGGATTTCAAGATAGCTAATGATAGAATAATATTGTATCAAGGAAGATTAAGTGTTCCAAATAATCAAGAATTGAGGAATAAAATTTTAGAAGCAACACACTGTAGTAAATATACTATCCACCCTGGCACCACTAAAATATATCATGATGTTAAAAAGGATTTTTGGTAGACAGGAATGAAGAAAGAGATTACAGAATTTGTAGCAAAATGTTTGATATGTCAAAAAGTAAAAATTGAATATTAAAGACCAGCAGGTTTATTGCAACATTCAGACATACCTGAATGAAAATGGGATAGTGTGTCAATGGATTTTGTGATGGGTTTTCTATAACTCCTTTAGGATATAATGCTATATGGGTTATTGTGGATATATTAATTTTGTGATGGGTTTGCCTATAACTCCTTTAGGATATGATGTTATGTGGGTTATTGTGGATATATTGACCAAATCAGCTCATTTTCTTCCAATTAGAACTAACTATCTACTTGATAAACTAGCCCAATTGTATATTAAAGAAATTGTGAGATTACATGGAGCCCTATCCAGTATTGTTTCATATAGAGACCCTAAATTCACTTCTAGATTTTAGAAAACTTTGCAGAAAGCTTTTACAGATTAGGGTGTTATTTTTAGTCTATGAGTAATATTTTATGATTTAGAATTAAATTGTGGATTTTTTACTACATGACTTATAATTTTTTCCTTAGAAAGAATTTAATATGGACATATGATCACTAAAATAATGTACTAAATTAATTTAAAATTTTTATTCACCTTATATTCACATAATTTTATTTTAAATAAATTTAAACTAAATTCAACATTAAGTTAATTAAATTTAATAATAAATTTTAACACGTAACACAATGTCTATTCTAGGTAGGGTGTTATGAAAACTAAATAGAAAGAACTAAATAATAACAGATTTAATTTCTCTAACCAAACAGTAATTATTTCCCATATCTGATTAAAATTGGATACTTATCATAGTATTATTGGTCATTTTAAACTAATTATATTTTTTTATTTATGTAAATTTTTTTAAATATAAATTTTTTAAGAGGTTAAAATATGATAATTTCACCTATGTTAACTTATAAATGCTTAAAAGAATAATTAATAATTTATAAAATAAATTTGATTAATTTTTTTCTTAAATATTTTACTGGACAAAAATACCCTCATTTGAAATCTCAAAATTACTAAATTACCACTATATAGTTTTCACTATTCTTTTAGTTATTTCAATTATTTCTAATTTCTCTTAAATAATTTTTATTGTTTTCTTCTATTTAAATGCTAAAATAAAAATATTAAAAATTACATAAAATATTTACTAATGATAAATAATAAAATAAATAAAACTAAAAGTTTAAAATTTACATTTACTTAAATAAAAATGTTGCAAAATTCTTTAAGAATCTAAAAATAGCAAGAATTTATGAAGCATCCAAAAACTGAATTAGCCATCATGAATGGCAGTTACCGATTCTACAGGCAAATTATAAAATACCAAGTACTTTCATTCAATAAAACTGCACAAGTAGCCAGTGTGCATATGTATATAATAGTGACTAAAATCACTGAAACAAAAAATACAACTGTCCAAAAAAAAATAAAGAAACTATCAACATAATATAATTAAAAGCTGGGTTCAGCGACGATCTACCAACACATCAACAGTCCTCTCTTCAGTTGGAGAAACTGTAAATGTACATGTATCGCCCTCCTTCAGATAGTGAAACCTGCAAAACTCTTTTCAACCACATTCAAATTTGGCTTTGTTTCTTCTCCTCTCCTTCAGAAGGATCCTCCACTCAACTTGCATGTGGAAGATCCAAAACTGAGAACAAGTTCAGCAATCCTTCTTGGCAAATTCTAGTCATTGGAAATACATGTTCGAATTAAAACATGAAAAATGAGAAAGATATGAAAAATAAACATTGTTCAACACAAAATGATCTTACCAACTGGCTTCCAGTAGCTTTGTAGTTGGTCAATACAATCGTCAAAGATAAGTCGTCGCACTCAACTTTAATTTTTTCAGGGCTGTCTGTAGAAGCTGAAGACAGGAGGCTGGGAAGAATTGCCATCTCCTTAACCCAATAATGCAAAATCACCTTGCTCAATTTTCATAGCAGAAGGTTGATTTGAAATTTTCTTTGATCTTTCATTAAAAATAAAAATATTGAACTTCGAACCTCGCATATAATTAAAAATAAACCATAAAGCTCTAGCCAGTCCATAAAATGAAGGAATCTCCTTCCACCCCTGGGTTAAGAATCCCCTATTTCCAGCTCTTGTGAAACGGATACCAAAATGGTTTCCAGCGGGATCAAAAAGAAACCATACAGAACCAAGCTCTGCTCCAAACTTTTTGATGAATAATTCATCAACTTCACCACAAACCTATCATAGATAATTGGATTTCAATCAGATTTTAAACTAAAAAGAGAGTTTAGTTCAATATAATAATAATAAAATTGGAATAAGGTGAATGAGATACCGAAAGGACCTAAGAGTTTACCTTATCTAGTTCATAGGAGACACATGTACGCTTGATCACGTTGGTGAGAGAAGACTTGTGAGGAGGTTCCATTGCAAATTGAGGTCACGAAATCCTATAACAAAATAATATGGATTCATGAACCCAATTGAAGAAGAATAAAACAATGAGTGATGAAGATAACGATGGAAATGAAGTTGAATAAACAATAATACAATATCGACAAACTAAAATACTTGGAGTAACAGCAAACATTCAAATCAAAATATCAAAAAAAAAAATTATCTTAAAGCAGAACTTAAAGTATGGACTCCAATGAATCAAAACTTGGAAACATTAAACAGGAGAAATTTGGAAATGATATTCAGAACCCATAACTTAAAATATCAACCCTATTAATCCAAAACCCTAACATCAATAGATAAAATCCTGAACACAAATTAAGCAATCGGTAAAAAAAGTATGGATTCATGAACTGGAATGAAGAAGAATAAAAAAATGAGTGATGAAGTAACGATTCAAATGAAGATGAATATAAGTTAATACAATATAAACGAAGGTTCCCATTTGAAGGATCTGCAAACATTTGAATGAAAATATAAAAAAAAAAAAAAGATCTCTTAAAGTTGAAGTTAAAGAATGAACTCCATTGAATCAAAACATCAAAACTTTCAAATGGAGAAATCTGGAACAGATATCGAGAATGCAGGAGTTAAAATATCAATCCTATTAAAACAAAACCCTATCATAATTACATAACATCCTAAATTAGAAATTCAGCAATCGGTAAAAGATTGTGAAGAACAAAATGCAAGAGACAGAATTTAGGATAATATTTGAAAGAACTATGGAGAATCCAAACAAACACAGGAGGCTTTAATGATGTAAAAAAATGAAAACAGCCATAAGAAGAGGAAAGATTTACACAGAATCTCAATGGGAACTCCGAAAACATGGAGGACAAAAGGGAGACGAGAGAAGATGATGAAAGAAGAGAGAACTTACTCTGAAGAAGGAAGATGCTTTGTTTTGATAACTGGAGTGAAGAGATTTGAGAGAAATGAACCATCTCTCAGAAAATAAAGAGCCGGAATTGTGAGTTGCGTCTTTAGGAATCATGGAGAAGCCAAACGATGCACCTCTTGGTCCTCTTGCCGAAATGAACAATAAATGGGAACCTAAGGCAATAGGAATAAACGGTAGTTCTTATAGATAACATAATTAATAATTTAAAGTATAAACTTCCCTCCAAAAATAACAAAATCATTAAAGATTTATAAACGTCATTATTAAAAATCAAGTATAATAACTAAATAATGATAATTAGATATTTTCTTGTTTTAAAAATTTTGATAAAAAAATTATCCAAGGGAAACATTATATATTATCAATGATTTGGGAAATTTTGAAAAACAAGTCATTAGAGCAATAAAATAAAAGAAAATAAATTTATTCAATTAAATATATTTAAATATTGAAGGGAAGGATTTATTCCATTCTTTAACGTATAAGAGTTCAAGTAAATAATTATTTTCAAAAGGGCAAAACTACTATTAACTACAACTAAGAAATTGAAATCCATTTACCATATGATTATAGACGTTGACAAAACAATGACATTAATTTTAAACCAACATAAGGTTTCCGTATATACATTTATATAATTTGAACTAACTAGATTTCAAAATTAAGAAAATAGTATTTGTTAAACAAATTATGATAATTATACAGTTCAAACGGAGGTTTTACTTGTCTAAATATATTTAGATGATTTTAACCAACTTTATTAAAACAGATAATTTGTTCAAACAGAGGTTTTACTTCTTTAAATATACTTTGTTCAAACAGATTGTTCTTTAAACAAATCTTCATAGCCAAATATGAAATGCTTTTGGGACCCTAAATGGCAGGATAGATGAGATCAAATTTGAATAATAGCAATCCCTAAATATTTGGGACAGATGGCAAGAAGGAAAAACAAGTACCAACATCTAGATGTAAAACATCTATAAAACATTGCAACTGTTTGAAACAACATAACCTACTAACATTAAAGTGCCAAAAAATCCACGAGAAATAAAAGCAATTGGTCACCATAGTTCCATCATGGATTAAACGGAAAACCAAAAGACATATTTCGAAATCCTCCTCAAAAGGGAAAACAATTGTCACCAAAACCACAATTGATAACAACTAAAATATAAATTTCATCTATTAAATGGAGGACCAATCTTTTTCTTGCTTGAAATCTTCTTCAACTTTGTGCTTGAACAATCCACATAACTTTCCAATCCATCTCAGGAGGCCTCTTAGAAAGAGTAATACCTATTCCTTGAAAAAAAATATCAGTTCCAAATTGTTGATCTAATGTGAATTCTTTATCTCGATCAATATTTGAAAACTGAGGCATGAGATCCCAAAATATTAAAAAACTTGACCTTGAATTTAAAAAGTTGCATTTAAAACAAAGATAAAAGGGACATAAAGCAAAGAACAAAATAGAGGAGCTACCTTTGCAATGGTTGAATCATCCAGATCAACGAGAGGAGGAGTTTTTATATCAGAAACAGACGGAACAACAGAATCAATATCCTACAGAGAAGTAAATATAACTATTGGACTAAAGACAAAATAAAATGAACAGAACATAGGAAGACATGACTACAATTTTAGAAGGTGCAGATTCCTTGGATTTTTGAATCAGAATGGGGTCATCAGATATTCTCTTAACACGGTACGAAGGTTCAAAATTTGAATTGACAGAAATCTTAATCTCAACTTTGAAGAGGAAACTCTTGTCAATCAACTTTAGAAACTCCTTAGGAGCATTTAAAATGTCTTCGTCTTGCAACAAATGAAATAATTACAGACATTAAAATATAGAAAGAAAATGGCTCAAATACAAACACCCACAACCATAAATTGAAAGTTATATTTTCAGGAATCACTATAACCTTTTGAAGAGATTCAATCATATCCGAGCACGATTTATTCAATAGATGAGAAGTTTCACGGTCAAAAATACAAAAGAAGCACAATCAGAATCATAAATGACTCTCACTTTTATACAATACCTACAAAGATGAAATAACAAATTTAAGAAACAGAAACTTACTTTAACAATATTTAAAAAAATAGGTAATATTGGGAAATGTACATCCGAAATCTACCTTGGAAAGACATTAACAACATGACACTTGCATGCATCACAAAAATACATTCCAAAATCTGAGTACACAGCTTTGTTGCAATTGCATGCAGTATGCCACCAGTCAGCTCCCTCTGTAATATGTTTCACAATTGCCAAAACAACACAGAAACAGTCGTATGATGGAAAAATTACAATGAGAGTTACTTTTTAGTAGTAAGGGATTAAATTTTAAACATTCAAATGGAAAGAAGAAGAAAAAAATAATTTGTACTTCCTCGCAATCTTTAAGCTCTTCAATAAATTTTCTTGAAGTGAAGCGGAGAAAGTCATCTTCCAATGAGTACTGAGAAGGATCTTGAAGTTGACACAAACTTTGAGGACTAAATTCATTGAACTCAGCAAATATGTTATATTCAATTAAGAGAAAATGCAACAAGTACATATAAAACAGATAATCACACGGAAAATAATAAGACCATTGTAAAACAAAGGTTTATACACAAACCCTTTTTTTTCAGTTTAATAGCATCTGGCAAATCACAGTTGAAAAACAATTACGTAGCGTGCATTACATTATGGAGAACAATCTTTCCTGCAAAATTAAAAAAAAAATTAAAAACAACATGTCATCCAATTGCATGAAACTAAACGATACAAAAATATGATAACTATTTCATTATGAAAACCTCTATAAATCTTGACTCTTGCAAATTGAATCAAGAGCACAGTGTTGACAACATCTCCTGAAGCTAGAAAACTATTTAGGTCATAAACATAACAGCTGAACAAAGCACATTCAACCTTGACCCTGTACAATCAGTCAAATAGGATAACCAAGCCATATAGGCTATAAATAATTTGAAAGTCAAACAATAAGAAAAAGATGGAAATCGAGCTACCCTTCCATGTCTAACTCAATGACATTCTTCTTAGTCTTTCTCCCCTCTTTCTCTTTCCCTTTCTCATATTCTCTTTCAGTTCTGACATCAGTCAACAGTCCCATAACATCTAACAAATGATTGACAAATCAGAAACATAAAAAGATTGACTCAGAAAATTAAGATTAAAAAACAAATGAAGATAGATTATATTACCAATTGAGAAAGTTTGGTCCCAATGCTTTCGCAGATATCAGCAACAGGAATCAAAGAGAAACAGTGTTTGGGAATTTTTGAACAGGAATGGGTTTTCACAGAAGTTCGAAATTGGAAATTCAATTTATATTCATGCTTAGTACTTATGAATAAACCAATGTTCTCCCCAACCCCAAAATTAAGACATGTCATAAACTTCCCCTTCGACTAACAGAGGTTGAAATTTGTAAATAAGGGTCTTCCTAACAGATGCATGAATCCTATCTCCCTATAGACAGATAGCAGAATATTAGACAAGAATAATGGGCAGAAAGCATAGAGAAAGACAGAGAACGAACTTACATATTCATTGACCGGAACCATTTCAACGGAAAATGGGAAACAATATATGAACGATTATGACATGGAGTTTCCACGATTCTTTGGTAGGGGAAACAATAAGAACACAATCGAAATCACCTGACATTGAAACGAAGAAAGAGTATGGATGAATATCAGCAGGTAAAATGGTGAAAAATCAAAATGAAACAAATTGGTGAAATATCCCAATAACCCTTCGTCAAACCTGAAAATTAAATGCCAATATAAATGTCAAACACCAAAACCAACAAAACCCCATAATAACTGGAGAAAACAGTGCAAAGAATAAAATGAAAAGAGAAAAATGATTCAAAAAAACCAATGAGAATTGGAAAATGCTTTTAGAGGAGAATCTGATATTAAGGTTGAAGATGGCAAAATAAGAGTAAACATTGGGAAGGGAAGTATCACCTGACGATTCCAATAGAGAAGATAGACTAAGAAGCGTTGGGAAGGAATGAATGGAATTAATATATTAAACAGCTGGGTGGAAAGGAAATAAAAAAATATCCAAAAAGATATGAAAAGGCGTAAATTTAAATTTTAAACTGGTAGCTATTTTCAAAAAGAAAGATGAGAAAGGAGGGAAGAAGGATGCCTACAAAGATTACACGCGCCAAAACTTTTCAAAAAATAGATTCCCAATTGTATCTAGTATAGATTATTTCATATATCTTTTTGTTTTCTCTTCTCTTGCAAATTATATTCACATAAACTTCTTTAATTATATAATTTACATTCTAAATAATATAATTATTGTGTCTAATCTCTAAATCAAAACTTGACCTCTATGACCATACTACTTAGATAAAATGAAAAAGAATAACATTAATAATATGCTGTTAAGCTTTTGAGAATCAATTATACATATTTTTATTGTCTCATATCTCATATTCCATGAACCCATGACCATGCCATATTTGAAAGCCTCACTGTCCCCATTCTACTAACCCATTTTATTATATCTTACATATTATAATTTATCATATTTTGTATTTGAATGTCATTTTTAATAATTTTGTTATAAATAAAGTGTTTATGTTCTTTTTTATCTAAACAAACTTAAAAATTATTACATTATTTAAAAGTATTTCTCAAATATTATATTCAAATACAAAATTATTTTTACTTAAAAGAGAACTCCACTAAAATAAGATACATAAAAAAAAAATACGTTTCTCATAAGTTTATCCAAGTGAGTCCTAGTATGAAGCAAGGAATGATGACTTTGAGATTTGAGTACACTTATCTCTATTTTAAAAAAAGCACTTATTTTTTAGAAGTGAGTTTAGATTTACTTATTTTTAAAAGAAAAATACTTCTATTTAAAAAGAAGTACTTTTATATTTTTAAATATATTTGGATAGAACTTAAAAAAAATAAAAGTTAAAAAAAATTCATTTATTACTTATTTTGGAAGTTAATGATTTCTATTTTTTTAAAATAATAAAAAAATAATTTTTAATATCATTTTCTGATAAAAAATATTCTTATCCTTTAATAAAAATTATATCCCATGTCCTTTATTTTTCCTCCCTTGCAAAGGCTATTCACATAAGCCTGGCATGACGCACGGATATGTCTCCTCACCGACTTCTCACGCTGGCGTGAGTACTGGATTTTTTATTCATCTATCTTAAACATGATAACGAGCAATTTATATACTCTTATATGTGTAGTATTCTATCTAAAGTGAAACTTGTAACTCTACATTATTTCATTACTTTAAGTTTCAAATTCAAACTTTATTAGTTTTTTTTTATTGAAAATACCTAATATTTTTTTATCTAAACAAGGTTAAATTTTTTTTATTATTTAAACATACTTTTCAAATATTGTATCCAAATAACACTAAAACTAGAAGTAATTTCTTTCATTTATAAAGTTGTAGAGATTTTCTAAAATGTCTTATATTTAAGAAAGAATGACGTCAAATTTCTTCCATTTATTTTAACAAAAAATTAAAAAAGGAAAACTTGATAAACGTATTATAGATTGATAACTCCAATTGTCATACTGGAAAAATAGAGGACAGCATGATTAGAGTTAGTTACCAAAAGTTATGAGAATGGACCATTATGAAATGTCGCCTAAAATTCTAATATCCACAGTCCAACGGTTTGTTTTTCTCCCATACTTGTATAATATTAAAAAGAAAAAATAATATTACTTAAGAAAGATATGTTACTTAAAAATTATAATATAATAACTTATAAAAATAAAAAAAGTCACTTATAAGAATTTTAAAAGAGATATTTAATAAATCATTACTTTTTCAATTTTACATAATTTAGAATTGCTTCTTCATTATTAATTGTGGGCATGTTTTAATTTTCTTAATATTTTCTATATTATCGTAACATTTTCCATTTATCCAGAAAATGTATTAGCAATAAATTTGGTTCATTATGAAAGCAGAATTGAAATTTTAAATTTTATTTATAAAAAAAATATCAAAATAAACTTTAAAAATCAATGCTTTAATTCCTTAGTGATATGATTTTTTATTAATACGTTGCAATATTAGGTCAGTCAGTTTTATGGTTTATCTTGTTTCTAACAACTTAGACATATTTTGCATTTTGAAAAAGATTGTTGCTATTGACACTTGTATTTATCTATCTACACTCTCTTTGGTTGCCTTCAATTTTTATTTTCTTAATTATCCTTATGAAGTTTCATTTCAAGAAGTCAAATGTATTATGATCCAAGTTGAGGGTTCATGACCAGCGTATGACAAGAGACACAAATATCAAAAATATAACTCTGAACATACAATAGCTATCATAAGGCCTTATAAATATTTTATTTCAAAAACTTATACTTTATAAGTTTAGATTTACAAAATATCAGACAAGTGAATTTAGATTACTAGCAATTCACTCAAAAACAAATATTGTAAATTCAATATCTAATTGACACGGATCCTTCTTGTAGAAATATGGAGCACATCTAAGAGTCAGCCCATAAGGCTTCCAAATTCAAAATTATAAATAAAACTTACTCGTACGAATAATGTGATAAGTTCACTAATAACTGAGCACTCTCTCGATTAAATGTAAGGAGTTAAACTAAAATCAATTTCATTATCTGTATCTAAAAAATATGTAATTTGGGTGAGTTTAGAATTCAGTGAATAATTAATACCTACTACACTAAAAATGGGATAAGTAAAAGTATGAGTTTTTCTAATAAACAAATATTTAACAATAAATACTAAATATATAGTATAAGGAAAAATTATTAAGAAATAAAAAAACAACAAGATAACTTTTAAAAAAATATTTTCTAAAATAAAGCAGTTCAAAGTTGCGGTCATAATAATTTTTGCTAAAAAGATTTTAAAAAAATAGTAAGTCAATAGGCCAACATTATTAATATATCGAAATCTAAAGTAAGCAATTGAAACATAAATAGTTTGGAAGAATTCACTAGGCAGAACTAAAACAAATTGAGCACACAGCTTGTGGGGTAAGCTAACCAAACTATTAAGCCTCAAAGCTTGAACAAATAAGCATCACGCTTTAAATTCACAACTAACTCATGTGTACTAACTTGATATAAAGTTAGCATATGAAGCCAAAGGCTTGAATTAACGAGCTTCATACTCTAAATCCATAACTAACTCATGTGTATTAACTTAACATAGAGTTAGCATTTCTCCTGCAGAGTCTATTCCTCGGTGCACCAATGCTAAGATTTACTGCTATTAGGTACATTGTTTTGATATAGTTTTCTCCCAAAATAATTTTTTTTTAAAAAAATGCAATATCATATTTCTCAATAAAATAAATTTTGTAGTGGAAAAAAAATTCTAATGTAAAATAAATTTTATTTCAAAGAGAACATTTTCTGATATTAGAAAATTCAAGTTTCACAGACTTCAAATTTCTTTCTGTAAACATAACAGATGTCCTATCAATATCCGTCGATGATCCAAAATCATTATCAATATAAAATCCATACATATGACAAATTTGGAAAGCCAATATTTTTCTTAACTTCAAAATTTTCAGTTCAGTGGTCTTAAACCATTTTGATATAAGCCCAAACATGTGATAATCCAAAAATCAATTTTTTTTCCTGAAAGCAAAAATTTTTAGTTCAATAACGGTTTATCATAACAGCGTTCATAAATTATATCTGAGTTTTCCAAAAGTTTACTTGTCCCAAGAGTCCCTAAAGCTCCACTATATTCAAAACTCAATAATAAAAATTTATTTCAAAATTTTCAAAAGAAATATCAAATAGACATATAGCAGATAGAAACCATTCAAAATACTAACAATATCCAATTGTGTCTTCCTTCAACAATTTACCTTAGTTAACTGGAGGTTCCATGTATTGTTTTATATCTATAGAAATACCAAAAATCCTTGTATCAATCATAGACAATTAAATTACCTAATTTAATTCCTAAATCCTAAATAATTCTTGATACCAAAGCCTAAATTTGCTATCTAAAATTGCCCAATAAAAAATATAAAATAAAATTTTTTTAAAAAAATGCTACTACATAAAATATATACTCACCTAGCTTAAGACAAAATTGGGCAAACTCTAACTAAACGTTAGATACTACTCTCACGATTTACTAGAATTTCTAACTCTTTTGTCAAAAGCCTAGAGGAGAAAGGCAACTAAACTTGTTTACTTTAGCGTCTATATATAATGATTCCTAAGGGGAAGGGATTTACTATTCTTCCGATATGGGACTTAAAAGTAGAATAACATTATACTTCTTTTTCTGATGTGAGACTTAAAAGTAGAATAACATTAGACTTCTTTTTCAAATGTGAGACTTAAATAACAAACCTCTCTCTTTCTTTTTTTTCTTAATAATACTTATCACAATCCTTCTCTTTCTCTTCCTCTTCTTTTTTTTTTCTTTTTTTTCTTAAGACTTATCCTATATATTCGTATCGTTATATTTTCCCCTTGTTAACATCAATTCGTCCTCGAATTTAAAATTTCTACTAACATTGTTCACTAAATTGGTGCAGGTACTTCTCATGCATACCTACTTTAGTTTTCCAAGTCACTCATTCACCTGACGGCCCACGCCAAACAACTTTCACTGAGATGATATCCTTAAGACTTATACGTTTCACCTGTCTATCTATTATGGCTAAATTGGTATAGGTACTTTTTATGCATAGTCACTTCAGTTTTCCATGTCACTCATTCACCTGATGGCCCATGCCAAACAACTTTCACTAAAATGATATCCTTAGAGCTTAAACGTTTCATTTATCTATCTGCTATGTTCGCTGGTTGCTATGCGTAGCTGAGACATTCATCAAGTTGAATTGTTTGATGTTATATAATATGAAAAAGGTCATGAATGTATTCTCGGAGCATAGAAACATATAAAATTGGGTGAATCTCCTAAAAATCTAATAGAAGAGCAAATTGGAATGCCACATGCTCGACTCTCCTAAGAATTTTAGAAGGTCCTTTAAACCATGAACTTAACTTATCTTACTTTCCAAACCTCAAAACACATTTGATAGGGGAAACATATAAAAACACATAGTCTTCCACCTCGAATTCCAAGGGACTGCATCTCTAATATAATAGAATTTATGTCTACTCTAAGTAGTTACTAAACAATATCAAATCTAGTCCTACAAAAATTAAAATCATCGACCTCAACCCAACTAATCAGTGACCTGCACCGTCTCCTATACAAGGCCTTGAAAGGTACCATCTGAATATTAGATTGTTAAACTAAATTATAGGTGAATTCCATCAAAGTTAAATGGCAGTCTTAACTCCTCTAAGGTCTAGAACAAAAGCACTATGCATATCCTTCCAAAATCTGAATGGTTTTCTCTGAGTGACCATAAGTCCGATGATAAAAAGTGTACTCAAATCCAATCTTATCCAAATAAAGCTTTGCATACTGAGTCATTGTGAAAATAGTTTTCACAGGTAAGACATGTGCTAATTTATTAACCATTCTACAATTTTTCAAATTGAATCATTACATCATCAACAACTCTGTTGCAAAATCTACATAAATTATTTCCTTCCTCCTTTTGAATTTATCTATTTGATGCAATAAGCCTACTAGCTTTTACTACTCAACTTTCATTTGTTGGCACACCAACATCCAAACATAAACTCTACTACATCCTCATTCATAGTTTCTTACCATAAACTTCTTTTCCATCTAATTATCTAGGGTACACACCAACATTTAGTAATCTCTAAAAGAAAACCTTTAAACATTATGCCAGACAAAATGTCTTATATTAAACCTTAAAGAATCAATTCCCAAATTGACAATCACTTAGCTTTTGAGATCTTTTCTCAATCTTATCATTTATAATCCACTAAGACATCAATGTAACATTGACTAAGCTAGGATTACCCTGAAGCAAAACAATCCATTCATATGTCAATTCTTGACACACACAATTCATGTCTCGAGTATAATAACACATTAGATGTTTTTGCTCTACTCTTCACATTTCCTAATCATACAAGCGAAATACTAATTTCTAACACTTCCATAATAGTAACATCATCTCATAGTTTCATATTTTGATACTATATGAACTTAACCTAAAAGCCATAAATAGATTTACTTCATAAACTTAAAATATAACTTGTTTCATACCATAAACAAAACTAATATGAATTGGCATTACACACCCTATCCTCATCACAACTTTAGCTTGAACGATCTTCACGCTTTTAGCTGAGTAAAACCAAAGTTAACTATTCTCACTTTTGAGACTTTCCCCTTCGAGGTCATAGAAAGAATGGACTCTTTTATTCCTATTTGCTTTCTTTGGGATTATTCTCTTCCAAAAATCCCTCTAACAATTTAGTTATTAATTTATGAAAAACTGCAAGTGCATATTGAAACCACCAAGTGTGAACATCCTTAATCACTAGACAAGAAAGCTTGAAAGGCATAAACAAAAAAGAGGCCACTAATTCTTCAAATCAAATGTCTCCTCCCTTGCTCTAACAAGTAAGTAAACTACCTTTATATCAGGGACCATTTTTACAATATAATCTACTCAAATATCTTATTTTCATTTTTACTAAAATCTTTAAGATATTCTTGACCTAAAGCATAACATATTAACCACAATGTAACTGAATTCCACCTTAGGAATTTATATTCTTCAATCTCTTATGGCCAAAAATTCTAAAACTGTTGTAATATCAAACAATACCATTCACTACTTTTTTAAACTTTGAAGTTCAATCGATCAAGTTCTTAGATTTTACATTTCTAAACTATCTATAGGTAACATTTATGACCTTAATCACCATATAACCAAATTTTATTACAATCTTGCTTCATTTAATCCCTTTCTTGGAAACCATTCCAAAACAATTTTATATATCAACAATATAGTCATTGCTTCACTCTCCCATCCGAGAGCCTTACATTTCTCTATATTCATATACCTGTAACTCAAACACTTAAACATAAGCCATAATTAGTACTTAAACATGAAATTTCTAAATTTTGATCTTCTATCTACTATTCTTTATTTGCAGATAATCTATTTAACTATGAACTCAATCCTCACGTTTCCAACAATATCCATATAATTGCTAACTTTATTGACTGGCATATCATTTTATTGAACTAATCTATCATATTTCTCCTTGTTTGTTTGAAAACTTATAAACTTATTCTCTCATTTCTTATGTACATTCCATATGAGTTTCAGCTTTAAACTCAACCTTTTAGACTTTCAAACAGTCATATAATCAAGCAGCATATAATTCCATTTTCATATTTACTCATTTCTATCCAATCATTTCACTAATCTTATTTGTAATGCTACATTCAAATTTAACTATAATCATTTTATAGAGACATTCCTAACATCTCAATCCAGAGCGTAGTAAAACTTCAAAATATAATCTTAAAAGTTTGACATGCCATTAGTTATCAATTTCCAACACTATCTTGTGCTCCAACCGTCTCCAAACATATCCAAAGAACATTCCACATATCACTAATGTACCTAAACCCATTACAATCATCCTGAGGCCTATCTTAGCCTTCAATACACAACCATACATTAACATACTTCATAACTAAAATTTACCTCAAAATTTCAAGGTAGGACATGGTCTAGTTATTCACATCCCAGCTATCATTTTACCAAAAGTTTGTCAAACATTTCTTAAATGTTCAACAACATAACTGAACAATAATTTAAATCCTTAACACACGATATTGTTAGCCTAAGAGGCATTAGCAAATGTTGATCATGACATCAAAACGAAATGAACAAAATAAACTGACAACTAATGAAGAAAACAACATCTTAATAGGCCTTTCATAGTGCCTCGATCGTAAAAATAGCCAACTTCATAATCACAATTGTGACTCTACTAAAGGCTACTTGCTCCATTATCTACAAAGATAACCTAAAGTTGTAATACCAACTTTGTCACTATCCAAATTGAGGGTCCATGACCGGCATATGATAAGGGGTTACCATAGTCTCACTCAAGCCACACAAGCCTCAAAATTATAACTCTGAACATACAATTCAAAATAGCCACCAAAGGGCTTTAGAAATATTTTATTCCAAAAACTTATTCAGATTTACAAAATATCAGATAAGTGAATTCATGTCACCAACAATTCACTCAAAAATAAATATTTTAAATTTAATCTCTAATTGACATGGATCTTGCATATAGAAGTAATGGCGCAGATCTAAGAGTCAGCCCATAAGGCTTCCAAATTCAAAATCACAAACAAAACTTGCCCACACAAACAATGTGATGAGCTCACCAAATAGCTGAGAACTCCTTTGATCAAATATGAGGAGTTAAACCAAAACTAATCTCATTACCTGTATCTAGAAAGCATATAATTTGAGTGAGTTTATAAATAAGTGAGTAGTTAATACCTACTTCGATAAAAACGGGACATGCAAAGGCACAAGTTTTTCTAATAAATAAATATTTAAAAATAAATACTGAATTTGTATATATGACAAAAAAATATTAAGAAATAAAAAAAACAATATAAATTTTTAAAAAATATTTTTTGAAATAAAACAGTTCAAAACTGTTGTCATAATTATTTATGTCAAAAAGATTTCAAAAAAATAGTAAGTCATTAGGCCAACATTATCAATATATGAAAATCTAAAGTGAGCAATTAAAACATAAACTGCGTGGGAAAATGCACTAGGCAGAACTAAAACAAACCGGGCACACAACTCACGGAGTAAGCTAACAAAATTGTCAAGCCTCAAGGCTTGAACAAATGAGCATCACACTCCAAATTCATAACCAACTCATGTGTACTAACTTGAGACAGAGTTAGCATCTCAAGTTAAAGGCTTGAATTAATGAGCATCACACTCCAAATCCACAACTACCTTATATGTACTAATTTAACAGAGAGTTAGCATCTCCTCTGCAAAGTTTATTCCTAGGTGCACAAAGGCTAAAATTTACTATTGTTAGATACATTATTTTGATATGGTTTTCTCCCAAAATAATTTTTTTTTAAAAAATATGTAATACCATATTTCTCAATAAAATAAATTTTGAAGTAGAAATAAAAATTCTAATTTAAAATAAATCTTATTTGAAAAGGAATATTTTCTGACATCAGAAAACTCAAGTTTAAGGGACTTCAAATTTCTTTCAGTAAACATAACAGATATCTGTATTAATATCCATCAATGGTCCAAAACCATTGCCAATATAAAATCCATACATATGACAAATTTGAAAAGCCAATAATTTCCATAACTTCAAAATTTTCATTTCAATGGTCTTAAACCATTTTGATATAAGCCCAAACATGTGACAATCTAAAAGTCAATATTTTTATCCTGATAGCAAAAACTTTTAGTACAATAATGATTTATCATAACCATGTTCACAAATCATATATTAGTTTTTCAATAGTTTGTTTGTCTCAAGAGTCCCTAGGACTCTACTATATTCAAAATTCAAAAATAAAAATCTATTTCCTTTCAAAAGAAATTTCCAGAAGATGTATAACAAATAGAAACCACTCTCAGTACTAGCAATGTCCAATTGGGTCTTCCTCTAATATTTTGTCTTGGTGAATTGAAGGTTTGCTGTATCGTTCTATATCTATAGAAATATAAAAAATTCTTATATAAATCATTGACAATTAAATTAACTAATTTAATTCCTAAATCCTAAATAATTCTAGATTCCAAAACCTAAATTTACTATCCAAAATAGCCCAATAGAAAATATAAAATAAAAAATTTAAATAGGCTACTACATAAAATATACATTCACCTAGCTTAAGACAGAATAGTGCGAACTCTGAATAAACGTAAGATACTGCTCTCAAAATTTACTAAAACCTTTTACTCATTTACTAAGAGCCTAGAGGGGAAAGTAACTAAACTTATTTATCTTAAGGTCTATATATAATCATTCATAAGGAGAAGGAGTTTACTATTTTTTTAATGTCGGACTTAGAAGTAGAATAATATTAGACTTTTTTCTTTGATGTGAGACATAAAAATAGAATAACATTAGACTTTTTTTTTTAAATGTGAAACTTAAATAACAAATGTCTCTCTTTTTTTTTATAATACTTATCACAATTATTCTTTTTCTTTTCCTCTTCTTTCTTTTTCTTTTTTTTCTTAAGACTTATCCTATATATCAGCATCGTTACAAAGTGTTTTTTTTTTATTTTCACTATTTGTGTAATTTTTATATACTCTCTATTATTTTTAACTTTTTTGTAATGTACTTTTTTTCTATAATAAGATATGACAACATTTATTTAGATATAACTTATGTGATGATATCATTGTGCATAAAATCCCAAATAAATTTAATCACAAACCACATTTTAATAATTATGAATTTATTAGTCAATAATCAATAATTATTGGTATAGTATTATTTTATTTCATTATTTTTTAATAATTAGAATATATTTTTTAGACTAACAATAAAAGTCAATAATCTTTATCGAAATAACTTTTAATTATGATAATATTTATTAGAATTTTTAAAATTCTTACAATTATTTCATTAACTTCCAATTATGAATGAATTAATTCAAAACTCAATTATCATATAGAATATAGAATAATAAATAAAATCGGCCACTTTTATTGGACCCCTCAAAAGAGATATTGAAGAAAAAGCTTTTCCTGTATGTTGCATTAAAGTATGGGAACTATATGGATTTTCTAGTCAAAGAGGATTAAAAACATGGAGAATAAATAATTTATCGGCGCGGCTGGTTAAGATATAAAACTCTAAAAAATAAATTCTGTACTCTTTTTCTTCATCAAATGCATGTTACTTTCATTAATTATATAAATAATGGTGGGTATTTGATTTTAGACGTTGGTTAGTATATCATTTTTCAATAAAAATTTACAATTTATTTAAGGTTAATATTATTCCATGGTTTGGTTCGAGAGACGCTGGTTATGGGCTTGACATTGGTCATACAGTGATCATGGTCAAAGCTGGAAACATAGGTTGACCTCCTACTCGAGTTTTCACACCAGCCACTTCAGATTATTCGGTTTAGCATGTGCAAGAGACTTATGCATCTTCTTTTCTCTCTATTCCTATATTTGAGGCATCCCCGTTATATATGTTTGTGGAACTTATACATGATATTGTCAATGATTTAAATTACGGACTGCATCACGTAATGCAGATGCAGCATCTCAGTCATGGCGTTCGCTACGGCCACAACTTGACCTTGACTGTAACGCAACTGTAATTTTAAACCTTAGATGTTCTCTATTTTTATAGCGTGCCTTTACCAACATTGGAACATTTTTTTTTTGAAACTATTAATAGAATGGATGATCACAAACGGCTTATAGCAAACCACTACATATAAGAATAACAGAAATCATGTATCAGTGTTGATGGGAACTGCTGGATATCAATTGTGATTTTCTAGATAGGAATACAGTTGATGATTTGATAGTTTACTATTAATTAGGGAAATAGAAGCATACTTTTGCTTGTTATTTTTGGGGTTTAATTGGTAGATCTTCCATGAATACATGCTTGGTTACTAGATGTTCATGAGATAAATTATATGGGGATAATAATTTGGCATAGTTGAAACTAAAATTAATCTTAGTGGATTTTGAACCTTAGTCACTTTATATTTGGTTAATTTTTAACCCTCTATTGCGTTGTTTAGTTTTAGTCTTTGATTTCAAGTATTTAATTAATTTGAGTCTTAGTTTTGCATTTAATTTTGATAATTCTTTGGGTAACTAGGTTTGAAAAATTTCATTTAGGTTTAAAAATTAATTCAAAGTTTCTGTGTGATCGACCTCGTATTTGTTAAACTATACTATTGTATGATTCATGCACTTGCCAGTATTTTAGAGCTTGTAAGAAAGCCACAACAAGTGTTTGGCACCGTTGCTGGGGGCTTAGTAGTTTAATTTTTAAATCTTTTGTTAGATTTTCCTTCTAGTAGTTTTTTTTTGTGTCGTTTCATTTTATTTTAATAAAAAATAATAAAAAAATTCTTTTATTTTTCATTACATGAGAGCTTGGGCATGTGATCATACACATAGATTGATTAGTTTTGACATTGAGCCTGAAATCGCTATGTCTGTACATGGGGAAGAGTCCAAACCCCTAAGGGAGTTATTTTCTCCTATTTCTATAAATCCACCTTCATACTTTGTTTTGCCTGCAAATATTGCAACACATTTTGAGTTGAAACCACAAATCATTAATCTTCTCTCTACTTGTCATGGTCTAGATAGCGAGGCCCCATGCTTGCACGTTAAAGATTTTGTGGAAAATTGTGCTACATGCAAATTTTAAAATTTTTCTGATGTATATGTGCGCTTGTGTCTGTTTCCTTTTTCATTAAAGGATAAACCAAAAGCTTGGTTGAATTCTTTAACTTTTGGATCTATTACATCATGGGACTTTTTGGTTCAAAAATTTTTATCTAAATTTTTCCCATGTCTAAAACAAATTCTTTAAGAAGACAAATAGCAAATTTCTATCAAGAAGAGAATGAAAAATTTTATGAGACTTGGGAGATATTTAAGGATTTGTTGTTGAAGTGTCCTCACCATGGTTTTGAAACGTGGCATTTGGTGCAATATTTTTATAATGATTTGACACAGGAAAATAAAAATATGGTAGAGTCTATGAATGGTAGAAGATTTTTGAATTTAACTAAATATGATGAATGATAGAGTCTATGAATCGTAGGGATGTATCAAACCAGTCATCTAAGAGACGAGGTTTATACGAGACTAATGAGAGTCTTGATATAAAGGCAAGGTTAGATAATCTTACACGTAAAGTCAAGTCCTTAGCACTAAATATAGGAGTACGTCATGTTGATGGTGTTCAAAGTGAGGTTTGTGCATTGTGTGCAAGTCCTATGCATGCCACTTCTATATGTCATTCTTTTAATGATTGTTTTTCTAAGCAGGCCAATGCAATGAATAATTTAAGGAGGCCTTTTGCTCATTCACATTCGGAGACATAGAATCCTAATTGGCAAAACCACCCAAATCTTTCATGGAGACAAAATCACTCTTCCAGTAACATAGGTGGGCAATCTTTAGAGAATAAAAATCAGTACTGCCTGCCTAACCAAGGCTATCGTCAGCCTTCTTATGTCCCTACTTAGATAACAGATCAGTCCAGGCAACAATCATCATTAGAGGACACCTTAAAAGCATTCATATATTCTAATCAAGCATTTATGATATTAGAAATGCTAGCTAGATAAAATACCAATGCTATACAAGAATTGAAAAATGGCCACCAGGATGTGAGAAATGCCATACAGGTTCATGGTAATACCATAGCAAAGTTAGAGGTTCAAATGGGTCAATTAGCACAGAGAAAAAAAGGGATGTTCCCTAGTCAGCCTATCCCTAATCCTAAGGGACACTATGCAGTTAATGAAACAACTAGTTTTAATAGGGAACATGAACAAGTTCAATTTGTCACCACCCTTAGGTCTGGTAACCAAATAGATTATCATGTTATAGGGCTAGTGAGGGATAATTGAAAGTCAAGTGCAACTAGTTCTAGGGATAAGCCAAATTTAGATAAGAATAACTTGCCTCCCAAGCCTAACGTGTCTACCCTCGAGATTAGAGAATATGAAATTAGGGAGTATAAGCCTAAGGCCCCATTTCCTCATAGATTAGTAAACCCCAAGAATAGTACACAATCAGGTGATATTTTGGAGATTTTTAAATAGGTGCAAATTAACTTACCTTTTCTTGATGCTATTAAGTAGGTACCTGCTTATGCTAAGTTCTTGAAGGATCTTGTTATAGTGAAAAGAAAGTCTAATGCCCCTAAAAAAGCATTCTTGACAGAGCAGGTAAGTTCAGTAATTTTAAATAAGTATCTTGTTAAGTATAAGGACATTGGATCGCCTACTATTGCACGTAAAATTGAAGATCATCATATTGAGAGAGCTTTGCTAGATCTAGGCACGAGTGTGAATTTATTGCCATATTCTGTTTACTTGCAATTCGGTTTAGGTGAATTGAAACCTACTAGGATGACACTCCAGCTGGCTGATAGGTCTCTTAAATTTCCTAAAGGCATTGTTGAGGATGTTTTGATTAAAACTGAGAATTTCTACTTCCTTGTTGATTTTGTTGTTCTTGATACTGAGCTTATTCAAGATTATAGTCCCCCTATTCATGTCATTTTAGGTCGTTCTTAGCAACATCTAATGCATTGATTAATTGTAGAAATGGTGCGATGAAGCTTTCATTTGGTAATTGATTGTTGAGCTAAATATTCTTCATATTAGTAAACAGATGCCTGATAATGATGATGATGTTTGTGAACTCATTTTGAACTCAATTTGATTGATAGTTTAGTTCATAATACATTTATGCATTCAAGTTGTGATGATCCATTAGAGGCATGTTTGAATCATTTTAATTGTGATATTGATAGAGTCAGTCATTGGGGAAACTAATTCTTTGCTAGATTATGTTCCTCTCATGAATGTGGATAGGTGGCAACCTAGGACCCAACCTATCATGTTGTCCTCATCTCCACCTTTACTGTCTACTGTGGAGGCACCTAAGTTAGATCTAAAGCCCTTACCTAGTACCCTTAAATATGTATTTTTAGGCACTGATGAGACTTTTCCTGTCATTGTAGCTTCTGATTTAGAGGAGTTCTAAGAGAGTCAGTTATTGGATATCTTAAAAGAACATAAGGAAGCTATAGGATGGTCAATTGTAGATATTAAGAGTATTAGTCCTTCAATAGTTATGCATAGAATTTATTTAGAGGAGGGTGCCAAAGCTCCACATGAGTCTCAAAGGTGCTTGAACCCCATCATGCAGGAAGTAGTAAAGAAAGAAATTTTGAAATTGCTAGATGTAGGGATTATTTATCCTATCTCAGATAGTACTTGGGTTAGTCCTGTCCAAGTAGTCGCTAAGAAATCTGGAATAACTGTGGTTGAAAATGAAGCTAATGAGTTAGTTCCAACTAGAGTGCAAACAGGGTGGATAGCATGTATTGATTATAGAAAATTGAATGCTTTGACTAGGAAAGATCACTTCCCTCTCCCTTTTATTGATCAGATGTTGGAAAGACTTGCTGGCCATGCATATTATTGTTTTTTAGATGGATATGCTAGCTATAATCAAATTCCCATTGCACTTGAGGATCAAGAAAATACTACATTTACTTGTCCATTTGGCACTTTTGTATATTGTCACATGCCTTTTGGGTTATGTAATGCACCTGCTACTTTTCAGAGATGCATGATTAGTATTTTTTCTGATATGGTTGGTCAATTTTTAGAGGTGTTTATGGATGATTTTTCTATGTTTGGATCTACTTTTGATGAATGCCTGCATCATCTATCTTTGTTATTGGCTAGGTGTAAAGAAAAGAATCTTGTGCTTAATTGGGAAAAATGTCACTTTATGGTTAAAAGAGGCATTGTGGTTGGTCATATCATATCTAAAGATGGAATTGAGGTTGATAAAGCCAAAGTTGATTTGATTTCTAATCTCCCTCCCCAAGTCCGTGAAAGAAATTAGAACATTTTTAGGACATGCAGGATTTTATAGGAGGTTCATCAAAGATTTTAGCAAGATAGCAAGGCCATTAAGCAATCTTCTTGGTAAGGATGTTTCTTTTGTGTTTGATGATGCATGCTTGCAATCTTTTAATAAATTGAAACTTGAGTTGACTTCTGCAGTTATCATTAAACCACATGATTAGAGTTTGCCTTTTGAGATTATGTGTGATGCTTCTGATTATGCTATTGGTGCTGTTTTAAGGCAAAGAGTAAATAAACTGCTTCATGTGATTGATTATGCCAGTAAGATTTTGAATGATGCCCAATTGAATTATTCCACTATTGAAAAAGAATTGCTAGCTATTGTGTTTGCTGTGGACAAATTCAAATCATATGTACTTGGGTATAAAGTTGTTAGTTATTCTAATCATGCTGCATTAAAATATATGTTTACCAAAACAAATGCAAAAGCTAGACTCATTAGGAGGATTTTACTTGTGCAAGAATTTGATATTGAAATTAGGGATAAAAAGGGTGTTAAAAATGTAGTGACTGATCATTTGTCTAGATTGGCTGTAAAGCATGATAATGATTCTTCTACTATTTTAGAGTCTTTTCTAGATGAGCAGTTGTTGCATATTTTACAAATCCCATGGTATGCTGATATTGTGAATTACCTAGTTATTGGGCAAATACCATCTCATTGGTCTAAGCAAGTTGGAATTAAATTTTTGTCTCAAGTAAAATATTTCTTTTGGGATGACCCATACTTGTTTAAATATTCTCTTGATGAGATTATTAGGAGATGCATTCCTGAGTGTAAGCAACAAAGTATAATCTCTTTTTGTCATGATCATGCATGTGGGGGTCATTTTAGTTATAGAAAATAGCAGCCAAAATGCTTCAGTGTGGATTTTATTGGCCTACCATATTTCGAGGTTCTCATGTCTATTGTGCACCTTGTGACAGATGCTAGAAATTAGGGAGCATTGGTAAGAAAAATACGATGCCCTTAAATTATATTTTGATTGTTGATATATTTTATGTTTGGGATATTGACTTTATGGGACCATTCCCTAATTCTTTTGGTTATTTGTAAATTTTGGTTGGAGTTGATTATGTTTCTAAGTGGGTAGAGGCTAAAGCATGTAGGAATAATGATCACAAGGTGGTTGTCCAATTTTTGAAAGAAAGTATTTTTGCACGTTTTGGGACACCAAGGGCTATTATTAGTGATGGGGGTAAGCATTTTTATAATAGGGCATTTGAGCATTTAATGAAAAGATATGTCATTACTCATAAAGTAGCTACCCCTTATGATCCCCAGACTAGTGGTCAAGTTGAGATATCTAATAGAGAGATTAAAAGAATTTTAGAGAAAACAGTGAACCCAACTAGGAAAGATTGGTCTTTGCATCTAGATGATGCATTGTGGGCATACCGCACAACATTTAAGACTCCTATTGGGATTTCACCTTATAGACTGGTTTATGGTAAGGCATGTCATCTTCCTGTTGAGTTAGAGCATAAAGCATTTTGGGCTATTAAACATTTAAATTTTGACATAGACAGGGCTGGTCATAAAAGAAAACTCCATTTGAATGAGTTAGAGGAAATTCGTAATGATGCGTATGATTGTGCAAAGAGTTATAAAGAGAGAAAGAAAAAAATGCATGATCATTATATTTATAGGAAGTTATTTGAGCCTGGTCAAAAGGTGCTTTTGTACAATTCTCACTTACATTTGTTTCTAGGTAAATTGAGATCCAGGTGGTCAGGTTCATTTATTGTGAGGACAGTTTTCCCTTATGACACTGTTGAGATAGAGAATCCCAAGGATGGTAACATATTTAAGGTGAATGGTCAGCGATTGAAACCATATCTTGAGTTGAAGGATTTAGAGATAGAAGAGACACTAGTAGATGATCCTGTTTATCATGATTGAGGTATATATCTGAGTTTGGTTTTGTAGTTATTAGTGTTCTTGAGTCGGCTTTAGTGTCTCCCAGATTTTCATAGTCTTTGTATGGGGATTTAAATAGTGTTAGCTAACAAAAAAATTAAAAAATTAAAAAATTTAGAAGTTTCTATTTCTTATTCTCTTTACTTGTTTAGTTTTTTTTATTGACATTACTTGTTTAGTTTAGTTTACATTTGGTTATATTTCTTTACTAACAATTTTTTAGGGTTCAAGTTTTTCCTCTTTTTCTTCTTTCCTCTTCATTGCTAAGAATTTCAAGTATGTAACTCTTCCCCATAGTCTTTTATTCTTTTTGTCCCATTAATCATTTTGATACAAATTGGTAATTATTTTATGAGCCTGGATTTAATTTTTAAACATTGAGGACAATGTTTAGCTTTGATTGGGGGTGGGAGTTACTTGATATTTTAGTAATGTTTTCATTATGCTACTACTATGTGAAATTTTTTTGATATCATCATTACTTAATTTATTGCACATTCACGTAGCTACTCATTCATACATCTTTGTTGAAAAACTGAAATAATCAGAGATCTTGTGGAGAGCGTGTGGATACAATTTTTAACCCTACGAGTTTTGAGCCATTCATTTTTATTGTGAGTATATTTTCTTGGCCTTCAAATTATTTCTTGTTGTGTGCTCATAATTTGTTTTTCTTTTCCTCCATTGGATCGTTTCATTGTCATTTCTATTGATATTGGCTAAAGAGAAATTTTATATTCCACTTGAATGTGATGTGATGAAAATTGGTAGAGTTATATAATTTCCTAAGTGATGATATTGGGCCATGTTTCTTATTTTGAGCCTTTTCTTTTTTTAAAAAAAAATTGGTCATTCTTTCATATTGTCACTAGTTTCCCTATTAAGCCTGTTTATTAAACCTTTCTTCCTTAACCCTTTACCAAGTGTTTCAGGAAAAAAGCATTATTGCACTATGGGGTGATATAAAGAGAATTTTAAAAAATTACAAAAATAGAAAAGCAAAAAAAAAAGAGATTGGAAGAAGTGAAACAAAAAAGAAAAAGCCAAAAAGAAATAAAAAGAAGAGCAAAAGAAAGAAAGAAAAAAAAAGTGAAAAAGGTAAAAAAAAATGTGTAGTTGTTGGTTATGAAAGTTGGCAAATAAGGTGAAGTAAAAAAAAAAAAAAGAGGCGAGGGAGATGTTGAAATCAAAGTGCAGAAAGAGTAAGCTTATCAGTATTCTTGAAACACTTTTGATAATCATTATTACCCTTTAGTCTTGATATTTTTACCTTTGTCCGAATGTTATAAGCTAATAAAGTCTTATTTGATCTAAGAGATTGCATAATTTTTTTTTATGTATATGGCTGATCTAAGGATGTGATATTAAATATGTTCTCGGCATCCTTTCATGAAATGCTATTTATTTTTCTTGATATTTAGCATTCTTCCTATATTATTTTGTATGTGAGATTTTTGATTTGATTACTATAATATCCCTATTTAAGTAAATATAAATTATAAAATCTCTAAATAAATTTTAACTTTTATTTTATTATTTGTCATTAGTAAATATTTTATTTAATTTTTAGTATTTTTATTTCAGTATTTAAATAAAATAAAACAGTGAAAATTATTTAAAGGGAATTAGAAATACCTGAAGGAATAGTAAAAATTATACAGTGATAATTTAGTAATTTTGAGATTTCAAACGAAAGCATTTTTGTCCAATAAAAAATTTGAACACAGATTTTAACCAAATTTATTCTCTAATTTGTTAATTAGCTTCTAAACATTTATTAATTAAAATAGGCAAAATTAGCACGTTCTAATCCAATTAAAATGTGACATTTAGGGAGGTTTACATGTGCGAATCTATAATTGGCCAAGAATGACCAATGAGGTCATGACAAGTAGGAAAAATAAATATTGTTTAGTTAGAGTAACTAAACTAGTTATTATTTATTTCTTTCCATTTAGTTTTCATCTAACTAATCTAGTTACAATCTAAATAAATGTTATGATTATTTGGATTAACATTACTACTAAAAAGCAAGGCTTTTTGATAGGGCCTAACAAAACAAAGTAGAATTAAAAATATTAAACAAACTACTTAATTACCCTTGTGTCCCCTGACCCCACGGCCAAGTTAAAAGGAAGAAAAAAAGAAGAAGAGGAGTAGCCATAGTTCAAGGCCAAGGAGGGAGGAAGGAGAAGGGAAAGGAGAAAAAAGGAGAAAGAAGAAGAAAAAACAAAGAAATCAAGGTTTTAGTCATTTTTAAGAGTTAGGGAACTCAAAACCACTCTTTTCTTCTCTAAACTCATAGTTTTCAAGGTGGGTTGATTCTCTTGAACCTATGGAACTCTCTCTTTCTTGAGTTTTTGGTTTGGTCATGGGTGATTTAGGGCAAGATGAACCATTTTTGTGAAGTTTGTAAGCCCACTTTCAAGTGGGAGATGGTGTTCTTCAAGTAGCCATAGTTAAGGTTTGATGGAGATTTCTTCTATGGTTTGGTCTTGATTATTATGGATGAATAAGTTTCTTAGAGTGATTTAAGCTTATGTGATACATGAACGATGTTGAAATCACTTAAATTCATGAGCTTAGTAACCCTATGATTTGCGGCCAAGTTAAGCTCTCATAGGAAAAATTTTATTAATTTTCTTGTTTATTGTTTATTTTGGATAAAAAAAGTGTTCCATGTGTGTTCTATGAATGTTTATGATTAAATTGTGTGAAAATCATGCATGTTGGTGCTTATATGGCTCACGGCCATGGATAGAAAGAAAGGGGAAAATTTGATGATATACTTGATTTGAGTATGATTTGTTTGTAAATGATGAAGGGTTGATTTTAGGGTGTGTTAGTAGAACACTATGTTAATCTAATTTGTAGATGACTTAAATTAGTGAGATTTCTCCCTCACTAGATTTCGGCCATTTAGAGATTTTTGAATGAAGTTGTATGATTTAAACAATAAATGTTAATGTTAGGGTGTTTTACCATTAAGTGGATGAATGTATACTAGAAGAATTATAAGTAGAGGCCATGGTGTATGATAAATCAATTCATGACCACACAGGGTCAATAGGCAATGGCATGAGTAAATATAAATTTGAGTGAATATTAAGTCATCTAGGGTAAGTTTTTTCTAAGCTAAAATATGCAAAATTAGGGTCCTAACACCCTAAGTATAGTCCAGCCTTGAAGAGTTGTGAGTAGCCAAGGGTATAAAACTAACAAATATCTTGGTGATTATGTGTTTTTGGATTCCTTTGATGCATTTGAAAGCAAAAGTGAAACAAACATCCCTAAGAAACCATGGGGAAGCCACGGCTACACTAAGATGAAAAAGGGCATGGTTTGCTTCCTTATGAACTATTAGTTTATGGATGTGCCAAAAGTGCTAAATAGTGAATTTAAGGTAAATTAGAGATTTATCCTTTCAAATGATATTTTATGAGAGTGTTAAGTGCCTTCAATTCACTCTTAAATTTATTCATGCTTACTTTAATTAAAGAGAAAGAAATGAGCTAAGCTTGGATATGATCCTCTATAGAAAGAAAATGAAATTGAGGTTATCCAGAAATATTATAAAAGTGTTTCTAATAAAATATCATGTAAGAAGTCAATGAAAAGTCCTATATGTGTCTACGTCCACTTTATGGATAGATCCACTAAAGGTGTAGATAGTGGAGTGAAATTCACTAGTGCACATGTGGAATGACCACTCTAGTTTAGGGGATGCCCTATGCTAAGGAGAATTCTCAAACAGTTAAAGTTTTATACCATGTAGGCAAAGGAAATAAAAAGGGGTTAAGCCATAGTTTAAGCTTAGTGAGCATGCAAAAAAGAGTAAAGTTTTATGGGTCACTTATTGGCCATATTTGAGATTATTGGCTAACCATGGAATTGTGTTCTCTCTATTTAATACAGCTTGAAATGTTATGAAATTTCAATTCTTATTTTTATATATTTGAGTACCTACTGAGAAATTATGTTTCTCATCCCTATAAATTGTAGTATTTCTAGACCCTCCTGCTAAAGACAGAAGATGAGAGTTTTTTGTGTTTCTGTATATTGATGTGGACTTTGTTTACTCCTCAGAGGAGGACCAGTTTATTTTGGTTATTCAAGCTGTTAATTATAGTTGGTTTGTGTAAGACTAACTTAGGATGTAATATATATATGTAGTGTGTTAACCCTGAATTTCTTTCCTGCATGGCCTAGTAAGGCCAAGTGGTTTTTTTGATGAAAATATGTACATAGTCTGGAATGCAGGTAGAAATCCCAGGTTAACAAGCTTTTGAATGGGCAAACAATTATATATAAATAAAAGAATGTATGACATTACGTTTGATGTTATATTTCAACGTAGTAAAATAACGACGTTTTATTTCTACGTTTGTTTTGCGTATAGTTGAAGTTTATATGCAGTTACGTGTGGAAAAATTAGAATTTATTGGATGTCATAATTAAATATAAGTTTAGAAAATTTTTTGAGAATTTCAGACACATATTGGTTTAAATGGAACAAATTTATTTTATGATAAATCTCACGTAATCAAATATGTTTATACTCTAAAATGGTTCTTTTATTACGTGAGTAATGTTTTATAAGTCAGCATTAAATTCTGGATTTTTTTACATTTGACTGAAAATTTTATTATTTAAAAATAATTAAATATGGACACGTAATTGCATAAATAATGCATTAAATAAATTATTAAATTCTATTTATAAAAATTGAGACGTAACCATAATTTAAACAAATAAAAGTTTATTAATAAATTAACAAATTTTATCTTACTCATTATCTCTAACACATAACATAATGTCTATACTATGTAGGGTGTTACAATTACCACTACTCCACTCACATATACTTGCTATGAGAGACACCTTATCTCTGAGTGATTTTCTTGTTGAGGGTAATTACTACTTGTGAGATTTACATTGTTGAAGTGTGTTCTTTGATAGGGATTCTAATTATGATATTTTGAGGCAAGGGGTCTATGTTTGTAGCAGTTAGAATATTCACACACATTGAATTCTAATGATGGTTGAAATTTGTGACAATTTTAGTGTTTTGGCACATGATTGATATTCTCAAGTTAAAAAAAAATTGATTTGATTGGTTTGAGATGTCTTCACTTTGAGTTTTGTTTTAAGTCGCTTTCATTATTAGGGACAAGCAATAAGCTGATTAGGAGTTATGATAATAGCGTAAAATTACATATTTTTATATAAAAAATAAGCTTTATTATGTCTTAATTAAATTAATTTTAATAAATTTGTGACATTACTTATTATTTTCCTTAAAAGATATTAATTCTAATTAATTATAGTATCTTGTAGAATATTAAGGATTTGTAAGCAGATTTGGTACTGATATATAAGATTTGAAATAGATTTGACGTTGATTTAATTGGATATTAAGGATTTGAAGCATATTTGATGTTGATTTTGTTTTGAATGCTACATAATCCAAAAGATATCCCAAGATCATGTGAAGATATTGTCTTAAATATGGAGGTTTATGTCTCACGATAACTTACTTAGGTAAGGAGGTCACTTAAGTGGCTATAAATATAGAGAGAATAGAATTGCAGAGGAGCTTTTGGCAAGTGGAAGTGCATATCTGTTTGGAGCGATGTAGTAGTAGGGAAGAGAGAAATTAGTAATGGTGTGAAGAATTTCAATGGAAGATATATATGAGAATTTTATGGTTTTTAATTTTAATGAGTTGCTAAATTTTTTGTACTAAGGGGAGGATGAAACCTTGCTGATATTTTAGTTGACACTATGTCATATTGTTATTACCCAGTTTTATGCTTCTAACGATTATTGATTCTATTTGCCTATCAGTTAGTTTGATATAATTTTCAAATGAGTTCAATCATGCTTTTCTTATGTTTTGAATTTGTTCTTACTATCTGAGTGTTGATAGTAACTATTGGATATCAATTGTGATTTCTAGATAGGGATACAATTGATGATTTAATAGTTTACTCTTGATTAGGAAAATAGAAACACACTTTTGATTGTTATTTTTGGGGCTTAATTGGTAGATCTTTCGTGAATATATGCTTGGTTGCTAGAAGTTTACAAGATAAATTATATAGGGATAATAATTTGGCATAGTTAAAACTAAAATTAATCTTGGTGGATTCTGAACCTTAATCACTCTATATGTAGTTAATTCTTAACTCTCTATTGCGTTGTTTAGTTTTAGTCTTTGATTTCTAGTATTTAATTAATTTGAGTCTTAGTTTTGCATTTAATTTTGATAATTCTTTGGGTAACTAGATTAGGGAAATTTCACTTAGGTTTAAAAATTAAATCAAAGTCTCTTTTAGATCGACCATGTATTTGCTAGACTATACTATTATATGATTCATGCACTTGCAAGTATTTTAGAGCCTATAAGAAACCTGCAACACAGATCTGTCCCTCTATTCTCGCTCCCCTTCTTGCAGTCTTGCTCTAGTTTAGGCCAGTCAATGCACCGCTTACCCAACGACGACAAGGTCTCTTCTCTCCATTCACGTTGCCCTTCCTTCCCTTAGTCCATCTCACATCTCTCCCTCTGTTCTCGCTCTCGCTCTTGCAGTCTCGCTCTAGTTTGTGCTTGCCAGTATATCGCCCACCCAACGATGGTAAAGGTCTCTCCTTCTATTCATGCTGCCCTCCCTCTGTTAACCAAGGTCATCCTCCCTCTCCTCCCTCCGCAGATCTCTCGATCTGCAACCACCCAGGCTTCCCCTTTCATCTGCTTCCATGTCTCAAGATTTAGGCCAAATTCAAAAAAATAAAAATAAAAAAACTAAAAAACTGAATGTTGTTGAATTGGAACCAAACCGATTGGATAAGTATATCATAGAACCAAATGGTTCGGTACGGTTGGAATTTCTCTCTATAACCGAACTGAACCAGACTGTGAACCACCTTACCAATGAGGATGACAACATTTTGTTAGGGGGAAGAGTGCCAATGCAGCGTTAACTATCTTGCCTGCTTCAATGACTCCTTCCAACACTTGGGAAGGGGGAACAGTAACAATTCACCATATTTCAGTATTAACTCCCTACATGCGTTAATAACTATGAGAATTTTTTAAACAAATAATTAATCCATATTTCACTTAACTCCCATTGCCTGCATTAATTATATTAGGAATTCAAATCTTTTTAAATTAGGTTCCAATATTTATTCCCTTGTTTGATGGAATTTAATAAGGGATTGATTTTTTTTTAAATAATGCATTCATATTCCACTTAATCCTCTAACAAATGGCAAGGTCAAAATTCAAATGATAGAGTCAACCCAAAGTCTTCCTTTTATATATAATATTATATATTAGATTAGATATTTATACATATAGATAAGAGGCCTCAATTTGGGCTAATACAGCTCATTCAAGCAAATTCATTTTGGATTATTTATTTTTGGCTAAATTACATATAACCCCCCTAATGTTACAGCCATTTGCACATTTGATGCACAAAGTTTAATTTGTGACATATGTTAAAAAAAAAATATTTTTGCCTCACCTGACACTCACATGAAAGCCTAACCCACTTGTCCCCTCTTTCCCCAACATACAGTATTACCCATTCATGTGGAAAATTAGGGCTAATTGAATGCAACTACTGCAAATGCTATAGGAGGAGTGTTGCCCATTCACGCGAATGATTTGATTAGTCTGTCGTCATCTTTTGGCAATTTCAGTGGTTGATTGTGAGTTATTGTCTACACTCCACGCGTACACTTGCACCTGGAAGATTAGGACTCGGTTAAACCCTATCCATAGGAACTACAAGTTGGTAGAAAAATCAAAGACTCCATAGGCACATGGCTTCTCAATCTTTTTCTTCCTCAAGTGAGTATGCTCCAGTTGAAGGTAGACACTCCCATTGTCAGGCAAGAGCAGAATTAAGGACCTCATTGTCAGAGATAAACCTTGGAAGAATGTTTTACCAATGTCGTAATGGGACTAGTGTAAGTACCCTGAATCCAACCTTAAATGAACATGTTTATTCACTCTTCCTTATTTTCTCATATTATTTGTGTGTTAGGTATGCCAATATTTTGATTGGGCTGACCCTCCTATTAGTGAATGTGGGACACCAAGTATGAAGGATGAATTTATGAGAAAGAATGAAGATTAAGATATCAAGGAACTGCCAACAGAGTTGATAAGGAAAGAGAAAGAATTGAGCTAGATTCAAGAATAATTGGCTAAGACCAAAAAGAGAGTAGAGATGTATTGGAATTTGGTTGTAGGGACCTAGCTTATAATGCCGTTGTTTGTGTTTCAATCATATTGAGAATATGAATACCCTTGTGTAATTTGTCGGGTTTGCAGTTGGATTTGTGATTTTTTTTTGAAGTCCTTGTAATGTGAATGTTATAACGTAATCTTATGTTTTGTTGATTGTAATTAAATTGGCTAACATGCCGTCCATGATATGACCATATAACTAATACTTGTGTTATAATGAGGAAGTCCTTGTAATGATTTGATTATGTTAAAGCCAACACCAATTAGAGAAGCATTGACATGAGTTGTTTTTTCTTTTGTTAGAATTGCAAGCACCAATACACTGCCATTGGGTTAGTGTAGTTAAAAATAGCACCAATACATTTTGCATTGTAGACCAAAACTAGCCTAACCCATTTGTTATGGCCTTCACAATCCTACATACTGCAGCATTGGTTAGTGCAGTCCAAAAATGTGTACATGAGGTACTCAAAGTTTGTTAGTGCAGTCTAAAATGTGGTAGTGCAGTTCAAAATGTGGTAATGCAGTCCAAAATCTAGTAGTGCTATCTAAAATGTGGTTGTGCAATCGAAAATGTGTTAGTGCAGTCCAAAATCATAACCATTAGGCCTATTTTCAACAAGTGGAAATGTTTAAAACCAAGGACCTATTCCAGTAATAGAAAACATAACCCAAACGGTTTGTCCACACGTTGCATCACATTAATCATCTCCATAACCTATCTATAATCTTCTATTGGCACTAAACCTTCATCTAAAGTTAGTCCAGCACTTGATAATATAGTTTTGAAGTATTAGGGTATGCAAGGTCTACCACTATGTCGACCAAGTCCTAATATGACGTGTATTCTAGGTCAATTGGTTCTATAGTGTCAACAGTACCATCAACCATGAGGTCTTAAAAAAACCTCCATGGTGCAACTTAATTGTACGCATAAAAGACATCTTACGGCAGACAAAACCAAGACATGCCAACTAGTTACAACTACTAGAAAGTAAATTAACAACAAAATAACAAGAAAAAGCAAGAACAAAATGCACCAGAATTGCTTTGATCACACAAAAATCCAGGGAAGCATGGGGGATAATGTAGGACCACAATCAAAAAAGGGGGGAAGGGACCACAAAACATTATTTTACTCCAAACCCTAGACCCCACACCATGACAGCTACTGCAATCAAGAGATAAAGGTGCAGATATTCAAACTTGGTGCAAGTGTACATATAGAGTGTAGACAACAACTCACAATCAACCATCGAAATTGCCAAAAGATGAGGACAAACTAATTAAAGCATTTGCGTGAATGGGCAACACTCCTCCTGCAGCATTTGCATTCAACAAGCCCTAAAATAGGGGACAAGTGGATTAGGCTCTCACGTGAGTGTCAGGTGAGACAAAAGCATTTGTTTTAATAGGTGAGTTAACATTTTATGTTTGGACCAAAAAATGAGGGGAGTTAAGTGTCACAAATCAAAGTTTGTGCATCAAATGTGAAAATGGTTGTAACATTAGGAGATTATATGTAATTTACCTTTTATTTTTTTGGTTGAGTCGGACCAGGTCACAATTTTTTTTTTTGTGATGGGTTATCTTATTAGTTGTTTTATAATATTTTAGAAAATCAATGAAAACAATTAACAATTGATAACATTGTAAAGTATTCATTATATATTCATGTGTATAATTAGTCATATTATTATTGAAATTATCAAATTTGAACAGTAGTTATCACCTCAAAATCATTTACTTTTTTTTAGTCATCTAAATACGTCATCTTTATTGTAAAAAAAAAAAAATCATATTCGTCATTAGGTTGACCCAACCTAACACGAGCTAGTCCACTTTGGGCTGCTTTAAAATCAAGCTAGACTGGGCCAAATCATATATAATATGTATTTTACTAGACCAACCTAACTTAATTGTGAGGCTATTTTGACACTTAGTGCAGAGTCACACATTGATACCTTCATGGTTTAAATATGACTCTACTCAATTTTTTTTTATCAACATGTATTGCAGATCTCATTAATTTTTTATTAAGAAAATATAAGACAATCGTTGATTCTTAACAAATTACTACTTGTTTGAATTCTTTTGAAAAGATAAAACTTAAAATATAAAACAAAAACTACCAAAATTTAGTAAAATAGCAAAAAGGAATTTATTTTAACTGTTTGGAATTTTCTCTCTCATTCATGCTCAACTTGATGCCCATATAATTTGACTTTCGCAACAATCCCATTTATCACAAAAATCAACAACCCCATTTAGAACGGCGAAAACGATTTTTGCAATTTGGTGAGAAATGTTAGAAGAGGAATACTTCCAATTGAAAAGAAATGGGAAACTAATAAAACAAATTATAAAATGTGATGATATTTTCATAACTTATAAGTTTTAATTTAGATTAGTACTTCATTAGAAATTATTTAAAAGGAGAAGGGTGTAGCGTATTAGGTTGAAAAAGTTTTCTGTTTCATTGAAAAAGGCTTATGTGTGACGGATATGTTAATGTTACCCATAAAAGGGTTATGAATATGCGAAGTTCTTCGTTGCTAAAACACCAAAGTACTAAACAATCCTTTCTTGTTGTGGTTGGAAAATACATGGCTAAAATCATTATCATTCCTGAATCTAAAATGGGTAAAAGGATTTTTTTTCTGTGAAATTATATGCTTTTATGAGGAGACATTATAATTAATTACTAATTAGATCTTGTCACAAATTCTTTCACAAAAATAAATGAAGACAATTAGAGGATTTTAGGAAGTAAAACCTCAAAGCACAAGATCGTGGTATTAATTCTATGAGCTTAAAGTATGCACAGTGGGTAATAATGTAAGAAGAAACCTTACGTGAATCCAGAATGAGAAGAAGAATGCAGTAGCAAGAAATAAAAATAAACATGAAAGAAAAAGAGGAAGATATATATAAAGAAGTGCACAGCTCACTGCTGTCTCTGTGGTGTGAATGTGCTACTCATCGGAAGATAGTATTGTCCCACACCCGCCAAGATCACGAGGGCATTAATGTTTATAATTAAGGTAGCCATAACTGAATATTGAGAAAGGAGAAGAAAGAATAGAAAATGTAAATATAGAAAGCATTTTTGGAATAAGTCTCTCAATAATCACATACTTATATATGATTATTTTTTAATTTATTATCATTTCTATATAAATGTTTAAGTCAATTTGTTGTTTATATCTATTTGATTATGTTCTCATATATTATTATTTTAAAACTAATTTATCGTTAATTGAGTTATGGACAATCAACGAATGTTGGTTCGAATTTTCTTAAAGATCGATTTCAGTAATTAAAGTTTGATTCTGCATGAAGCAAACATTTTTGAAAGGGATCCCCAACGCGTATGGTAGATTAATATCTCTCTCAATGGATGAGGGCTAGGAAACCAAAAAGAAAATTGAGTTATGGATAGAAAATATAAATTCTAATTGAATATGATTTTTTTCGTTTGATAACGGTTTAGTTTAGTTCAATTCTCTAATTAAAATAAAACCGAATAGTTCTCAATATAAGAAAACTGATTAATTTGGTTTGGATGCCCCAGAATTTTTTTTTGTCACTTTGTCATCCTTCTATGCAAAAATTTAATGCTCTTCTAGCATAGTTTTCTTGGAAAACTAATTTTAATTTTGTCTATGTCTAACATTATAAATTTATATCATTTTATGATTTTGAATTCATGAAATTCATATTGAATATTTTTGTAAGTTCAAATTAAGCTATTTTTTTTCTTTGTCATTTGTGAATGAAAAAAAAATTATTTAATTAACAAATTGATTTTCTTAATAGATTGCTTAAAATATTTTTATTTTGAAAGTTTCTAAAAACATTTAAAAGAGAAAATAAGAAAAGGAAATAATTAGTTATAAGCAAGATTATTTAATCATCTTTTTATGTTGATCAAGTTAGATTTTTCTTACATATATAAGTGATGCATGTGTAATTTGAGTTATAAAATGAGATTATTACATATTTAAGATTTATTGTAAAGCACAAATAACTATAGCAGTGTTTGGCACAAATTATTATATAGAAATGAATCTATCATACATAAACACTGCCTATACGTGGAGATAAAATAATTTAAATGATTACGTAAGGCTAAAAAATAAACAAAAAGACTCAATGATTAACTGAAAGAAATCCACTAACTAAAAAAGTGTAGATACACTTGACCATAATGTAATGGAGGATAATCTTGTGAATTAATTCCACCAATAGAGATTTTATACTCTTAATTATTAAGCATCATTGCTTTTATAAAGGAATGCATAAGACAAATATTCCTTGATGGATACTGTCTTCATAGAATAGTGGGAGATAAATCAATAAATACCATCCAAAGTAATTGTCCTCCAACTCTTCCAAAATCCTATACAAGAAATATATATATATATATATATATATATATGAGGCTTTGTCTTAAGTAGCACAAATGGGAAAAGGGTCTCACTATCTCAGTGTTCTCAAATAAGACATTGCTGGCAAGCATTGACAAGAATGCTAAAGATATCAACTGCCAAGAAGCTGGTGCCCAAACTGAGGTGCAATATAAGCTCTTTCGTGCAAGAGGCCATCTTGGGTCTAAGTTGAAAGGCATAAGTTACTCTTATTACAAGAACCAGCTGCACTTTGCATCTAAGCAAATTAACTTGACTCTAGGCGTTGTTCCCTTTTGTCAACTTTGGCTTTAGGTGCTGCAAGAGTTATCAATGAAGGATGAGTTTGCTCCCGACACTTTTAACTCTAACCTGAACCATTTTGAAACTCTAGACTCCTCCAAATACAAATTAGCCCAGATCTGATGGAATCAGCATGGATGATGATCGTGTGCTTATTCTTGTTCCCATTCCTAATCCACAAGAAACTACTAGACTGTCAAAACCCATTTCTTAAAAAAAAAAAAAAAGAAGGAAGACAAAACATAATTAAATGAATGGGTGGGGGTTGGATGTTGGAAGACGAAAAATTAATAAGGAAGCCAGAAACGTGAAACAAATTGAGCCAATAACGCAAACATAGAGCGGAAGTTTTCTTTTGCCTATGCGTAAGCCAATGGCTGTCTACATGCAAAATTATTTGTTTTGCATGCGTAACAACCTCTATAAATAGAGGGTTTCAAAGCAAAGAAGGTGAAGAAGAAATGAAATGTTTCTGTGAGTGAGAAAGAAATACTATTAGATTTTTATTCTTCTACTATTATCTCGATAATATTAAGAGAAGTGTTGGATAAGTATAATCTTCTTTTTATATATTTGTGAGTATTTAGAATGCTCTTAAGTTACTGTTCTAGGGTCACCCTGCTTTAGTTTAATTTTTTCCTGAAAACTTGTGATGGTGATTTTACTATGGTTTATATTCTATTATTGTTATATGCAATATGATTTATGAGCTTAAAGTTAAATGTACAAATTTTTGAATTACTATATTTTATTGCCTGATTTTGGTATCTTGCGTTAAATATTTTTTTATGGCACTAGTATATCTTCAGCGTTACATTTATTTTAGTTCATATTTACAATTTTAATATTTTATTCTATAATTATGTATATAAATTATGTTGTTAATATTTTGATAATATATCTAGAAAAATCAGAGACACTAGGAAGAACCCTTGGTACGTATACCATGGTATAATAAATGACCACTCTGCTGTGGGATTTATATGTACCTACGCTTGGGCGAAAATATTTGGAGTTATAAAAATGATTAGTTGATACCCGGCCGAAAATATTTAGAGCTAAAAGTTTAAAAGTTTATGCATATGTTAAGTTATTCTTCTAGTAAATCCTAAAAATATTCCTATAAGAAATTACTGTTTGATGAAAAGGATTTCTGTAAGAGGAATTCCTTGTAAATATGAGATTCCTTGAAGAGTGATTTCCTAAAAGAAAGTATTTCTAATATATTAGAATTTGAATTTAATTTTATTGATTATCAAATTAAAGTATTGGAGTACATTTATGATATTTAATATTTATTATTCGTAAAGTATACTTATATTATTTTTGGTTAGTGACACTTCAATATTATTGTGCTCACAGAGTTGCAAAGCCTGATCAAGAATTTTTTGCACCTCTAGCCTAGAGAACTGTCCACTCCTAAAGTGAGACAGATTCTTTTTATGGAGATAATTGAAGGCATGGATATTTGATATTGCAGTCATAGGGGTGGGTCTATTTGTCTTACATATTTGGTGTTTGTCATTTAAATAAATGATCATGATATTTGAACTACTTATGTGTGTGTAAGATATTTTGATAATATATTTACATATTTGTTATGGTGAAGCTTAAGTGATTATAGTTTTATGTTAAAGTGCATTGAACTTAATATGTGATAATAAGGCTTCGGGGATAGGGGTGCCTAATTCTTAGCCAATCATATTCTCTAAAATTAAGATGTGACAAAGCTGGTATCAGAGTATGGTCTAAAAGTCTATGACTGCATATAGAAGGGGATATGTGTCTTGTATAAGTAGTACACCCAGGGTACTTACTTGTAAGATATTTATCTCTCTTATATTGAAGTGAATCAAGTATGTACATCTCTATTTTCTATTTTATAAATATTTTACATATGCTAAACTAATTATTCTGTAATAGATACTATGACAAGTCACCCCGAGAATCTTCCAGAGTACCCTTGTGATCAAGCTTCTTCAAGACCCCATGAACCCACAATAAATGGGCAGGATCAAGAAGATCTTGGCAGAAGAATGACTAGTGAAAGGATTGGTGATACTAGACTCGATTCGATGAACTAGTAAAAACGATGAATAATATGCAATAAGTCTTGAGGCAATTGGAAGCTAGGCAACAACAATCTCAAAATCAGCTAGTTCATAATCTTGAATTGGCAGATGCTGTAACAACACCACAAAGGACAGAGGAGCATTTCATGTTTCAATAATATAGAGATCTAAAACCTCCTAAGTTCATAAGCACTGATCCTTATGAGGATCCTAGTGTATTTCTGGAACAATCATACCGATTGTGCTTGCTGCTAGGATGCTCTTCTACCAAAGCTGTACAAATAATAAGCTATCAACTCCTTGATGTAGCTTATGATTGGTGGTTTTCTTACACTAAATGCAGGAATAATAGAGAACCCCTAGCCTAGCCTGAGTTCAGCAGTGCATTCTTATATTGCTTTCTTCCACAAAGTGTCAACTAGTGCAATCTGACAATATGTCAGTAATAGAATATGACGTGTAGTTCATTAGACTATCTCATTTCGCTCCTCACTTAGTTGCAACTAAGCAGATGAGGGTGGACCGATTGGTGAATGGTTTAAAAGATTACCTATTCAAAATGGTAACTATCACCGAAGGAATGACTTATGCCTAAGCTGTTAATGCAGTCATGTGAACTGAAATGCAATTTAATGCTTGACAGGCTGATAAAAGAAACTAGAAAAAGGTAAAAACAGAGGGTTCTATACTTTATAGAACCCAAAATATTCTTGTCTCTAATCATGATTTTCTAGGAACTTCACAAGGATAAGACCAAGATAGAAGGTCATAATAAGTAACTATGTCACAACCAGCCTCTCCTGAATCTCCACAAGTTAGGGAAGTTCTTCCATGTCGTACTTGTGGGAACAAGCATACCAGTATCTATCGAAAGGATGTTGGAGCTTGCTTTGGATGCAGACAGATAAGTCACTTAATCAAAGATTGTCCCCTCAAAGAAGGAGGACTCAGCAAAAGTGTCATACCTACAGCCTCAGCAGTCAGACCAGCTATGTTAGCTCTTGCTGGAAATTGTGGTAGAGGCCAAAACACTTCAGGAAGAGAACAAGCTAGAGTTTACGCATTCACTCATCAAGACGGCCAGACAAGTAATGCAGTGGTTACTGTACACTTTGAATATCTTTTCATCCTACCAAAGTATTATTTGATCCTGGTGCTACTAATTCATTTGTTTAGCCCTATTTTTGTTTCACAACTTGGCAAGGCTAGTTATCTGCTACAAACAAACTTAGTTCTAACCACTCCTATGAGTGAGATTATTCGGGCTAATGAGTATCTACCAGTATGCGATATTGTGATAGGAGATGAGACCTTTAAAGTAAATCTTATTATTTTTGGGGTGCTTGACTTTTACGTAATCTTAGGAATGAACTTGTTGTCTGCATACCATGCCATTCTAAACTACCATAACAAGAAAGTATCCTTTGAAATACTTGGTAAACCTATCTTCATTTATCAAGGAGATAGGAGTATAGTTCCAAACAATTTGATCTCAACATTAAATGCTGAGAGATTACTAAGAAAGGGGTGTATAGGATTTTTAGCCTTTGTTCAAGATACTAAGCAAGAATCTCCCTCTCTTGAACAAGTTTCTATTGTCAGAGAATTTTTAGATATCTTTCCTGAAGATTTACCCGGTCTACCACCTGAGAGAGAAATTAAGTTTAGTATAGAGTTGGTAAACAATACCCAACCTATTTCTATTTCTCTATACAGGATGGCATCTGCTGAATTAAAAGAATTAAAATTGCAGTTATAAGATCTCTTAGATAAATGTTTCATACGACCTAGCACTTCTCCTCAGGGTGGTCTAGTACTTTTTGCGAAGAAAAAAGATAGATCCTTTAGATTATGCGTTGATTATCATCAGTTGAGTAAGGTAACTATGAAGAACAAGTATCCTCTCCCTAGAATTAATGACTTGTTTGACCAGTTACAAAGTGCCAAATATTTTTCAAAGATTGACCTACGGTCGGATATCATCAAATAAGGATTTGAAAGGAGGATATTCCAAAAACAACATTTCTGACTCGCTATGGTCATTATGAATTTCTATTAATGTCTATTGGACTTACGAGTGCCACAGCTGCATTCATGGATTTGATTAATAGGGTATTCAAGCTTTTCCTAAACCAATTTTTCATTGTGTTCATAGATAATATCTTAGTATATCCCAAGAGTATTAAGGAGCATGAGAAACATCTTCATGTTGTCTCACAAATCATTCGAGATCATAAATTGTATGTCAAATTCTCAAAATATGAATTCTGGCTTTTTAGTGTAGCTTTCTTGGGGCATATAGTTTCCACAAATAGTTTAAGTGTTAATTTGAAGAAGGTCGAATCGATTCAGGAGTGGCCCAAACCTACAACTGTTACTGAAATATGTAATTTTCCTAGGTTAGGAAGCTACTATAGGAGATTTGTGAAAAACTTTTCTCACTTAGCAGCCCCATTAACTAAACCACCCTAAAAGGAATGAAGCTTGAATAGTTCAAAGCTTGTGAGAAAAGTTTCTAAAAGCTCAAAGAGTGTTTAGTTACAACACCAATTCTAACCTTACCTTCAGGATCTGAAGGATTTGTAATGCATCTCAACAATTAAAGAGGCATAGCAAAACTACCCCACCCATGATTTGAAAATGGCTACAGTAATCTTTGCCTTGAAAATTTAGAGCCATTATCTATATGGTTTGATGTGTGAAATTTACATGAATCACAAGAGTTTAAAATATATTTTTGATTAGAAGGATCTAAACTTAAGACAAAGACATTGGATTGAACTTTTGAAAGATTATGATTGTATCATACTCTATCACCTTGGTAAGGCAAATGTGGTAGCAGACACCCAAAGTAAGAAGTCAATAGGTAGCTTATCCCATATATCGATAGAAAGAAGAAAAGCTATCAAGGAATTAGAAGAACTATTAAACAATGGAGTATCATTAGAAATTTCAAACTTAGAAGTTCTAATAACCAACATACAAGTGACGTATACTCTTATGGAAGAAATTAAGGTATCTTAAGCTTCAGATCCCTATATTAAGTCAAAAAGGGCATTATTAGATTAAGAAAAAGATAGAGATTTTCGTGTAGAGTAAGAAGGGATTGTAAGATATAAAAATAGAGTTGTAGTGCCTAGAGTGAAAGAACTGAGGAGAAAATTGCTTGAGATGGCACATGAGTCTTTGTATACAGTGTACCTTGGGTCTACTAAAATGTACCATGACTTACGGGAGATGCATTGGTGGGAAGGTATGAAAAAGGATATTGTTGAATTTGTGGTTAAGACTCTGCAAAGCCTTGAGATTCCCAAATGAAAATAGGAACGAATTACTATGTATTTTATCACTAGATTACCCAAAATCTAGTATGGTTATGATTCTATATGAGTAATTGTTGACAGACGAACAAAGTCTATTCATTTTTTTCTAGTTAAGACTAGTTATATTGCTCAACAATATGCTAGGCTATACTTGGAAAAGATAGTATCATTTCATGGAGTCCCAATTTCTATAGTCTCAGATCGTGGATTCCAATTTACAGCCAAGTTTTGACAGTCCTTTCAGATAGCTTTGAGAAGTTAGCTACACTTTAGTACTACTTTCTATCCAAAAACTGATGGGCAATAAGAGAGGACAATCCAAACTTTGGAAGACATGCTCAAAGTATGTGTACTTGACTTTGAATAAAGTTGGGACCAATATCTACCTCTGATGGAATTTGCATACAATACGGTTATCAATCTAGCATACAGACAGCACCATTTGAAGCTTTGTGTGGAAGGCGATGCAAATCACCAAAGGATGATGTGAGGTTGGCAAGTATAAATTCTTAGGACCTGGATTTGATACAAGATTCTTTAGAGAAAGTTCGGGTTATAAGAGACAGACTAAGGGCAGCACAAAGTAGACAAAAAGCATACACTGACAATAAGAGAAAACCATTAGAGTTTAAAGAAAGTGATTATGTATTTCAACGAGTCTTTCCTTTCAAGGGTTTTATGAGATTTAATAAGAAGGGTAAACTCAGTCTAAGATACATTACACCTTTCCAAATTCTAAAGCGCAAAGAGCCTGTGGTCTACGAGTTAGCTCTTGCTCCTAACTTAGATAAAGTGCATCCAGTATTTCATGTGTCTATGCTACAAAAGTATCTACCATATGAGACTCATGTTCTTTAGCCACAAGTGATTAAAGTCGATTCACACTTAAATTATGAAGATCAACCTATAGTTATAGTGAACTGACAAGTACAAAAGTTACGCTCTAAGGAGATACCTTCGGTCAATGTGTTGTGGCAGCATCATAAAGGATAAGAAGCAACTTGGGAGCCAGAAGAAACAATTAAACAACAATATCCTCAACTGTTTTCTATTTAGGTTTTTATACATGCATCAATCACAAACTTGAGAATTGAAATTCGAGAACGAATTTCTTAAGGGCGAAGATTTGTCGGAACCCATTTCTTAAAAAAGAAAAGGAAGACAAAATGTAATAAATGATTAAGTGGGAGTTGGATGTTGGAAGATGAAAATTTAATAAGGAAGTAGGAAACGTGAAACAAATTATGGCAATAAGGCAGACATAGAACGAAAGTTTTGTTCCACCTATGCATAGGCCAGTGGCTGTCTACATGCTTAACAACCTCTATAAATAGAGAGTTTTGAAGTAGAGAAGGTGAAGAAGAAATGAAATACTTCTGTGAATGGGAACAAAATACTGTTTGATTTTTATTTTTCTTCTATTATCTCGATAATATTAAGAAAAGTGCTGATTTAATATAATCTTCTTCTTGTATATTTTATGAGTATTTAGATTACTCTTGGGTTACTGCCCTAATATTACCCTGCTTTTGTTTAATTTTTCCCTGAAAGCTTATAATGGTGATTTTACTATGGTTTATATTATGTTATTGCTATACGCATTATGATTTATGAGCTTAAAGTTAAACAATTAATTTTTGAATTATTATATTTTACTGCATGATTTTGGTATCTTGAGTTAAATATATTTTTTTATGGCACTAGTATATCTTCAACATTACATTTATTGTCCATATTTACAATTTTAATATTTTATGCTATGATTACGTATATAAATTATGTTGTTAATATTTTGATAATATATCTAGGAATGTTAGAGGTACTAGGAAAAACCCTCAGTATACCATGGTGTGATAAATGACCACTCTACTATAAGAATTTTGTGTGCCTGATGCCCAAGCAGAAATATTTGAGGCTATAGAAATGATTGGCTGATACTCAACTAGAAATATTTGAGGCTAAAAGTTTAAAAGGTAATGCATATGTAAAGATGCTCTTCTAGTAAAGCTTGAAAATGTTCCTGTAAGAAATTACTATTTGATGATAAATGATTTCCATAAGAGGGATTCCTCATAAATATGAAATTCATTGAAGAATGATTTCCTGAAAGAAAGTATTTTCAATATATCAGAATTTGAATTAATTTTATTGATTATCAGATAAAAGTATTGGAGTACATTTATGATATTTAATCCTTATTACTGGAATAAAATATACTTATATTATTTTTGATTAGTGGCATTTGAGTATTCTTGTGTTCACTGTATTACAAAACTCATTCTTTTCATATTTTTTCTTAGAGCCTAAGAACTATTCACTCCTATAGTGAGATAGATTGATTTTATGGATGTGATTAAAGACATATATATCTAATATTGCAATTGTAGGATTGGATCCATTTGTCTTTCATATTAGGTATCTGTATAATCATGAAATTTGAATTGCTTATGTGTGTGTAAGATATTTTGACAATATATTTACATATTTGATATGGTGAAGTTTAAGTAATTATGATTTTATGTTAAAATGTATTAAGCTTGATATGTGATAATGAGGTTTTAGGGATAAGGGTACCTAATCTCTAGTCAATCATATTCTCTAAAATTAGAATATAACACAAACTATATAACAACTGTGGGGAGTAGAACTTTATTGGTCTTATTAGTCAAAGTGGTTATGTTTCACGACAAGTTAATGGGTCAATGTTTGCCTTTAGTGATTGTAAATTTCCATGAATGAAGTAATGAGAAAAAAGGGAAAAATTTCAGAAAATATTTTAATGAATGAAAAGAAATGGATAGTCTTTTCATTTGTAGTGGACATCATGGTGTTAAATTACAGTTAGCAATTGTAATTGTGAGTGCCTACGTAATTACAATACGACTGTAATTGCAGCCACATCAACTATATTTTTTTTTATAATTGTCTGTAATTTTTACAATCATAATGTAACCACAACTATAACACAGCCACGATTTTGAACCATGGTAGTGATAAATAAATAATGTTCATATTGAGAATGCATGTTTTAGTGAAGGTTTTGTTTTATATACCCATAAGATTTAGTTCTTGTGAACTCAGATTTGATGGAATTAGTATGAACAATGATCGTGTGTGTAACACCCTAACTTATAAGTAAGGTGTCACAACTTAATTTGATTCCTTAAGGGGTTAATTTTCAAATATAAACTTATTTCTATATTGATCATACGATTAGCATAACTTGAAGGAAAATAAAACATGGCTAGATGTAGTGAATATTAACTAGATACTTAATCATACAAGCTGAATTTTTATTTAATCGTTTAGGGTTACATTTTGGGTCACTTAACATCTATTTTAGAAGCAAAATTAAAGGGAAATTTAGTTAAGATATTTTACATAAATTCCCTTAAAAGTGACCATTACATAGTTGATTATAAACCCCCTAACATATTTATCCTTGGCCGGGGTCTTGGTTGTCGTTTTGAACAATCCTTATATTATGGATTGCTTTGACAGCACCAATTAAGGGTATATCGACCTAAAAATACTGAATCTTGATAATGATTTGAAGGTATGGCATCTTGGCTAAAATCTGAAAACATTAGCGAATAGGAGTGAGATAAAAATATTAGTAGAGAGAGATAACATTTAATTTTAAACTATAATGTTTTCAGTTGCATAATCATACAAAAAATAACTTCTCTTTAATATGAACTCTCATTCACATACTTTGTTTATCTTGTTATACCTTGTTATCAATCATTTCATAAAAATCATAACATGATTCTTAAACTTAGGAATAGAGCTCTTTCCGAATGCAAGGGCGTCCCCTCGCCATTGTCACTAATGTGACCTTACCACAAAGTGGCCTTAATCATGTAAGATCACCCCCTCATCGAGGATCATATCTAAGCTTTGGTGAGATAACCCCCTATAAGGATCATATCCCAAAACTTATTGATAATAGGCATAATCATATCAAATATTTATCATTCATGGTTCATAATCCTTCATTCAAAAATTAAAATATCATAATAAATAAGCAAATAAAATGAACCATCACATTTCATTAAAAATAAGAACACATATTAAATAAGAGTAGGGAAGAGAAGTGTTATCACTGACTACATGATTTTTGAGTGAAATATTTTTGATCACTTGATGGTTCACGGCCCTAGTTAAAGAGTTTGCTAGTCTCAAGTGTGTGTATGCATAGAGTGCATGGGGTGAGAACCGTGTGAGAGGTGTGTGTGCCGTGAGTGACTTCAAGTGCATGTGTCTTAAGGTCACATGGTGTCATAAATGCCGTGTACTTTGGCCATGCACTTCTTCTTCTCTAAGATTCTTATCTTTTTGAATGTTAAGAGTCTAACTAGGCTAGATGCTCCTAGGTTTTAGGTTAGTCTACTTATCTAGTTTGCACTTGGGTCACTATTAGCCGCTCGTGCAAGTTTCTTCTTCTTCCAAAAGTCTTATATTCATTAAATGCTTTAACTAGGGAGATGCCACATGGCTTTTACTCATTATGACTTAAGGTTACTTATACAACTCTAGCCGTGGATGTACGGTCTTTTCTTCTTGTTTATGAAATTATCTTTCTATTAATTCCTTCTTGACTTTTATGCATGAAATCATTTCTTAGTACCTTGTTTTTCTAGTTTTTAGTGGTTATTCTCTAGGTTTTTTGACCGTGCAAGTCCTTAGGGATTCTATCTCTTAATGGTTAAGTTTGTCTTGAGTTGATAACCATGAGAGTGAGCTTCTCCTTTTGATTATTTGAACATGTAAGTAGTTAGATAGATACTTTATCAATTACTTTTTGACATGTTGCTTTTATTCCACCTTTTCTATTTGTTAGTTATTTTTCCTTCTTTTCTTCATGTACTTGGCCGTACATGATCTAAAAGAATTTTTTTAATAGTTATTTATAAGATTAAGATGCTAGGTAGTTTTTCAAGCTAATGATTACATAGAATTTTCTTAAAAAATTTGTTTTCTTGTCGTAGCTGGCCGTGAATTAAAGACTAATTCCAAGACCTATTAGCTATTAACCCTATTAAATCTTGATTTGTTTTCATCACCGTAATTAACTTATTTTATATAACTTGGACTCTTTCTAAAAATTTAAGATGAACTTTATCATATTATCACACAAAACTCAAAGTAATAAAAATATATTTATAGCTTTAGTGGATGTTACAGTGTGTTTGTTCCTATTCTCAATCCTAAACTTGGGCAACTACTAGATCATATGACAAGAGTGGAGAGCTATGTGAATCACGACGATCTGGTCAGTCCTAAGCTTCTTTCCTTTCTTTTAGCTATTAGTTTCTGTCTTTCTTTTCTTTTTTTTTTGTTTAAAACATTGACAAAGTGATAAGATGTAATCAGACTTAGAAGGTAATTTTTTACAAATAAATTTCCAAGTTATATAGTTAAGAAAAGGAATTACAATGTTACTTTTTTTTTTGTCTCAGAGTAGTCATATACAAGATTCAAATTTATCAACAAAGATCAAAATGGTTCTAAATGTTGAGGAAGAATTTATTAAAAAAAATTAAAACAACCGAGGAGCCACCAAAACTGTTAATTGATTACCTTTACAGTTCATAATGGTAACTGCGATTGAGGGATATGTTATTGAAATGGATAAGGGCTACCCTATTTGTTAGTTAGTATTTTATTGTCAATAATCACACACAAATAGCAGAACAAATACTGGAAGAAAAATACACTAAATTGAGAAAATGCTTAAAATTAGATAATATTACACATTCCACTTGCAGTACTTCCTCTTACACATAATAAATATCATGTGATTGTATAATTTTAATCAATCGTAAAATGTTACAAAGATGTTAAAGATTTTAAATTTGATCTACTATTAGTATAAAATTTTTTATAATATCATCTAATCACATGCTATTAAATCATTAAAAGATTTTGATTAAAATAGTAATTACTTAAAATATATATATAATAACATGTTACTAAATAATAAAGTATAAAAATTTTATGTTTGTCACAACGTGCTTGGAGGGATTCACGACAAGAGGCAACTAAATTTATCAAAAAATTAGGAGTCGACACCAATTTTTATTTTATTAAAAAAATAATTGAAAAAACCAATTATTAAGAAAAACTGTTCTTTAGAAAATAAGATTAGGCTTGGAAGTTTAATTATGAACAAGAAATGGCAAGAACTAAATCTTATAGTACCCTTGATACATCTATCCTAAAACGGTTACCGTAAAATCAATTGTGCAAATTAATAACCTCTAAAATATTTATTTTACCCCTTAAGCAAAAACAACTAATAACAAAAATAAAGAATTAAATTAATAAAAATATTGATAATTTTGCCTTACCTTGCATGCTTACGTATCTCCAAATGTAATGAGAAGTTAAAGGTATGCAGTTTTTGTAGAAAATACTTGCGTGTTGAAAGATTTTAAGAAGTTAAGATTGATTAAAAATGTTTTGTTGATTAAAATATAATGCCTGGTTAATTGATAAAAACAGAGATTGTTTTTTAAAGGAAAAGGTTGATGATTGATTAATAATTTCCAATAGAATTGAGTCATAGTTTAACTACAGAGCAATCCCAAAATAGGTTAGGGAGACTTACTCCTTAAAACTCTTAAACTCGCTTCCTTAATTATAAACAAATTCCTATAGGATTGGGTCATAACTTAACCACAGAATAATATCAAAATAGGCAAGAGAGGCTTATTTCTCAAAATCCTTAAACTCGCTTCTTTAATTATAAACAAATCCCTATAAGATTAAGTCATAACGTAACCACATAGCAATCCCAGAATAAGTTAGGGAGACTTACTCCTAAAAATTTCTAAATACATTTTTTTAATTATTAACAAACGTCTAGAGGATTGGATCATGGCTTAATCACACAGCAATCTCACAATAAGTTAAGGAGACTTACTCCTCAAAACCTCTAAAAATAATGAAATAAAAGGAAACAAAAATAAATGGAAAATAAATAATAAGCAATTAAATAAATGAAAACAGAAGAATTAAAGAAGTAAAAATGTAATATGGTAAAACGAAACAAGGCAATCAAATAATAAAATGATTAAACAAATAAAGCAACATTAAAAACTAATGAAAGTAAATAATGATAATACGGACAAGTATGTATGGAATCCTATCCCAAATGGACTCGGTAGAATGCTTTATAAAATGTACTAGATGGCTTCTAACAATTCAATCAACTCTTGAACCAAAAAGGGAACACCTGTTTTGTAACACCCACAGAATCTTCTTCTTAGTTTCTTCAAAAAGATAATCAAGTATGACAACCTGTGATCTTAAGGAAATGCTACATTCATTTACTGTCATAATTTTAAGATGAAAGGTGAAGCAATTTGTAAACACACGTGAAAGAAACCAACATGCATATATATATCCCTCTAAACAAAGCTTAGATAATTTTTCTATGGGACAAAAGCATCTATATAGACTTGTGAACGTTGCAGATCATGAAATCAAAAATGACTTTGGGGTAACGATGTTAGGATAAAGAGAACGCTACACGAGATTAAGTTTGTGCAGGTAGCCTAGATTGTTATATATGGAATCATGGTGGATGAGAGAGATATGCATATTGCTTGAGATTGAGCATGCTTCACAGATCAGTAAACATTTAAACCAGACAAAATCCTACAAAATGCGGACTTAGATAGCGAGAGAATATGGTAGAAATCTCAAATCCTTACCTGCAAGTCGAAGTCCTCTAAGAACGGTACCAATTTCCATGCTCTTGCTTTTTTTCTCCTGCCAACCCTCTCTTTCTCTAGCCTTGTCTCTCTCCAAAACTTCTCTCAACCCTAATCCCTCTCTTTTTTATGCTCAGTGTGTCGTGCTCCCTTTCTAAAATCTCCCCTAGTCATTACCTTCTCTCTCTTCCTCCTTCTTTTCTCTTTGTACCGTGCCCTCTTCCTGCCTCCTCCTTTTCTCTTTGTACCGTCCACCTCTAGTCCTCTCTTTTTTCTGTTGTGTGCGTGCTCTCTCTCTATGCCTCCTCCTTTCTCTAGTGCTCTACTAGGGTTTTATCTCTCACTTGCAGACTTAGGCCTTATTTAATTCTCCCATTAAATCTCAATCAAAGTAAATTTTTTTCTATTAATATTTATTAATCATAATTATTCCCCACAATTAAACCTCAATCAAAGCTAATTTCTTTCCATTATCATTTAATTAAATTTAAATTTAAAATTCAAATCAATTAATAACTTTGCTTCCAAAATCAATTTATTTAATTAATCATTATTTTTTCATTTGGACTTGAGCTTTTTCTTGAACAAAATTGCGTATATTAATAGATTAGGTCCAAAATCAAAATTAATGGATATGAGACATAAAAGGCTTAAGGAATTAGACTTGAGGTTTTTAAAGAGAATATTGAACTACGAATTTGAGTCATTATTAATATTTTTATTTTTTTTTATAATTTTTTTATAATTCTATGAGTTTAGACAAAATTTAGTATTCACAATATTAATAGTGAATCAAAAGATGATGACGTGTCTTAAAATCTGACTAGCAAGTACTTTGATGTCTCGCGATAATTTAATATTTTCTATTAGGACATTCATGTTAAACGAAATGTCCCCTACAATAATTTTTAGTTGGCCCTCTAATACTTAAGAAATTCTATTATTCGTTAGTTGTAGTATTTGAAAAAATAATATGCTCATTAAATTGATAAGTGAGTATATTTTACAAGCTTTTTGGTCTATTAACTTTATGAATAAATGAATAAAATAATTTTTTACTCTAAAATAAAACACACATAGGAGAGAAAATACATAGATAAAGTTACAGTGTCAATAATTTTTCAGTTATGTCAAGAATTATTGAAGAAAAATATAATACTTATCATTTGGTTAATTGTTTACTTTACTTAATATTGACTCCTATTTTAACAATTATAAGTGAGAAATCATTTTCAACTATGAATATTGCCAGAATCAAGCTCAGAAATAACATAGATCATGAGTTTTAACTGGTTGTTTAGTCACTTATTATATAGAAAGAAATATTGCCAAAAGGTTTGATATTGATTCAATTATTAATGAATTTTACAAATATGAGCTCAACTATAATAGAGGAATGGTACATTTAGTTTTTAAATTAAGAAACTTTTATTTAACTATCTTTACATTTATAATTATGGTCGTTTCAAGAGTGAATTCTTGCATTTGTCTTCAGTATTTGATCCCAAAATCAAATCCCAACCAAGTATTAATTTTGTCTGTACTTTATTCTACCATCCTCTCTTCATACGATGCCTTAAACTTCTTTTATATTAAAGTAAATAGGTGAAGATGTGATATTCTTTTGTTAAGTGATGTGCCAATTATTAGGTGTTACTTAGTGCTGACTGGGTGATGATGTGTTGCATTTACACTTCGTTTGGAGCAAGAGAGAAAATAGAAGGAAAGAAAATATGAATAAAGAAAATAATGAGAAAAAAAATATAGAGAAAAATATGTTTTCTTTCTATAAGTTTGGATGAAAAGAAAAAAAATGAGATTTACTTTTTTATTTGTTTGGTTATATAAAAATGTAAAAGGAAAAAAAATAATTTCCTAAAATGACATGCATGTCTTTCTTTCCATTTCATACAGTCAGGCATGGATGGAAGAAATTTAGTTATACTTCCTTTTCCAGTGCTGGATAAAAAACTAGGAGATTTATCAAGTTTTAGACATGGAAAATGCATTAAACTAGCCAAATTCAAGCAAATTTAGTTCAACCTTTTATTTTTCAATATTCTACAGGACTCATCCTTGATGCTTGCATATCATTGTGCACAGAGACGAATCCAAGTGTAGAGAGAAGCTGAAAATTTTTTATTATATATCTTAATGTAGTTTATTATTATTAATACTTTTTATTATGTCTAGAATTGTACTCACGAAAAATATTTTGTAGTTAATATTAAGAGCTTTTATTTACATGACTTATTAAAAAAGATAAAATATTGAAAATGATACATGAAAGAAGGTGAAATCAAGTATAATAAGGATATTTTATTCTTCTATCATGTTGTGTATCACTTAATTCAAAATCCTATCATCTCTAATATATACAAAAGATAGATGATATATTTTTCAAATAAAAAAAATCCAAGATTAAGTATTTAAGAAATTAACAATATCAAAAAGGTGAATATTAAGTAACCTTTTTTTAGCATGCTTAAATTTAATATATTCATTTTTTTTGCATTTAATAAAATTTTCATTAATTTCAAAAAATTCATATTTTATAGAGTTTTCTTATGTAGAGTGTATGAACTTGACAATTAATTTGAAAATTTCATCATAGATGGGCATTTTGATAATGCAATTATAATATATAAATATATTTTTAATAATTATAGATAAGATTAAAAATATTATATTTATACAAATATGTGAGTTATAATTTTTTATATTAATATATGTTCATCCGACAGACAAAAATTTCTGGAATTAATGTTTGGATGGGATTTGATTTTAGAATCAAATACTGAAAGTATAACCCAAAAAAAAAAATTTCTGGATACGTTTCAGCATGCCAAATGTGGCAATGAAACAATATGCTTTAAAATCCATAAAATGGCTTTATGCAGAAAACTAAGGCAAAACTATCATGAAAGAAACCCAACGAAGCACTACATTAACGTAAATTTATATCATTCAGCTTTCCTCTTCTCATTTTCTTATCACATCTGCCAAGAAAGTTTTCAAGTGAGTCCTACGACAATCTTCTTTTTTTTTTCTCTCCATTCAAATCTTACCTATTTTCCCCTCCCTCCATTTTCTTTCTTTTTTTTTTTGTATTTTCTCTCAATTCAAACACAAGATTAGGCTCAGTCTATTCTACGCGTTGATGTGTTTTTTTGCCCCAATTCATTGTGTTGATGTTCATTCGTTTATTCAAATCAACTTTAAAATCATTTTTGTTATTTAAAAGTATTTATTAAATATTTAAGGATTTAGCATTTTTAAAGTAAGAATTTCACTTTTAAAAGTAAAATAAATATTTATAATTACTGATGAAAAAATTATTTGTTGATATTATAATAAAATATATACACATGTATAATAAATTATAAAATTATATTTAAATATAAAATTATGACTAAACTACCATTTTGATCCCCCAAAGATTCACTTGACATCAATTTGATCCTTCAAAAATATATAATATCAAATTAGTAATCTAAAAACTTAAAATGATATCAAAATAGTAATTCAAAGATATGTAATATCAAATTAATCCTCAAAAGATTTAAAATGACATTAAAAAAGACCGTTTTGGAGGACTATTTTGATGTCATTTTAAATCTTTGGAGAACTAACTTGATGTCATGTGTATTTAAAGGATCAAATTGATATCAAATATTTTTGAAGGATCAAATTAATATCAATTGAATCTTTAGAGGACCAAAATAGTAGTTTAGTCTAAAATTATTTTTTCTTAAAAAAAGCCCTCCTTTGTATAAAATATTTAAAAGTTTTTTTTTTAGGAGTTTATTGAAACAAACTAGAACTAGAAGCACTTGTTTTTTAATTTATAAAATTGTAGAGATTTTATAAAACGTATAATATTTAAGAAAGAATGACGTTAAATTTCTTCCTTTTATTTTAATAAAAAATAAAAATTAAAAATGAGAAAATTGATAAATCATATTATAGAGAGACAACTCTGAACATTAAACTATTGTAACACCCAGCAAATTTATAATGAAAAATTCAATTATTTGTTTAAGTGAGCTAACCAATGATTTAAGGTCTAAGGAGAATTATTTTATTTTTAGAATTTAAAAGTTTTTTATTAATTAACAAGGGATTAAATTGAGAATCCTATTAAAGTTTTTTTGTTATAAAATGAAATATTAAACTTTTCATGGGAAGAGCTAGTGATATAAATTGATCCAAAAATCATAAAATATAATTTTAAAAAAATTAAATGGGGCCTATAGTTTTGAAAAAATAATAATAATAAAAGGGCAATGGGGATTTTTGTTTTCCTTGGAATCTCGGTGGGTCATCAATCCTAGAAATGGTTTTTTTTTTTTATTTTAACTCTTTATAATTTTGTTTCACAAAGAGATCATGGTGGCCACAAAAATCTAGAATAGTGGAATGCTTAATTGCCGCATCATTTTGAGGATAAGGAATGCTAAATATTAAAAAAAAAAAAAGAACACAAAGAATAGGTGATATTCGGTGGAAGACGGGAAAAAAAATTGGGGGGAAAAGGGGTGATTTCACTTAGAAGCTTCCAGGGCTTTCTTACTGTCTCCAACCGACACATTTATGCCCTTCCTCTCATCATTGTTCTGGCTTCTTCTCCACCCTTTTTATTTGGTGATTCTTCTATTGCTAGGCTGCCATAATTGCTACGGTAGAGGGTTAAGTTGAAGCTTTATTTCTCCACTCCATGATAATGGCTGAACCGAGTGACTGGTGCCATTGGTTGACCAAGTTGCTCCTTTTTAACCCTTGCCCAGCTGTGTAAAGAGATTAAGTAGATTTGTGTGGATTGTTGAAGGTTTATAAGTCTACTGGTTTGAGGTTATGAGATGAATTCAAGAATTGTGGAACATGGAAATTAACTATGACATCTATCACTGAATTAGGTGAGTTCTGTCCCATCTTCTTCTGGCTGCTAGAAGTGAAATTAAATTTTTGATGATTAAATTAGTATTTTAAGTTATATAGCTAGAATTAGAAGGATGTGGAAGCGTAATAACTAGTGAATGAAGGACTGTATGATATAATATGAAATTTCCCTGTTTTAAAATATGATATATTATTTGAATGGTGATTAGATTATGACTTTATATATCTAATACATATTAAGTAGTAGATCACTCGTGGGGGTCCAAATCATGTTAAGAAAAAAAAAACAGATTATAATGACTATTGGTATTAATTAGATTGAAAAGCTTGCGATTAACAATTGGGGTTTTTGAGATATAATGGAAATTTGTTGGGTTTTGAAAAAAAAAAATTATATTTTAGCATGGTTAATAGATATAGGTTGTCAACTATGAAAATTTATATGTACAAGCGTGGTTGATTTGTCTTGAATCTGTCAAGGATGAGAAATGATAATGGTATATTTTTGGGGTCTGTTGCCAATAGGTCGAGGTTGATATTTTTAATGCTCTTTTAGGTGTTTTGAAAAAAAAAAAATGGACCATTTTAAGATGTTAACTGACAAGTCAAATGAAGAGGTCATTTTGGTATGAGATTTAGATTTGTAGTTACCTTGATAAGTCTCAAAATTTAGCGAGTTAAAAGATATTAGTAGCATTCGAGGTGGTTTCTTTGTATTGATTAAGTATTCTCACCTATTAGTTACTAAGTATATAAGTTTGGGTAAATCAACTCCTTGATCTCTTCACATTGAAATTTACTGTGTTGATTATGGTTAAGGTTTACCTTTGAGGTTTCACTTTTGGATAATTAAGGCTAACACGGCCACCATACGTGATTTTGATCTGAACTATCCTTGATTTGATTTAATTTTTTATTTTATAAAATCGTCATTTATATGCATAAAGACAGTGTTTTATTATGCATGAAAGCAAGGACTGAGTTCCATTGTGTCATTAAATCAATACACGAAACCATGTAACTGCAATGGATAAAAATATATACATATATATAATTATTACAGTATTTTTGTAACAAAAATATATATACTTGGAACACCAAGAGGGTTCAAAGGCAACCATTAGTTAATCTGTGGACACGACCTCGGATTCAGATTCAGTAAATCTGTGGACATGACCCTAAATATATGATCAATACATATGGAATCTCAGGATGCAAAATTCCATAGGTGGAGTTATAAGGAGAGAGATTTGGAGTGACGGGTGGTATGGAGATAGAGGGATATGTTATATGACATAATTGGTTGTCTGATACCCTATTTTTTATAAGTGATTGAGTATGATTTGGTCTAAATTTTTTGTTGTTTATCTGAAACATGCATATAAGATGCCAGTTGCAGTTACGTGATTAAATGAATTTTATACGGGGAATGCAATTTGACCCTATATATGCAGCATTTTTTGTGTGCATGTCAATACTTTTATAAGTTCACATTGAACGTGGTAGTGTGTTAGTCTAGAATTTTCTGTGACTAAATGTGGTTGTTATCTTAGAGGCATACACATAGTTCATATAGAATGGTAGAGAATGATTTGGATGAAGGTTAATTATATTTTGATGTTGGATTCATTGAGATTATGAATTATTTGGGGTTTCTAGATAGGTTGTTTTAGATGTTTTGGAACTCACCGAGCCCAATGACTCACCCCAATTCTTTGTGGATATTTACAGATTTACAGAATACGGGTATTAGAATAGCGCATTAGAATAAATTATATTTCATAAAATACTTGATTTCTGTGAAGATTGTAATTTGTACAATTTTAGTTTCATTCCGATCATGAAAGGAAGTTATACATTTAAGTGTTTCAATTATATTTAAGCTTAAAGTAAACAGGTTTTCAAAAGGTTTTGAGGATAGGGAGCTAGTGCCAAATCTTGGACGGTCAGAGGCTTTTGAATTGGTTTGTGACAACTATAAAACTAGAGGTCCAGATACAATATGAAATATGGCCTAAAAGTCCAATGGTTTGATTTTCTCTTTATTTTGATACCTGCAGATAAGAGACGTCTCGAGCTAGTACAGCTTAATTCATGCCGACATGTTTTGAATTATTTATTTTTTGTATTGAGTCAAACTATATCTTTTTCTTAATAGATTCTTTTTTGTTTTTTTGTTAACCATAAAATGATTGAAACTAGTTATCAATTGGTAACATCGTAAAGTATTTATCGTACATTCATATATATAATTAGTCATATTATTATCAAAATTATTAAATTAAGACATTAGTTATCATCTCAAAAATATCACTTTCATAGCAAAACAAAAAAAAAATTACTTTCAGGTCATTAGGTTGGCCCAACTCAACATGTGCTAGTCTGTTTTAGGCTACTTCAAAGTAAAGACAGACCAAATCAAAATTATGCAAAATGTGTATTTTGCATAGACCAATCCTAACTCATTTGTTGGGCCATTTTGACATCAAGTGGCGGAGTCACAATAATGTTTACCCTCATGGTTTAAATATAACCTCACTTAGTTTTTTTTTTATCAACAAGTACTAAAGATCTCATTAATTTTTTATTAAAATATATAAGACAATGGCTAGTGATTAACAATTATAATTTGTTTGAATTCTTTTGAAAAAATAAAACTTTAAAATATAAAACAAAAAATACCAAAATTTAGTAAAATGATTTTCCTTTTTTTTCATTTTTCTCTATTCTCCTAAATTTAAACATCACTTTTAGGGCTTGTTTGGATTGATGGTATGGGATGAAAATGAGTAGAATGGAATGGTAAGATATACTTTTATTTGGGTTTTTAAAAATATGATGGTACGGAATTGGGTGGACTCTATTTCACCCCATTTCACTCTATATCTCCATTTTTGTTCTCTCCCAAATTAACTGAGGGAATAAGGGATGGAATCAACTAATAAATCTTATTATTTTATTTATTTTTATTAGTTTCTATTTGAGTTTACAAATAATGAAATGAAACTTTTTTCTATTCTATTGTTAAATATCAAAACAATAGTATGGAAATTTTATTTAATTTCAATTGTATATGGGGATACGTAAGTATACAAGGCAAATCAAAACTGTAAATATTTTTAATTATTTCTCTGTTTACTTTTATCATTCTTTGTTATTTGAAATCTTTATTTTTTGGGATAAATTAAATACATTTTGATATAATCATTTTTGTACAATTATCTTTAGGATAATCGTCTTATGACGGATGTATCAGAGGTATAGTAGAATTAAGTTCTTACCATTTCTTATATATAATTAGACTCTCGAACATGATATATTCTCAAAGATCAGTTTTCTTAATAAAAAGATTTTTTCTAATTATTTTCTCATTTAAATAAAAATTGGTGGTAATTTCTGAATTTATTTATAAAGTTAGTTACCTCTTATCGCGGTGCCTTCCGAATATGTTGTGGTAAGCACTTTTGAGTGTGTTCAAAATTTTAGCTGACTTAAACTGTTTGTGACATTTGGTGATGCAGTCTTTGAATGATGCATTTGTGTATGTTAATTCATTTCTATAGTTATTCTTTTTTGTTTTTTTAGTAAATTCTTATTTTTGTCTTCCAAAAATACTAGTGTTGTCACTTTAATCTTTTTAAGATTTTTGTCATTAATTTAGTACCTGAATTTAAAAAGTATTAATTTAGTACCTGAATTTAAAAAGTATCATCAAAATCATCTTTTTATGTATGTATATTTTTTTTCTATAGTTCTTTCTTTTTTTCTGTTCAGGATTTTTTTTTATCATTTGAAATCTTGTAAGCTTGTCCTTGATTTTGTGAACACTTGTTTGGTCTATCATTACTTATATTTTTAAAAAAAAATGCTTTTCGTACCAAAAAGAAAAAAAATCTTTTCATCAAATATTTCACTTTATTTCATGGATAGTAGACAAATGTTACTCAAAATTTTAAAATGAAAGAATAGGTAACAAATTAATTCAAGCGTAATGTTACAAATCGAAGGACAAAATCTAACAGAAATGATCGTCTCTAAAGAAAAGAAAGAGATAATTTTAATTCAAATAGCTTAAGAACATTGAAGATGGACCACCACCACTAGAAGGCAACGAAGGCCTAAAAAAATATCCAACGGTGATACATCTCCAATACTAGTATAATAGTCATTTTGAAGTTCCTGTGCCTTTTTAATATATATACTTATAGAAACATAATGTTGCTACTAGCAGCATAAGAATGTTGATGATAATCCACCATCATCAGATTGCAGTGACTATGGTCTATAGCTGTATTTCACATGCAAGTACTCCAAAAAATAAAAGATAATAGTAGCTGGTCAGTTATTATTATCTGCTTGGAGGATTCTTTTGATTAGTGCAATGGCATGTGTAAATATAGCTATAAGAAAACGTAAAATAGTTGCACTCGGTTCTTGAAAAGGATTGGTGTTTGCGCTTGCTTCTTGGAAAGAATTGGTGCTTTAACTTTGAATTTCATCTAGCAATACCTGTAATGTGATTAGAAATCTGTAGATAGCATGAAGTGGAGTTGATGAATGGAGACAAGAATTTCGAAAACTATGCACACAATTTAAAAAAAAGAAAAATTATTATCAGATCAATAAATGAAATTGGAAGGAGAGGGGTTTAAAAAATTAACATATAGCACCGAACCAAACCTTACAAATGTTATATATAAAACCCAAACATAATATGATCAAATCTCCCACAACTTATATAAGTGATTTTTTGTTACAATTTTGAAAACAGTATTATAAATACAAGAATTAAAAATATACGTATGTAGCAACTTATTAAGCCTCTATCTTTGGCAATGAGGCAAAGCAAGTATAATTTATGTATAAATTACTGAGTTGATGTTGCTAGTTATATTAAGGAACTTGGTAAATATGACTTATATAATATATATATATATATATATATATATATATACTATCATCTAATCATGTGTTGTTAAATTATTAAAAGAATTTGATTAATGTAAAATTAAAAACTTTACAATGACAATAGTTTAAAATTAATTTCATTGAGTTATTATAATTAATAAAGGAAATGTTATAATTAAGAATCAAATTGGACCATAAAAACCCTTACAAATTATAAATGGCTAAACAAATCGTTGGCCATTCGTAAATCCAAAGTCCATGAAAGGAATTTCTTTTTTATGAAATCATATGCTTTTGATGAAGAGAGGTTATAATTGATTGCTAATTGGATCTTGTGACATATTCTTTCCCAGAAATGAATGAAGACCAACGAAGGCTTATATGAAGGAGTTCAAACCTCAAACCACATAATCATGATATTATTGGTATGAGATTTAAATATACACAATGGGTTTTAAATGAAGAAGAAACTTTACAGAAAGACAGAATGAGAAGATGAAAGTAAAAAAAATAAACAAGAAAGAAAAAGAGGAAGATACAAAGAAGCGTTCGCCTCAGTGTCTCCAATGGTGTGCTGGTGCTACTCCTCAGACGATGTATTGATACTTCTCTCACACCGGCCATGAATGTCAACACTGAATTTGTCCCGGTACACTTTATTTTTTTGAAAAGAAAATAAAAATTAAAAAATAATTAAAATGACATTAAAAGTAGAAAAATGAAAAACAAAGATATGAATAAACAAATAAATTAACATTATGTTTGGTGTGAGGGAATGAAATGATATTATAAGTTCTATCATGAAAATAGAGCATTTCTGCATTTGTTAATAAGAAAAAATGTGAAATGAAATTCTTACTCTGAATCCTATTTTACAAATTTGTGGAATCTCATTCTTCCAAAAATAGTTGAAATTGTGATTCCATATTTTTATACAATAACATTTCACATTTCTTGCCGACTATACTCTTATTTAATTTACAAAATGATAAATTTTACTTTTAAATAATCTAGCTGATCATTATATAATAACGTAATCAAACCCCCAACCAAACTTTATGTATCATACAACAAGCAAACACTGCACGACTTTTACTCTATTTGTAAAAAGAAAAATAAAAGGAGTAAATAAATATAACAAATAAAAGAGAAAAGACGGAGGAGAAAGAAATATCTTTATATTAACACATATAAACATATGCAGAAATGCATACATGTTGAATTTGCATATAAAGTGTGAGAGAACAATAATTTATTATCAAATGTAATATGAGCAAAAATAAAAATAAATAATATTATTAAAATGAGTTTATAAATATTTTTTTCCTTCCTCATTAAAGATAATTACGTTATTTACGTCAATTTGGATTCAATTATGTATTGTATCTTATATATCGAATTATGGAATAACTTTTTATTCCATATTTTACTTTATCATACCAAACTGTGAAATTGTAATAGAATTCTTATTTTAATTAACCAAATAGTATCCTTATTCATATTTTGATTTCAAGTAATTTCATTCTTTCCACTAAACCTAATGAAACAAAATTCTATAATCAATCTCCTGTGACTCATTTTTTAATTCATATTTTTGGCCCATTAAATATTTAAAAAATACAATAATAAGCCCAAATTCAACTCATGGCCCCATCACAGCCCACTTCCATTTCCTTCTTCAATTATTTTTCTTTCTCTGCTTTATTTTTCCTCCATTGCACATGGGTCCACTTCCTTCCTTTCTTAGAGATACCCACTGCCAGAAGCATTAGAGAAAGGGTTGGCAGGGAGCAAAGAGAAAAGGGGAAGCTTACGGGCAAGCACCCAAGTGAGCTCATCACGTCAAAGGGAATGTATAAATAGAAGAGTTTGGAGAGAAAGGGAAGGAAGCATAAATTTTTTATTTTAATTAAAAATTCTCTTTTTTTAAAAAAAATTTAAAATAAAAGAATAAAATGAAAAATTATAAAGTAATCTTCCTATTTTTCATTTTTTATTTTTATAAATATTGTATAATTTTTTCAATTTTAAAATAAAAAATTAACCTTCTCTTTTCTTTTCCTCCAAAATCCTCCATCCAAACTTACCTTAAATCTCCCTCCGCCAATGCCTCTATGACACATGCTTCATCCTGGGAAACCACCATGAATCCTTGATCAGAATCTCCAATCTTGTCTGTCGACACTTTAATAGACCCAAGCTTTCACACCAGCCTCCATTCACCCACCCTTCACAACTTCAGCCATAAATTCCCCAGCTACAGCAGGACCACTATAATTATACTCTCATTTAATTATATCTTCATATTTTATCATTAAATAATTAAAAAATATGCTTATAAATATAGCATTACTTTTTTATATCTTGGAATGTGTATTTTGTTTAAGTGTATTTTTTAATAATTTAATGCCGAAAAGTATAATCGTAGTGGTATTACATAATAATGCAAGAATTTTTCACTAAATCCAAAGAACCAGCCACCGCAACAGTAGCCATTTCCCACACCCGACCAACCAAGGCACCAGCAAACTCATGACCACCCACCGCCGAAGCACCGAGTCTGAAGCAGCAAGCCCCAGCCAAACCGCACGACCAAGACCCAAACGTTTCTCCACCACCCCCAACATGGCAACCAGTGCTTCACTGAGCCCACCGTGCATGTTACTTGAAGTAACCCAAGCCATTTCATTTTGTTTTTCTTTTAGTTCATATTTTATTTTATTCAATTTCAAGCTTGTTTCCGGCAGCGTTTGCTACTTTGTGCCCCATGAAAGCACGTTTGAGGTGCAAAACGTGTTTCATAATCAGTGTCATCATGTTTGGCAATTTTGATGCAAAATTGATTTTGCATTTCAAATGTTTCTTTTGCGGTGAAAAAGAACTCAGTTGCAAGTATATTAACAAAAATATTATCATGGCTTAATATTACTTTATTATTTTAATGACATTTTTCATACTCATAACCATACATCTGAAAATTATTTTTATCAACATATCTAAAGAGCTTTACTTCTACCAAAATCACTTTCTGAATAACAATTTCCAAACATAATCACTATTTACAAACTAACTTCTAAGTAAAATCGAGTTCAAGTAAAATTAAATTTACAAAATCAAATTAAAACACATGCTTCATATGATTAGATTTTGAGCTAACTTCTGCATTTAGGCATTATTATTGTCTTGGGCACATTTATTCTGGGCTAGCTTTATTTGTTGACTTGTGATATTTTATATAACTAGACTTGTATTGAAGTACGGTGAATTTGTTATGAAAAATAAATAAAATATTATAAATTAGTAATAATATATAATACTTATTTATAATATTATAATATTTAAAAATTAAAACTCTTAAAAATATTTATTAATTCATTTCAAAATAATTTCAACCAAAAAATATTAACTCATTAAAGTTTGATTGGCAATCAATTAAGGATGACATGCAAAAAGGTAATGTAAATATAAAAAGGTAATCAATAATGTGATATGCAAAAAGAATACTAATGAAATTTGAATTTGAATTATTAATGCAATCAATTTAGGAATATGTAAAAAAATACTAATATTGTAATTATGGGTAAAATATGAATTTTTTTTGACAAAATATGATTTTTTTGGGGACAAATTTTTTTTTACACAATAAAATTATGAATTTGAATTCCTATTATAAAAAGCTTGGGACTATTTCATTTTAAAAAAATGTCATGACATTAGAGAAATATTTTTGCAAAATTATTCATGCTTTCACAATATTAAAAGATATATAAGAACATTTTATGAATCAAAAATAGAATAATATTAATATAAAGATAACATTAGTAATCAAAAAATCAAAAAATTAAAAATAAAGGAAGAAAAAACTCATCAATTGGCTTAAGATAACTTTGCAATTGATTACCCAAATGAAGAAAGAAAATAAAAGAATTTAAAATTAAATTATCAATTTTAATTTTTTTTAATTTATGTTTGTATGAAATTTGTAGGAAATAAATGCATGAACAGGAAAAATAGATTGCATGAGCAAAAATTTTTTTTGGGAGAAACTGTTACTTTTATGATCATAATAGATTTGTTTTCTAAATCATTACACTAATTTATGTAAGTAATTTGTGTAGATAAAATTTGATTGATAACTTTTAATTTTCTTTAATTTGTGTCTTCATGAAATTTGTAAGAAATAAATGCATGAGTATGAAATTTTTTTTGGGAAAAACTCTTAATTTTAGTTATTACTAGATTTGTACTCGTGAAATGCACGTTAAATTTATTATAAAAAAGAAATAAAAATATTATTAATTAGTAATAATCTATAATACTTATTTAAATTGAAAGACTAAAAAATGCATAATTCACCAAACCAATTAAATCATTAAACATAAATATGTAACTGTAATTATAATTACTTGCTAGTCATAATAAATAAAGAATCAATAGATGATTTTGTTTTAGTAAGAGAACTTACCAAAACATTACTTGTTATGAGATATTATTTGTCATTATATTTAATGACCATATAATAGATTGATTATGTTCATATATTAAAAAAAAGATAAAGTTTTGGTAAATGAAATTAGTCACAAAATAATATAATTTATTGTAATTTATATTTTAATTGTAAACCCAAATAAAATTAAACACACACTGATAAAAGTATATCAAACAATAACAGTGACAGAGATATATAAAGTCAATATTATATTTAAAATGATGATGTGTTGTTGACTCAATATGAAAACATATAAAAATTAAAAAAAATTGAAAATATTAATTAAATTATTTTAAAATGATTCAATCAAAAAATATTAACACATTAATGTTTGATTGACAATCAATCAGGTGATGATATGCAAAAAGACAATATTAATATAAGTACAAAAGGACAATCAAAAAAGTGATATGCAAATAGAATATTGATGAGATTTGAATTTAAATTATTAATGCAATCAATCCAAGACTAATTCTTTTTTAACATATTCTTGATAGCCAATTTCATTGTCAACTAATTCTTAGAAAGAAAATATTTTAGTCATATCAAAGGTAATTAATTCGAGATAATCCTGTCACCACAAAAAAAAAAGTTAAATTGTGGCAGTTTTTTTTTTTAATTTATGGCAATTTTAAAAAATGTCGCATTTACGATCACCACAAATACAAATATTTTACGTCAGTTATTTGGTGAATGCCATTACTGTGATTTTTATTGCGGCAATTTTTGACCTTCCCAATTAGTGGTAGTTTTTTTTTTTTTTTTTACCGGGGTTAAAGACCCTCTCTATCTGATATTATAATTTTGGAAAAAATAATTTTCTGAGGTTTAAAACTGCCACAATTTAATTTTAGAATTTAAGATTTTCAATTTGCAGAGGTTTAAAACCTCCACAATTAATTAAGTGAATAATTATTAAAAAAATTTACAGCAAATTTCATATAATTTAAATAGCAAATTCCATATACTTTTAGCCTGTCACAAGTATAAATAATTTAAACAACCATCCATATAATGTGAATTAAATTTCATGAGAAATATCCATAATAACATAAACATCACAACTTCAAATCTATAATAAACTAAAATAATATAATTCATCCATGGTAACCTAAACATTGCAACTTTAAATTCATAATAACCTAAAATGGTCCCAAAATAAATAAACTTAATACTAAGTGCAAGTCCATGGTAGTAGCATACAACTTTAAATGAACAACATAAAAATGCAGATTTTAGATTTTCATGCATTGTTCTTAATTTGCAGTAAAAGAGTGTCTCCATCTTTCAAACTGTAATCAACTGAAGAAGTTTGTTGGTAAAGTTGTTCCAAGTTTTTGTTCAAATATCTTCAATACAATTTAGGATAAGGCATGCTTTCATTTAGTAAAAGAACAGTAGGAAGATCTTCATCCTCTATGCCAACATGAATAAAACTGTGTGTAAAGACTACCAATTAAGTTTTGAAGATAGACAAGAAAAATAGTAAATCTAACAGATGCTTGATAGGAGGATGCTTCATATGGTCATGCAGGGCAGCTTAGAAGTCATAAGCCTCTGTTCATTCAATTTGTAGCGGTCATCTAAACCGCGGTTAAAAGAATTATTAGAGGAGTTTCTCATAACCGCCGCTATAAAACCGCCACAATTTAGTGATTTTTTTTAGTGTGTTAATAAATTGGAATTGAATTATTAGAAATTAAATTATCTTATAATACTATAACAGCTTATGAAAAATTATAAAAATTCATACTAAAAATATTTCATCTTATGCATTCTTGACTCTCATCTTCTTCTCGTTGGACTCATTCAAATGATTATCTTTTATCTCGAGCTTCTCCATCATGTCTTCTCTTCTATCTTCTTGCTTTGTGGCTTCTTTAAATTTCTGGAGGTCATAAAATAAATTCACTTCAAATGTTTGCATTTTTCAATGGATAACTTTTCCTGTCACGAACATGGAAATGGTTTGCTTGTGCTCTCCTGCATTGGTGGCATAATTGTAGAAAAATCTTTATTTCGGGTCATTTTAGTAGTAGTTATTTTTGTAAGAAAAAATTATATTGTACATTGTATGATAATAGAACACCAAAATAGAACTAACCTGTTGACAACATGATTCTAATGCTTGGATATTCTTAGTGGCTGATCTGCATAAAGAAGTTTGGTCTTCCTCTACATCTCCCACTTTTCTTTGTGTCAGTTGTCAATAGGGCAAGCAGAAGAGCAACCATGTGAGGCTAGGGTTTCTCTGTCCTTAGGGAGTGCAGAAGGGACCTAGGTACAAATATATAACCCAACGGGCCTTCCTATCATAGGGCTGTTAGGTTAAGACCTACATTATTATTAGTCCACGCTAACCAAATGTAAGATGTGCATAACTCATAATAATTGGATCACAATAATATTGGGTCTATGAAAAGTGTCTATAATACAAATCATATCGTCAGTCTAATTTTTATAAATAAAATGTCACAATTAATTGTAATCCACATAGAAAAATTCTAATATCTCCCACTTAGGCAAAATTAATTGTGATTTTAATTTTGAAACTATTTTATTTCAAAAACGACTCTAAGGCTAAACAACTAAGAAAAACAAACTTAGTACGTAGCCACAATTTTTAAAAAATATAATCTATAAATAATACCTTTAATATGACTTCGTTAAATAATGTCAACTATGTTGAATCATGATAGTCATTAATCATTTATAGACACAACTCCTTTCCATGGTCACAAACACAATTTTAACATTATTCACATAAGTCTTAGTGTGGTAGTATACTAAGAAAACAACAACATTTGGACCCTACAGTTCCTATTGGGCTTAAGCCCAACAACCTGCATTCAACCCATCTTAACAAATCCTAAGAGCCTCACCCCTCTATATATATTCACTATAGAGTCCACCTCCAGGTATGCTCATTTTCTTTGCCTAAACCTTAGCCACCGTTTCACTCCTATACTGAGCGTCAGAGTGTTTTTATAGGTGCTCCACCATTATGCTCGGCTAACGTGAAGCTCTCTGGTGTGTCAAAATCAAGGCAAACACCGCCTTGCTATGAGTAGACAGGAACATCTGGTGTTGTTTGTGGGAGTCGGTAAAACTTTTCCCATATTCTTGAGTTGTGTATCATGACATATCTCTCATATGACAACTGTGATCTTACCATTGAATTTTTCAATTGCAAAAAGCTTTATTCGTTGACAATTCTTTTCTGGAATAATTTATTTTAATGTTATGCAATAGTAAAATTCTCAAGTCCAGACCAACAGTAAGGAAATTGATATTCTCCCATAGCTATCTTGGTATCTTGCCATTTGGATGAGATTATCATCCCTTGCATCCTTATGGGATGGTCGTGAATATGATGATCCTCAAGTATCCTATTTGAATGTTTTTAGCTATAACCAAATTCCTAGCACAGGTAAGGTTTTGAGACCATGCAACACTGACACGTGGGAATTCGAAATCTTGAGTCAATGGAGCGGAAGCTCAGAACATGCCGTTTTCAACATGAATGGAACAATAGTAATATTAGATTAAAAAAAAAAGGTCATACAATATTGGATACCATAACCATAATATCTCTGCAATTTTTTCATACAAAAAAGTCTCATCTGCAAATACCATTATTTCATGATTAATTGCCATTCATTATTTCATAATTGATTATCATTTACCATTTTCTTTTTAATTGCCATTGTTTATTTGATGATTAATTGCTATCATTACAATTTTTGCCAATTGCCATTACTTGAAGGGACAAAACGTGCCATTATTCGATCCACACCACTTGAGCATAAGCAACTGCCTGTCATCAACCCACGACCAATGCACCAACGTCGCATTGCTAAACTCAAAAAATTTCTCACCAACGGCAGGGACTGCGCTCATCCTTAATTGATGAAATCAATTTACAAGGTTGTGGTTGATTTTTCATAGTTATTAATTTATTCTTTGGCTGTCAAACAAAACAGAGAAGTCCACACTACAAAAGAAGATGTAGAATTTGGGGAAACCATCCGCTCTAGCACCTGCAAATTCAATGCTGAGAAACCATACTCCACATAAGGAAAGTTTTAATAAACAAATGGCTAGTAATACATGACATTGAATTACAATTTATTTTGATTCAATCACATTTATTTGGTTATGTTAATTGCCATATTTATACTCATTCATGTCGCTCCATTTTTTTTCAATCTCTAACTTTCAATTTCCATTAATCACTGCCATTAAATTATTATTTGCTTGATTAACATGATTGAAGTCTTGGAATAATTTCTACTCCACCATGAGTAGCAAGACTTGCCTGTAATTGGTTTCCTTTAGCACATTTAATATTTATCTTTATCAATGCACTCAATATTTTGTCAATGCACAATACTCATTGCACAACAATTCATTGCCAATATTTCATATAGCATTTATAATGTTTATATTGGGAAGGAATCCTTTAAAGTATTACTATATATTTATGCTTTCAAGATTACATTGCTATGTTATAGACTTTTATTACTTAATTATAAATAACCTTATCGCACATTGGACAACACTATAGTAATTTCTCAAAAATCCAATCAGTTAAGAGCACGAGCAAGACCATTTGGATGAAGACCATGTGCGAACAAACGACCATCCTACAATATATGGGAGCAAATCTTTAATAAAATATCTTGTAGCATCTAAACCGAACAGTTGCATGCCACAATGGTCCAAAAATCATCCATGGAAGATAATTAAACTCGAAGCACCTCATACTTACTAAGAAAGGACATTGTTGATATACAAAGACAACCTCATCACTTGGTACAAGCTTGGCCAATCTCATCTTAGTACAAAATTTTGTTATATTCATAAATTATTTCAACTACATACTACTGCTTAATTTACTTACATTTTAAGATAAAGACTTGGGTCAACATCAACAACTTTAATAACCAATAAGACTTGCAAAGCTCACACCTATACATCTTTGACTTTCCTTAGCATCAAGACTCGAGGTACTAGAAGCCATTCAACTATTGAAGTCAACATACTGGTAGCCCAAAAGATTATTATTAACATATTAGTGGCGAACAAGATTATTTTCAATTATTTAACTAATCATATTTTTTGTCTCAGGTTGTCAAAATAGGAATAAATTATCATGTGCTTACTCCAAGAAGCCACAACAATTAGGCACTTTTTGAATTCTTGTCTCACCAAATTTAGCTCGACCTTATCAATGATCAAACAATGCGTTTTAATCTCTCTGACAACAACATCCCATTTGCAAAAGCCCCAACCTCTAGTCAGGCACCAAAGACAAAACCCCGACCTCTAACTTGGGCAATGAAGACAAAGCCCCCATGCTTCCGAGCTAAGAGTAGAAGAAAAAGATCTTGTTCACCACAATGGTGCATGCCTTGACGCTTTCAAGCTAAGGATGGAAGAAAATCCTACTCAAGGTCATTGCAATGGTGCCTGCCCCGATGCCTCCAAGCTAATAGTGGAAGAAAATCCTGGTCAAGGTCACCGTAATGGTGCTTGTCCCAATGCTTCCGAGCTAAGGATGAAAGAAAACCCTGCCTTAAGGTCACCGCAACGGTGCCTGGCTAGACGCTTCTGAGCTAACAGTGGAAGAAAATCCTGCTCAAAGTCATCCCAATAGTACTTACCCCGATGCTTCCAAGTTAAGGAGGAAAGAAAAATCCTGTTCAAGGTTACAGAAGGCAAAACCCCAGCCTCTAGCTCAGGCATCCACGGCAAAGCCCTGACCCCTAGCTCGGACAATGTAGACAAAGCCCTGGCTTCTATCTTGAGTAACAAGGAAAATCCTGCTCAAACTCGCAGCAATGTTACCCGTCCCGATGCTTCCGAGCTCATATTTGATCACCTTTCGGTCAAACCTCATCTTCATTGTTTCAACCTCGATCAATCATTGCTTAACGACTTTTGAGATGGGGGCTGTGGACTATAATAATATTTCAAGATTGAGATCATTCTTGTTGACCCGACTCGACCGACACAAATCTAAATCAGCTCATATTTAAGTCTCAGAGGATTCAATGCTCCATGTAACTTGACTTTCATAAATCTCGTCATCAACAAAGGCATTAACCTCATAGTTGAGAGTCTCTTCACCAAGCTGAAAGCCACACTCAAACAACCAATCATCTTATCTTAACTTGATCTCAACCACCACAACAACAAAGCCAGATATGATTAAGTTATTAAACACTTAATATTTATTGCTACTTATATATCTCGGCACTTGACTTATTGATTACCGAGCTGGGGGGCTTGTAGGCTGTACAGTCCCTATTGGGTCTAAGTCCAATAACCTGCATCCATCTCATCTTTACAAGCCCTAGGAACTTCGCCCTTCTATATATACTCACTATGGAATCCACCTCTAAATATGTTCACTCTCTTTGTCTAAATCCCTAACCACCATTTTGCTCTCATACTAACTTCAACGTCGGAGTGCCTTTGCAAGTACACCACTACTATGCCTGGCCGACGTGAAGCTCTTTGGCGTGTTAAGATCAAGGCAAACACCATCTCGCAAGGAACAGGCAGGAACAACATTGATCCGTAAGATGTGTTATTTTCTTATCAGTCTTCTGATTTCTCCCCAATATGCTTGGTTACAATATAAGTAGGAGAAATCTAATTTCTCTCCAATATGCTTTGATATAGAATAAGTAAGAGAAATTGTATGATTCATGAAGAACTATTATGTCTCATAACTCAAACACGATGTTAATCAAAAGGCATTTTGATTCCAATAACACCAAGTTACAAAAACATATCTTAAACTCAACATTGGTGTCAATCAAGAGATAATTTAATTCAAATGACACCTAGTTGCAAAATTATGTCTCAAACCCAAAATTATTGTCAATCAAGAGACATTTTGATTTAAATGACACCGAGAATATCAATTACTTGTCTAGTGACCATATAAAATCGCAAATCCAAAAATTTTGAATAAATAGAGATTTAAAAGGTCTCACACAATTTAATTGATTCAATAATGAATTTTCGAAGAATCAACCTTAAAATCTCTCAACAAAAAAAATAATATTATTCATTTGAATCAAACCAAGTGAGAGATAAATAGGCATGTATCGTTATGATTTCTGTGATTTCATCAAATCCTTTTGAAAGTTCCAGTTTTGGAAAAATTATTATCCTTACTATAAATAACTATATATGATATAATTTTATCTCAAATATATGAATAATAATATAAACATAGATTGAGGAAATAAATGATTTATGATATTCCAAAACATTCATATATATAATATAATCATTCAAATTTACTTAATAAATAATTTCTTTATTAATCTTGACATCAAATAATGACAATAGTCAAAATCCTCTCACTGATGTCAAGATCTATAAAATGCTTAATTTACGTTAACCAGAATACCCAAATATATGCATGTCAATGCTAGCTTTTTATAGTAATCCATGAATTAAAATTGTTACCAAGTCAAAATAACACTGTAAAAAATTAGACAAAATTCCTTAACAAAAGGAATATAATTAAATTAGGATAAAATTTACTAAAAAATATTTTACTCATTAAAAATATATATGTACTATTATTATTTGCCGATATAAGGTAAATTGGTAGGTTCACTCGGCTAAAAGAATGAGAAGTAAACATTTAAAATAGAAAAATCTTTTTCTTTTGCAACTCATTAGATGAAAAAAATTATCAATGGGGTTATTTATTGAATACATAAGGTTAACTATCCCATCTTATGATAAATAGTGAGATAAAAATAATAGCAACATTAGCATCAAATTTCGAATACTTAAAATTAAGGAAGTAATAATTTTCACTTTAAAATTCACGCATGTAAGCTCTACCTCAAAATTCCTAAAGTTTAGGGCCAAAATAAAACTTACATGCAAATATATATAGCAAGATATCTCTAACTTCATGAACAAATAAATAAAATCCATGAAAACAACTAAGAATTCAGTTCTTTAGCATCATGAGTTGTCGGAGGAAACTATCACGACTTATATATTCCTATTTGGGCAAGGCAAACAAAAATAAAAATGCCTTAAAATTATGAAGCTGACATATTAGACTACAACAAAACTCAGAAATTGTCTCCTTTGGGCAGAAATATTTCTAAAATCATTGCAGTTAACGTTATAACTTAGAAATCCTGTCCCCATTGGGCAGACAAGGTTCTAATGTTATTATGTCTATACACATATGCTTCATGAAAATCTTCAAAATTACAACACACGACAACCACATTTGGGCAAATGATTGCATACAACAATTTGAAGAAAATATCTCAAAATTAATGTAAAAAAATCTTTACAGTTGTTGTAAATGAGCCACTTTGATGACTAAACATTCACATCAACTTTCAAGACTATCCCATGCCAGGATATTATAGCATTGCCCAAAACAAAGGAATTCAACATATCAACAATATTTTGTTTGTTGCTAACCTATTCAACATAAGACATTAATACATTATATGCCTCAATAGGTTGTTCAGTCATAAACTTGTTTTAGCCAAATTAACCTTATTAGAATTATTCAGTAAGTACAATTAATATTCCAAAATAAGAAATGATTTATGAACTAATGCAATACAAGATAAAAAATATTCATGATCTTAAAAATTTATCACAAAAGAAATCTTGTATCCAAACAAAATAAAGTCAAAGAAAAACTTTATATATATATATATATATAAATTTTTTCTTCTAATGACTATAGAAGTAACAATCATCAATCAAATCTCTCATCATTATGGCTTACAAATCACTAGGCAAAATTTACCATGCAAAATCACTCTACAAAGAAATATGGAATGCTTAACATCAATTATTTAGACAATGAATTGTATCCTTTTCAGCATTATAAGTTAAGACAAGAGCCCAAACATAATACCACACACCCTCCTTTGGGCAGGGTATGCAATAATATATACGTTATCTTTTTGTGAAGTTATCAGTATGAAGTCCCTAACATTTAAGAATAATTCCCTTTGGGCAAATAGCCTCAAATATTAGGAGGTACTGACATTAATAAACCTAAAAAAAACTATCAATTATAGCACATAAAAACCTTTTTTGGGTAGAAAATTATGTGTAATGACCAAAAATTTTTCCCTCATGTGATGATAAGTTTCAAAACCAATATAAACAAATCACTTTGGTGATAAATATTTATAGTGATCCATAAAACTAGTCATACAAGAAAATAAATGTCCAAATAAATAAATATGATAATGTACTGTAAAAACATGATCTAGTGAGCATGAAATACTAAACAATATATACCTCCACTAGTCATAAAGACAGATCTAATTGCATTCCATAATACAACAAAGTTGTATAACTTAACATACACATATATGTAATTTTATCATATTTTAAAACCTTAAGATAAATTTAGAGACTATAATACAAGTATTGATGACATTCATTATAAAAGAAAATTCATCAAAAATATAACATAGCACTAGTTCATACTTCAATTAAAGTAGTATAATTATTTTTTTATTATTATAAAATAATAAAATTGTTTAAGGCAAAACAGGAATGCATTAGACAATATAAAGCATAAAAAAAGTAGCTTCCAAATACAATAAGCATTTATATAGAGGCCAGCATAAAATCACACACTCCCCTTTGAGCAGAGGATGTAACCAAAAATTAAAACCTATTAGATGAGTTAATTACTAAGAACACATCAGCTTTAAAAATCTATCCCCTTTAAGCAGACAGATCTCCAATGCTAATGAATCTCCCAATAATGTCATCAAAGTTAGGCTTCTAATTAAAACACACAATAACTTCCTTTGGATAGGAAATCACATGCTTTAACTAGAAATATTCCCTATTTTATGAAAAAATCCCACAAATTAATACAAGTAATCCTACTTTGATAGTGATCACTCATATCAATCAGTGAAAAATTTCTCATATAGGAATCATTAAATGCCTATAAAATCATGACAGTCCTAAAGAAGGTGAAACAAAGAGAAACACCTTCACTGATCACGAAAATTATATTTTACTACATTCCAAAACAGTTTTACTTATACAGTTCAAATAGACATAGAAAAATGCTATATGTATACAAGCTAAGAGTACAAAATTTTAGAAAATAAATTAGGGAGAGTACATCCATATTTAGATCCGAAACATCAAATAATAATTGTTTGGTATGTTTTGGATAAAAAATTGTACTGGAAAATTAATTGAAATTATTTAATTATTTAATATTTTTCATAAAAAATAATTACAACAACGAAAAAATTAGAGAAAATATCCAAAGATTTAATTTAGAGAGAGTGGTGCACTGTGAAAGAAACGGAGGTGAAAAAACCACTGGAGGAAGTTGCACGCGCCCCTGGTGCGTGTGGGGAAGGCACCAAACCAGGCTGGACGTTGTCAACCTCCAGCCTGGTCCTCCCGTGGGTGGGTCAGGTTCTTCCATGGAACCTGACAGAGAAGCTCTATAGTTCGCATTTCAACACGATTTTCACGTGCTTTCGGTGTAGATTCATTGGAAAATCATTCCTAGATTGTTTGAAAACACAATACCTAATAGAATCATGGCTAAAAATGGAGATTTCATCAGAAATTTCCCAATTTTCTAATCAAAACACCGCGATAGATCTATTCATGGTTTGAGGGATTTTTGAACTCATTTTCATCAGTTTTTCATACGATTTCTAAGGGGTTTTCAAGGTTTGATCATTTCTAGCATTACCCATACAAAATCAAGCAAAAAGGTGGAGGATTTGTGCCTCAAATCATCAACCATTTCCAAAAAACAATTTTGACGAACCCAAAAGAAGAGTTGACAAAAAACACTGAAAACCAGTGTTAATTGATGCGATTTAAATATGGATTGGAAGCAAAAGGATGTTTAAAACACAACTTATACACAATCGAATCAAAGAACAAGGAATTTATACAAATTTTGGTTAAATTATCATGAACCCTCAGTTTCAAACTCAAAAAAATGACTCAGATTTTCTCTCTTCGTGGGCCATGATTCAACAAGATTTAGGTGTTAATGGATTCCTTGCATTCAGATCAAGAATAGCCCTAAGTTTGTAGGTTTAAATTTTATCAAAATTCCTTCTGACCTAAAGCCAAAAATATATATAAAAGGAATAAAAGCCAAAACCATAATATATAAACATGCCCAATTAACAAAAAAAATTTGGGTTCTAAAACCATACAATGTGGCTCTAATACCAAATGTAAAAAAAAATTATATTGTACATTGTATGATAATAGAACACCAAAATAGAACTAATCCGTTTGCAACATGAGGCTAGGGTTCCTCTTTCCTTAGGGAGTGCAAAGGAGACCTAGCCACATATATATAACCTAACGGGCCTTCTTATCATGGGCTTGTTGAGTTAAGGCTTACACTATTATTAATCCATACTAACTTAATGTAAGGTATACACAGTCATAATAATTGAATCATAATAATATTAGGCCTATGAATGCTTGTCTATAATACAAATCATATCGTCAGCCCAATTTTCACAAACAAAATATCATAATTAATTGTAACCCATATAAAAAAATTATAACAATTTTAGCTTATTCTGTCAAAATTTACTCGAATAGTGGCATTTGCCAATGAAAAAAACAACTGCCTCTATTGAGTAATTGACAGATACTTAGGAAATTTTGTGCAATGCTAGGAAAATAGATAACATCATGAATAAATTTTGTTGGCCACTTTTAGTCTTGATAGCAATAAACCCTCTTCATTCAATCAACTTGTGTTTTTCCATCACTAAGAACCACTTTAGATTTTGTATCTTCATCCACTTTGGCAAAGTAACTTTTGTTACTTGTCATGTAATTTGAGCATCCGCTATTTAAGTACCAACATCACTTAACTCTTGATGAGATAAGCAGAATAAAATAATTTATTTAAGGCTTCATTTTTTTCGTTAAAATTTGTTTTTACTTTTCGTTGGTACCAATGATCTTTTTCAAAATGATTTGTACCTCTTACACCTTTTGAATTTGAACCAGTAATATTTTATGTTATGATTATTTTTCTTGTACAAAATGCAATAGGACTTAGATTTTTCTCCATTTCTCTCTTATTTTTGTATATAATTTCCTCTCCCCATATTTTTTATGCTTGCAACGTGCTCAAAAGGTGCCGTAATGACAGAGGCAACTAAACTTTATAAAAGATTTTAGAAGTTACTGTCAATTTTTTATTTGAATAAAAAAAATAACTAGCAAAACCTTTTATAAAATAATTAAAACCATAATGTAAAATAAAATAAAATTCGAGAGTTGATTTATGTAAAAAAAAAGGTAAAAACTTGAGAGTCCACATAGGAAGAGAACTTCCTAAAGTGACAAAGGAATCAGAATTTCATCAAACTCAACAAAGCAAGAGAGTTGAATTTGTCCAATATATTGTCTGACAAATTTCTCCATAAACACATTCATTGTAAAAAAAATAGCCAATAAATGTTTTTAACAAATTATTTTTTATATTGGATACCTTAGAAAAAACAAAGTAAAATATCTTATTTCATTAAATGAGTACAGAATAGAATTATCATTCTTCTGTATTAAATATCACATAAATTTTAATTCAATAAAAATATATTTTATTGTTGAATAATTTTTAGGTGTTTGTTTTATCTTATTTTATTTTTTTTGAAAAAAAGTATAAAAAAAGGTTTTAATGATTCAATTAAAAAAATAAAAAGAAATTAAAGAAAAGAAAAGAAAAAAAAAGGACAACTAAAAGTAGACGTGGGAAGACTTAAAAAGTCAAATTAAAAAATTAGTGATAAGTAAAAGTTAAAAATATAAAAATGAAGAGAAAGAAAACGAATGATGTGACCTATACGATGAGATGGACCAGGTTACATGTACTTACTCAAATGTTCTGTTATGGTCACTGCTATTGTTCTTTTTTTAAAGAATTTAATAATATAAATTGATTAAGTGACTCATTTTAAAATAATTAAAAAAATTAGGTAAAATTTTATTTCATTTTGATATGAGTATGACCATTCTTAAAAAAATTCAATTTGGTAAATAGTCTTCTTTTTACATTTTTTTCTAGTTCTTCCTAGCTACTTTACAACAAGCGAATTTATCAAATTTGTATTACATATTTTGTGTGTTTAATTTTATGATCAGTTGTATATAATTAGTGATAAGTAACAGAGATTTTTATTTGACAACACTAAAATGTTAGGTAATGTCTAAGATCACATATAATGATAGAAAGTAAATGAAGCCTACAGTATGAAAGTAAGAATAGGTAGAAAATGAAAGAAATGATAAGTTCGGGAATAGAAGTTATAACACCATGGTTGACAAAAATAAATGTAACAACCTGTTTGATTTGAATTATTATATATGCAAACCCGAGTTTTCAAGAAGGAAGTTTTATCTAACGTGCTGTGCCAAAAATCCAAAACAATAAATATTAAGAAAGAAATGACATATTGCACAACTAACAAAAATGATATAATACTTACCGATAAAGAATGCACTCTCTCTTACAAAATGTTCTTATTCATATTAAATTAACAAAGATTGATGCATCTTTTAAAGCACACGATACACTTTGAATGCATTTGAAATCAATAATTTTATGATTTGATTTCATTTGTAAAAGAAATATTTTGTTTGAAAATTATAAAATATGAATTGATAAGATTTAAAAACTTTACAAATGTCATGAATTTTAATTAAGTTATTTTTGAAATTCTATTAAAAATGAATTTGAGTGAATTTGGGTGAAATTATTTAAATTTACTTTTTTATCCTTAATCATTTATTTAGAAATAGAAAAAAAATATTCATTAAAAATATGGTAAAAATGTAAATTTTTTAAAATAAAATCAATTCAATTCTTGTTTTTTGCATTCTAAATATAAAATTTGATTTCTAAATCAATCTAAATCATAATTTTTATAATGAGTTTCAAATACAAGAATTAATTTCTAATTCAATTGAATTTAATATAACTCAAATCAATTCAATTCAATATTAATTTTTATAATTTTAAACACACCCTTTAAGTAATAATGCCTAATTGATAGATTTTCTTTTTTGGGTGCTACAGGAACGGAAAAGAAAAGCAAAACAAACTATGGATAAATATTTGACAAACTAACTACATTTTATAATAGGACCAAGATTTTACCTGATCCTAACCTGACTCTCCAAAAATTGCTAGCTAATAAGCTGGCCGATTTGCCTGCTATCTTTTTTTTTCAATTAACATTTTAAAAATTGAAATAATAAAAGAAAAAAATTAAAAAGAAAAGAATCATTGCATCAAAAGCAAAGTTCACAGTTAGGGACTTGGGGGAGAGTTCTGGGCAAATTAGAATTAGGCATCTGGTGATGGGCCATGGATGATGCGTCTAATTCATATTCAGGCCTATGTTTTTTTTTTAGTTTATCAAATTTATATGGGTTTAGACAAAAAAAAAATCCTGAAATGAGTTACGATCTAACTTTGGCACTAACCAAATCCAACTCTTTTAACTCACAAGTTAAATAGACCGAGTTTTTTTTACCAAGATTTTAAGTGAATTGAGAAAGAAGACAACCCTAACCTTTTATACTTATGGATTAAACGGGCCACTTCCCCAGGCCTTGGCGCATTTGTCCAGCTCTATTGACTCCATATGAGAAAAATGTAAATGCCAAAGCAAAATTCTCAAATACGATAGTAGAGGTGTAATCGTTTTTGTTTCTCCCACTTTAACAATCTATAAGGAATAATAAACTACAAGAATATGGATTTAATTTTTCAAGGTTGCATCAGTAACACACAAAGCTCATAATCAAATCTATATCTTGCAATTCATACCGAACTAGCATCAAACCACAATGTCATCAAATTCATGACCAATACAAACAAAAACTCAAAATAATGCACAACCTCATAATATGTAAACATATGTAAGTATAAGGAATGTACCGCTAAAGTCAAGGAAGTTAACCCACTGGGTAATGTGTTTTCTGTCTTAATTATTTGAGCTTAAATTTTGAGTCATCACTAAGAAGGATAATTGATTCTTTTAAATACACCATATTGACTTGAAAAATGAGTATTTAAAATCCTTTGAGGAGGGACTTAACTTCATTGACACGAAATTTTTATTGAAAAATAATATACAACCAAAAACACTATAGCCATAAACCCATTGAAGAAGCATTCACTACCTTCTCCAGTCTGCGTATATCAAACTCAAATGAGATAATAACAAACATATATCTTTGCACTCCACCATCGCAAGGTAATTGGTTTTGGTTCAACAAGTAAAATTGGCTAGTCAGAATTCGGTTGCTACAGCATAATGCATACATTAATGATTCAAAATATTCATCATGTGATTGAATTGCTTTGTTAATTTTTTTTTTTTATAAATTATGAGGGGTTCATCGGTCTCTCATATTATCCAAGTAGTTGAACTATCATTGACTTAATTCAATTTTCACTTTACCTTTTAGGTTAAGTTGTTCCCTAAAAAATCAAACGAAAATCCCTACATGATAGGATAAAATAGCTCAATTATTTTTAGAGACTAACATGTCTATAATTACCTCATCCTTATAGTTGTTGTTTTTATTTACAAATACCTCACCTTTATAATTTTAAATATATTATTGTTTTTTTAAAAGAAAAATAACGAGTTTTTTTTCTCCAGAGACAAACAAAGTTTCCTATCATAGCTATAAACTTCCAACTATGCTAAAATATACTTTAACTAAGCTAAAATATATCAAAGTTGATTTATGATATAAATTTGCCTCATAAGAAAAAAATTAAAATTGAAATTTAAGTTTTAATATATATATATATATATATATATATATATATATATATATGATGACTACTAAAAGATTTGATAAAAATGTTTGGACAAAATATAATATTTATAGCCATGAAGGTGATGTTTTTGAAATGTCAACTAATGTTCTAATTTGATAATTTTCATAATAGTATGACTAATTATATACATGAATATATGAATATATGGCCATGGCTACTTTATATGATGGCTATTTTATGACTTTATATTATTTGCTAATTATAACATCTATGTTGTATAATAAAAATCAGTTACATCATAAAAAGAAATAAAATTTGTTAAAAAGTGCATAAAAAATAATAGAATTGGTTTCAATAATTTTCTAAAATGCTGTAAAAAAAAATAAGAAGAGAATCTAACACAAAAAAAAAAAAAAATTGTGCTCAAGCTAGTGGGTTGGGTCGATCAACCCACAACCAGTATAAGGTTAGGCTAGCTAAATGCTAAGCTATCACAATTTATTTTGGTGCACTAATAAAATTCGCACAATTTCATTCCAACTTCCATTAAAAGTTTAGTGAAAGATTCGCAACATCAAAATCCCTTGCTAACTAGAGAAACTACTTCCATGATAATCCTTTACATTTTCTAAATGCGTTTCGTGGGTTTCATCCATTGCTTAGTGGGTTACCTTTTTCTAGGTTCCTGTCACATCCTCAAATGGGGATGTAACTGGCTAGAGAATTAGGATGTCCAATACCTGAAGCCTCACACATCGACCAATATGACATGCGTTAAATCTAGGATTTAAGAGACATAAGGCCAACAAAAAAGATAAAAAATAAAAATAAAAATCAGCAAACATTTATTAAAAAAAATCTGCAAAGTGTCCCTTGCATTTGGAGTCTCTCCAAAGTTGTATGGAGTTCACTAAAACCTGGACATTCAATTTCAAACATAAGGGTATGTAATAAAACGATAAGTGGGAGTTTGGCTCCAAACAATCATATAATAAAATGTATAACCTAGTTAAAATAGCTATGATCTTAAAACTACAACAATTAAACAAATATCCATGTATCCAAACATGCCCCACAAGATATTCTGCCTCACCAATGATTCAAGCAACCCGTTAGTCAAGAGGAATAGGAGAAGTCTGAACAAACTCTGAAAGAAAAAGGAAAATGGAGTGAGTTTATAGACTCAGTGGGTGCAAGGGCGGCCATAACCGTTAACCAAGATAAACACATACTCCATTCTAAGCATGGAGGTTCAAGAACAGATAACATGAATGTATTCCAACAACATAGTTGGCTTTAGGAGTTAATGTAGCCTCTTCATTGCAAAACTATTTCAGGCATCACTAGAGAGAGCATCAAAGATGGAAGTTAGCCTCAAGTACATCTAGTCGGGCATCAGCCACACATTCAGGCAATACTTTCATATAGAGTTTAGCCCCAAGCATTTTCCGCCGAGCATCAGTCACACACTTATTTAGGCAATATTTTATTCAAAGTTTAGCCCTGAACACTTCCAACTGGGTGTCAGCCGCACATTAACTAAACTTAATTTATAATCAAGATTTTACTGCAATCAACATATTTACATTGTCATTTCAAATGAACTAGGCATTATTAAAAGAAAAAACACTTAATGTTAGATATACCATCAATAGGTCTACCAAGCGAAGTGTATATTTAATAAACTCTACAGCATATTGCAATAGATATCAAAATAAGAGGAATGAGTAATTTTTGAAGTGATGGGTTGTACTAATGCTTAGAAGGTAACTTAGACCGCATATATGTTAGAAGGAGAGGTAGAGTTACGATGGCGTAGGGGTAGAGCTTTGCTTGAGGCCCAAGGTACATAGATTTCCTGAGAGGTATTTCAGAATACTTTCCTAGATAAGTATTTCCTTGCTAGTGTGAAAGATGAAAAGGAAGCAAAGTTTATTAAGTTGAGACAGGGGAATATGTCAGTGAGTCAGTATGTGGCTAAGCTTGAGGAATTGTCAAAATTTTCTTCTCACCTTAGGTATAACGCAGCTGAGAGGTGGAAAACTGCAAAATTTAGGTGGGGTTTGAAGCCCAAGATTAAAAAGGATGTGGGAACTTTTGAAATTAGGGATTATGCGATGCTGGTGAACAAGTGTCATATAGTAGAGAAAAATATTATAGAGGTGGCAAAGGATAAGGAGAGACAGAATTTCCTTAAGAAGAAAAGAGATGGGGGTAAGCCAGGAAGTAGTAACACCAGGTTCAGACCTAATCAGAAGAAGGGAAAACAGGTACAGATAGGCCTTACTTGTAAGAAATGTGGTAGATTCTATGGGAACAAACCGTGTCTGTAAGGTCAGAATGTTTATTATTCCTGTAGTAATCCGGGTCACATGGCTAGGGAGTGTCCTCAGAGACAAGGAACTAACCCAGTACCACCACCTAGACCCCAAAAACCAAAGGCAGAGTGTTTACTCTTATTGGGGAAGAAAGGCGACTCGTTCTCCAAATTTGATACAAGATAAGTGTTTATTTCAAAATAAACTTTTGACTGCAATGTTTGATTCAGGAGCTTACTCACTCCTTCATATCCATAGATTGTATGAATCATTTGAAATTGCCTGTGTCTTGTTACCATATGATTTGTCTGTTTCTACTCCTATTGGAGAAAATGTTGACTTCACAAGCTTGTTTGAATTGCTATATTCAAGTAGAAAATAGCATGTCTATTGTTGATCTTGTTTGCCTACCTTTGTCACAAATTGATGTCATTCTTAGAATTGATTGGATGTTTGCCAATGGTGTTCTTCTGAACTGTCTAGAAAAATCTATTGTATTTATGCCTAAAATAGAGCACACACAAACACTCAATGAATCCATATTTCTGACTGTCATACAAGCCAGGAAATGTTTAAATGCTGGTTTACAAGGATATGTTATCTTGTCTTCTTTAGATTTTGAGGTCAAATAGGATGTAAATAATATCCTTATAGTAAGGGAATATCACTCAGTGTTTCCTTATGAAATAACTAGTTTACCACCTGAAAGAGAAGTGAAATTTTCAATAGATTTGATTTTCGGAGTAGGCTCAATATCCCTAGCACCTTACAAAATGTCTCCTTTAGAATTGGGTGAGCTAAAGAAACAGATAAAGAACCTATTGGCTAAACAATTTATACAGCCTAGTGTATCACCTTGGGGAGCTCCAGTGTTGTTTGTGAAAAGAAAGACGGGAGTTTGAGGTTATGTATGGATTACAGACAATTAAATAAAATAATCATAAAAAATACATATCCATTCTCCATAATAAATTATTTGTTAGATCAACTTAGAAGGGCCACAATTTTCTCAAAGCTAGATTTAAGATTGGGTTATCATCAAATTAGGGTTAAACAATGAGATATTTCTAAAACTGCTTTTAGAACTAGGTATGGACATTACGAATATCTTGTGATGCCATTTAGAGTTACAAATGCCCCAGTAGTATTTATGGATTATATGAATCGAATTTTTAGACCCTATTTAGATTAGTTTGTGGTTGTTTTTATAGATGATATTTTTATTTATTCTAGGACAGTAGAGGAACATAAACAACATCTCAAGATTGTATTACAAATTTTACAAAAAAGACAGTTATATGCAATATTAGAAAAGTGTGAGTTTTGGCTGAATAGGTGAAATTTTTAGGCCATGTTGTGTTTCAAGGAGGAGTTTCAGTTGACCCCAGTAAAATAGAGATAGTGGTTCACTGAGAGAGACCCACAACTATAACAGAAATTAAGAGTTTCCTTGGATTAACTGGATATTATAGAAGGTTCATAAAAAGATTTTCCCAGCTAGTCATGCCATTGACAAGATTAACCAGGAAAGGGAATCCTTTTGTATGGTCAAAAGAATGTGAGGATAGTTTTCAGGAGTTGAAGATAAAGTTAACCACTACTCTAATGTTAGTAATTCCTGATCCCTTAGGAAATTTTGTAATTTATAGCGATGTGTCTAAGAAAGGACTTAGGTGTGTCTTGATGCAAGATAGGGGAGTAGTAGCCTATGCTTTCAAACAACTTAAACCTCATGAGAAAAATTACCTTACCCATGACTTCGAATTAGCAGCAGTGGTGTTTGCTTTGAAAATATGGAGGCATTATTTGTATTGAGTTAAATTTGAAATTTTTAGTGATCATAAAAGTTTGAAATACCTCTTTGATAAAAAGAGTTAAATATGAGACAAAGGAGGTGAATAGAATTTTTAAAAGATTATGATTTTGAATTAAAGTATCATCCAGGAAAAGCTAATGTGGTGGCAGATGCACTTAGTAGAAAATCATTACATGTGTCCTTCTTGATGATTCAAGAGTATGAACTACTGGAAAAAATTTAGAAATTTGAGATTGTTTGTAGATATACAGTCAAGTAGTACATATATGAATGAGTTTAAAATTGAAAATGAACTTAGAAATCAAATTGAGAAAGCTTAGGAAACAAATGTCTTTTTACAAAAGGTGAAAAATTAGATTTTGCAGGGAGCATAGAAGGATTTCAAGATAGCCAATAATGGAATAATACTGTACCAGGGAAGATTAAGTGTTCCAAACAATTAGAAATTGAGGGACAAAATTTTAGAAGAAGTGTATTGAAGTAAATATACTATTCATCCAGGCACCACTAAGATGTATCAGGATCTTAAAAAGAATTTTTCGCGTAGGCAAGAATGAAGAAAGAAATTGCAGAATTTGTAGCAAAATGTTTGATTTGTCAAAAAGTGAAAATTGAACATCAACAACCAGCAAGTTTGTTACAACATTTAGACATATCTGAATGGAAATGAGATAGTGTGTCAATAGATTTTGTGATGAGTTTGCCTAAAACTCCTTTAGGATATGATGCTATATGGGTTATTGTGGATAGATTGACCAAATCAGTTCATTTTCTTCCAATTAGAGCTAACTACCTACTTAATAAACTAGCCCAATTGTATATTAAGGAAAATGTGAGATTACATAAAGTCCCATCTAGTATTATTTCAGATAAAGACCCTAGAATCACTTCTAGATTTTGGGAAACTTTGCAAAAAGCTTTTAGATCTAAATTAAATTTTAGCACAGTGTATCACCCACAAACGGATGGTCAAACAAAGAGAACAATCCAAACTTTAGAGGATATGCTTAGAGCTTGTGTGTTGGAACATAAGGGAAGTTGGAAAAATTTTCTACCATTGATAGAGTTTGCCTATAATAATAGTTATCATTCTGGTATTATGATAGCACCTTATGAAGCACTGTATGGTTGAAAATGTAAATCTCCATTATGCTAGTATGAAGTAGGAGAAAAGAGATTACTAAGGCAGAGATTGTGCAAGAAATCACATATCAAATCAAAATAATTAGGGATAGAGTGCTCACTACTCAGACTAGACAAAAGAGTTATGCAAACTAAAGGAGAAATTCTTTAGAATTTGGAGAAGGAGAACATATTTTTCTCAAAATCTCTCCTGTAATTGGTATTGGCAGATCTTTAAAATCCAGAAAGCTTAGCCTCAAATTTGCTTGTCCTTTTCAAATTCTAAAAAGAATATGACCAGTTACATATCAGATAGCACTTCCTCTAAATCTTTCCAATTTTCATGATTTTTTTTATATCTCCCTGCTTAGAAAATATTGTCCTGATCCTTCTCACACAATCGAGAGTGAGTCAGTGCAGTTAAAAGATGACTTAACTTATCCCATAAAGCCTGTATAGATTCTTGATAGAAGTTTCAAACAACTAAGAGGAAAGACAATTCCTTTGGTTAAAGTTCTTTGGGAGGGGTTAAGTCCTGATGAGTCAACCTGGGAAATGGAAGAAAGCCTATAAAAGGATTATCCAGAGTTATTTACAACAGGTAAGCAAATTTTGAAGGCAAAATTTCTTTTAGGAGGGGAGAAATGTAATATCCCCATTTAAGAGAAAGTAAATGTCTTTTAATTTTCTTTCAAGTAGTTTTATGCATGTTAATATTTAACATTAATAAATATTTTGTTTTTTAATATTAATAAATACATTATTTAATTGCTAATAATTTATTTTAGTATTAAATAGAAAAGGACAATGAAAATTGCTTAAGGCATACTAAAAAAAAGTTAAAATACTTGAAGGAATAGTAAAAATTATACAGTGACAATTTGATAATTATGGGATTTCACTTGAAGGCATTTTGTCAAGTGAAACATTTAAACACAAAAAATTAACTAAATTTATTTTGTAAATTATTAATAATTTTCTAAGCATTTATGAAATTAAATAAGAGAAATTATCATATTTTTAACTTAGTTAAAAATTTATATTTGACAAGATTTACATAAGTAAAAATATAATTAGTATAAAATGACCAATAAATACTCAGATAAGTACCCAATTTTAATTAGATAGGAAAAATAATTATTGTTGGGTTAGAGAGATTAAGTCTATTATTATTTAGTTGTTTCCATTTGGCATCCATCTAAATAATCTAGCTACAAACTAATTAACAACTAAGAATTATGATTTTTTTTTAAAATTTAGGAAGCTTGCCTAGCAAGCCAAAAGGAATAAACAATTAATAAAAAAAAATAAAAATGCCCTCCCTATCCCCAAACATCATGGCCAAGCAGCATAAAAAGGGCAGAAAAAGGGAAAAAAAATAAAAGGAAAGGAGGGAGGGAGAGAGAGAGAGAGCCACGGTTGGAGGAGAAGGAAGGGAAAAGAGAAGGAGAAAAAAAGAAAGGAAAGAAGGAAATCAAGCTAGGAACCTTCCTGAGTAGCAACTGCAAGAGGTAAGTAGCCCAAACCTAACTTTTTATCATTCAAACTATGGTTTTCATGGTAGTTTATAACTCAAACTTTGCTAGTTTCTCTCTCTAGAAGTTTGAGAGTATTTGTGGATGATTTTAAGTGTGGTGAGCCATTTAGATTAAGATTTTAACCCTAGATTCAAGTGGAAATTCAAGATCTCCAACTTGACATTTAGAGCTCTTGTTTTAGAAATTGGTTAGGATGTGGTTTTGATGATTTTATATGGTTAGGAGCTTGATTCGATATTTTTGAGTTGTTGTGGCACATGAAACATGGTGGAAATCACTTGGAATTGCAAGTTTTAACACCCCTAGCTCACGGCCACTATAGGGTTTTAGGGGGATATTTTGTTGATTTTTATTATAATTGTGTAGCCTTGTCGGAATTTGTGATATATTTATTTTTATGAGCATTTCTTGCTTGTTGGAATGAAAATTTCATGTGTGGTTATGTATATATGGCCCCACGGCCTTTTGTGAGAATTTGGGGAGTTTGGATAAGCAAGTGGGTTGATTATGTTTCTTTTAGTAACTAAAAAAAGTTTGATGATTTTAGAATGTGGTTTCATGATATGGTGTTAAATCAAGAATGAATAGCCTATAATTGTGATATTTATCTTTCCACTAGAACTTGATTATGTGGGAATCTCTAGTGAGAGTTATGTGATTTAAGTGCTAGATAGTCTTTTCAAAGTGTTTTACGAGAAGAAGAATAGGTGTTTTGTTGAAAAAGTAGAGTTTGAGACTCTAGTGCATATTTCACTTAGTTATACTTATGTTAATGAATTTGAGATGTTGAAACCCTGAAAAGTTCTATCTCAATTAATTTAATTAAAGAGAAAGAATAAGCAAAGCTTAGACGTGATCCTCTAGAGAAAGAAAATGAATTTTGAGGTAATTCATAAAAATTAGAAAAGAGATTCTAATAAAATATCATGGAAGAAGTCCATAAGAGTCCTACATGTGTCTAGGTCCATTTTATGGACAAGTCTACTAGAGATGTGGATAGTGGAATGGAATCGAATAGTACACGTGGAATGGCCACTCTAGTTTAGGAAACTCCTATGCCAAAGGAGAATTATCAACCAGTTAAAGTTTGGATTATGTTGGTAAGAGAAAAATTAAAGTGGGTTAAGGCCTAATTTAAGTTTCGTGAGCATGTAACATAGAATAAAGTTTTAGGAAATGATAAAGGTTAACTGTTACGCATATTTGAGATTATTGACCAATCATGAAACTGCGTTTTCTGTACTTGTTACAGCTGAAAATGTTATGGGAACTATATTCTTTTATATTTTTATATATTTGAGTACCTACTGAGAATTTATTTCCCACTCCTATAAACTGTGATATTTTCAGAGCCTCTGGCAGCTGACTAAAGATGCAGATTTATATTTCACTATTTATTGATACTGGTTGGATGTCTCCTTTCAGGAGACCTAGTTTATTTTGATTACTAAAAGTAGTAATTATCAGTAGTTTAGGGAGAATCAGTATAAAGTGTCGTATAATTGTGTATAATACTTATTCTGGTTACTTTTTCCTGCCTGGCCAAGCGAGGCCAGTAGTTTTTGTGATGTACATATGTAGATAAGCTGTAAGGCAGATAAAAATGCCAGGCTAGTCGTCCTTTGAATGTATAATAGTGTATAAATATGTATATCTAGAAAATTTCATGTCTGTAAAATATTATACAATTTTGTTTATGATGTAAATGATGGGTATAAAATGTGATTGTATGAAATGATACTAAATAATTTAGTTTGATATATATCCTTTATAGCAGATAACACGTAATTGAGTATATTTACAGGTTAAGGTAGTATTTTTATTCTGTGAGTAATATTTTGTGACTTAGATTTAAATTATGGAGTTTTTAATACGTGACTAATAATTTATTTCCTTAAAAAGAATTTAATATGGACACGTGATTAATAGAAAATGTTTTAAATTAATTCATAAAAAATTACTCACTTAATATTCACATAATGTTATCTTTAATAAAATTAAACAAAATATAATATTAATTTAACTTAATTAAATTTAATAATATATTTTAACATGTAATGCAATACCTATTTTAGATAGGGTGTTACATTATCGAATTAGTACTTTATGTTAACATTGTTCCAGAGTGTTACATTCATTTGGAAATGCAGATTTAAAAATCAACTAGGTTCTACAAACTAAGTGTAATTGGAATTTTTTTTTTGAAGAAAAAAAAAGGATCAATTTAAAAGCTTCCGAACTTGTAAGGTATTAAAATAATAATTTAAAATGTCTTCAGTGTGATTATTACAAATTTTTTGAGACAAAAAGGTTTAGAATTTTCATACCACAGGTCGTGGACAACTTAGACATTTCCATCAAAGAGAACCCTCCCCATTGATTTGTCCTCCTCCATCTATTGTGAGACTATTGACATGTGAGATTTGAAAACAATCTATTTTATCACTTTCTCATGCATCCTTGGGTGGTGCAACTATCTCCCCTTGAAGCTGCAGGGAAATAATAAGAAAATTAGAATTGGATATATCACTTTACCTTTTTGCTTTTCTAGTATACACCAAGCTTGGGACTAAAGCAATTTATATAATCTAAAATATATTTCTGTAGAAGCTGCCAAATTTAATAGAAAAGGAACAAAAAGCAAAACCTTTGAGCTTGTATAGTTAGAGACTTAGAGTAAAAGTGAGGCATACTCACAAGTGGTTGGTCGCAGTTATTAGCACACTGCAATTCCAGGAGCACAGATAAAGTTTTGAATTCTAAAGTTGCCACTTGAAGGGAAGTTTATAACTATTACGCTCTCGGCTTAAAAAAGTGAGAACTTCTCACTTTCCTTTTTCACCCAAAAGAAAAAAAAAAAGAGTGAAAGTGAGGCATAAAATAGCTTCATATACACCTGAATATGTATACTACTTTGAGCCTTGCAAGGACCATCCAGTAGTATGCTCTTCAGCATGAATGTTTTTTCGTTTGGTATGACCATAGTTGCTGTCCCTTCTATTGCTATCCCACGCGTCCTTCCATACACTTAAAAATGCCTGCCATATCAGTTGAAATAGAAAAGAGTTAAAGACCTTGTAATGGATCACTCAATGAGGGATAAAAAAATCTAAAAATTTGCATGGAACTTGCTATTAAACACATACTTTTGAAGCGTTAGTTATGCCATCTCCAACAGCACCATATTCCATGACATTAAAAGGGTCTTTGGTTCCAGCATTCAACCACCCCACACATAAACTGGATGGAGCTAAAGCAAGAAACAAAAAGCAAAATATTAACCCTTGCATTTTCATCAAACTACAAATGCCAAATTTCACGAAGTGTGACAGTAAGCTAAAGATTTGAAGTAATTTGGGAAACTTGAAGTGATTTGTTAAGTTAGCAAGGCCTGATAGGATTTAAATTGAAGCTAGATGCACCATTAATGGAGATTAACTATTCCCGGAAAGGAGATAAAAAATTTACCAATCTTTAAAATTTTATAGTTTTTTGGTATCTGGGGTCTGGTTATCCTTACTTCTGTTGTTTTTGGAATAATTATAGTAATGTCTTAAATTCGGAAATAAAAGAAAACAAAACAAATCACTTCTAAGTCAGTTCGTATTTTATCTTTAAAAAATTTACAAGGCCAAATCATTAAAGATTTTATATTTTTTTACGTACTTACATATCAAGTTGTCCTTCATTATGTCGATATATATATATATATTTTTATATATATTTGACTTTCTCTTTTTATGAACAAGATGGTTTAAATTCGGAAATAAATTAAAAAAAGAAAAAGAACAATCCACTTCTTCGGATCCCAGTTGTTCTTTAACAACATGGTAGCAATAAATCAAGCTGTAATTTATCTGGATCCTATGTGGCCTCATATTATTTGGATTGATATTTTGTTGAAATTTCTTCAAATTTTCATTCTCAATTTTGGGACCTCAGGTTTCATCTGGGAAGGACCTCAGAATCAGTTGGATTTTAACTTTTGCTATGAAAAAATCGCAATGTTGCTTCTTATGATGGAGGGATTCCGAGGTGGGGGATTTGATCTTTTGTACTTGGCACAATACCTTAGGACGCGGATAGAGTTTTGTCATATTGAGTTTAACTTAGTTTTTAATTTAATTGAGTTTAATTTTGACATTTTGTTGATGTAAAAAAATTTATATCATATTTAATCACTTGTTGATACATTATTAAAATGGATTTAGTTCTTAAGGAGTTTATCTTAGAGGGTGAAGAGATAGGTATTAACTATTGATAAGAAAATTAATGGTTGAGATAAGAATAAAAACATACATATGTATAACAAACTATGGGATAGTTAAAATCTACTTTCTTAATTTTTTTATTAATAGTTAATATTCCTCATTTTACTCTCTAAAATTAATTTTTTATTTTAAAAAGGTCAAATACAAAATAGTAGTTTATTTTTTTTGCCTTAGATAACTCTTTTAATGATGTAATAATGAATGATGAGATAAAAGTATTAAAAATTTTACATTAACAGACACAAAATTTAAATTAAATACCTTTTTTTGAGATATTAATATACAGTTATATGACTAATAAAAAATTACCATATAAGCCACTATTTTTAGAAGGTCCTATATTTAATCCTTTCTGTTATAATTGTACAAAAAAAGCACTTTATACTCTCATTTTCTTGATTTAAGTGGTGCAAAATTTCTTTAAGATCTTCTAATTAAACGTAATGCCCAATAGTTTCTCAAATTGTGAAAATATATTTTAAAATATTAATATATATTTTTCTAATGATACAAATATATTTTATCTATAAAATTACTCACAATAAAAATAATATTTCTAATAAAAGATACCATATTCTCTAACTTTTTTTACTAAATATATAATTAATTTTGTTTTTCTCTTTTTAATTAGTCAATGTACCAACTAATTTAATTAAGACGTGTTAATCCTAATTAAAATAAATTCACAATAATTTATCAAATTGATAAAAATATATAAAAAAATGTTAAATTATATTAATGATTTAGCACAACAATCTTTTTAATTACTTCAACAGAAAAAATATTAAATACTTTTTTGTTTTCAATATATTAAGTGTCTATACCATTTTACTTGATAATTCATGTTTCAAGTATTTAGAAGGATTTTAGAATAATTTATTTAAGAGAATTTAGCATTACACAATTATATTTTATATATAAAATTGCTCTTAATAAAAGAAATATATCTAATAAAAGACATCACATCATCTCACTTTACTTATCTAATATCAGATTAATTTGCATTCCCTCTTCTCAATAGTTCCTCATATGTTAAAAATTTATATTTAAAAAATTAAAATATACTTTTTGAATGATAAAATATATTTATTTATAAATTACTCATAATAAAAGCAATAAAATTAATATTGGACGCCGTATGATATCACGTTCTACCTCCCCACGTAAATAATTATCCATTCAATTAACTAACTATCGCATAATTTAATTAAGACTTGCTAATTCCCAAATTATAAGAAAGTGTATTAAACAATATATTTTTTTATTGGTAAAAGTTTTTAATCTATAAAATTACTAATAATAAAAGTAATATACTTAATAAAATATACCATATATTTTCACTTTCCTAACTCAATGTCTAGTTAATTTTCTTTCCCACCACCTAATAATTATTTCACACAATCCCTACTTGTTCTTTTACTTTTATCTCTGTATTTATAATCTCTACAAATTCTCTTCTCATTCATGATCAAACAGTCTTTCGTTGACAGTGTTGCGCAAAAGTTAATTAAGACATGCTTATTAAACTCAATGCCCAATAATTTTATCAAATGGGGAATTTTTTTCTTATAAAATCTTTTTTTATTGGTTTTTAACATTTACTCACTTATTCTTTTGTTCAATTTTCTTCTCAATGACACTCTGTCAAACTACATTGGTATCATATTTGTTTCTCAAAAAATAAATTTATTATCATCAAAACATAGCATATTAAGCCTTGGGGGCAAACACATATAATTAGGGATATTCAAAACCTGTCCCAACTCAATAACATGGACTTGTTGGAGTTGATTGAGTTGAGTAAGATCTAGTTTCAATGAAAAATCAAGTTAAGTCTAGGTCACCCGTTGTGTTGGACCAATTCGATCTGAGTTTACATAATAACTTTTTAAATATCATCTTCTATTTATTCTTTAAATTAATATAAATATTACCATATTATTATTTAAACTTTAAAAAATTGCTTGCTAAGTTTTCTACTTCTAAAAAATTAAATTTTATGACCTATTTAACTAGTGATACGTGTAAAAATTTGAATTATGTTTAATGTTTAGTTTGACCCAGTATGAGATCTTGGCCACACACAGACATTAGCTTGATTGAATTTACTTGAAGATCTAGGGTCAGGAGCTAGGTCAAACAGGTCAAACCTAATCTATGAACACCTTATACATGATTATATTTATAAACATTTTATAAATATTGCATATAGTGTCTAGATTAATAAAGATTTCATAAATTATCCTTGACCCCATATATCATTCACTCATTCTAAGAAAAAGCCTATTCATCCTAAAATGACAACAAATATCATTATTAACTTAACCTCTCATCAATTTAATAAACATTTTTCTTAAATTAAAAAATTAACTTATCCTCAAAGTCTTTAACCTAATTATTTTTTTAATCCCTTGTAAAAATAAAATATAAACTTTTAGTAATATCAATGATCTTCATGAACTTAACGAAGAATTTAATTTCTATTATACATTTATGGGGTATCACACATTGTCCCAAGGACGACCAACCTGACTCATTTGGAGACGTCATTCCACCTCAATGAATACTCAATTAAAGACTCGACCTCAATTTCCAACTTAGGGCGGTGAATATCTCACCCCATCTCAATAACGAAGATCAGGAACAATAGCTATAAACTACTAAAAACGTCGACCACAAACCATAGCTTCCTCCGTAGAATTATTTAACTTCATTGCCTCCTCCTTGAAGACCCTTCATATGAGATATTGTTTGTGGGATTCTTGGTAAAATAATTTTTCCTCCCTTCTCTATCGCAATAGTATAAAAAAAGAAGCCAACTCAAACCAAAAACCATAACCATAGTTGAATTTGGGAGCAAGTACGAGGTTCATTCGGTAGCAATGGTCTTTGAGACCGACAAACACTGAATTTGACTCATCTAAAGTGAGTCCTCACTTTAGAAGATAAAGTGAACATTTATAATCATTGATAAAAATAATTGTTGCAGTTACGCTGTAATTTTAAAAATTATGAATAATTATTAAAAAATGATGTTGATGCAGTGCAATTACAAACTCCCGCAAAGATAATATTACAGCCGCAATTATAATTGTAAATCGCATTTTAAAACACTGCATCAGTCAGTTACTCCTCTCCATCATAACAACCTTCCTCAAAAGAACCCCCCACAATACCCTTCCCCAATCATGCAGTTTGCACCTCAAGCCTACCACGAACTTGTGTCTCCTGTGCTATCAAATCATTATATTCACGCCTCTCCCCAGTTCGCGGCAAGAGGACCCATTTAACTAAAATATTCTATTTCATGTGTCTTCTCTTTGCACACAACTTGTGATGATATGGCCTTACATTTTAAGAGTTGAACTAGGATTTTCTTACAAGAAACAAAAGCTGTATTCTTGATCAATTATAATTCTTAGTCACAGCACTGATGTATATTTACACACCATATTAGTCTCAAATTTGGTTCATAGGTTACAAGAAATTGCACCTCATTTTATAAAGTAAAAATAAAATAAAATAGAACTTGCATAATTCTGGTCTAAATTGATAAAGGGGCACTCCTTCAGTTTTATTATATCCCAGCCAAAACAAATAACATATTGCATTTGTAGTCATTTATTATACTAACATTGTCCTATGATAGTGGCATTTGCAAAAAATCAATTATCAATAAAGTGCTTGTTTGTTTTAAATTCTTCGATTCCTTGACTTAGTTTTTGGTCAACGTGGCCCCTATCGCTCCCAAACACTTGTTTTAAGCCTTAAACAAATAGGCCACAATACTATTGTCACAACCCAATTTTGAGGATTGCAACAAGTCAGGACCAAGTATTATAAAAAAAATTATAATATAATCATATGAAAAATCAACTCCTTCTAATTAAATTCACTTCTATCTCCATACAGTATTCTGGCATTATATTCGGGCAAAACTTCAAACTTCCAATCATATTATCATATTGCCAGCCAGTAACAACATTTTTCAACATTGTAAGTGTTACGACTTCCTCTTGAGAGCGACGCAACAAATGGGAAAGGAATTGAAACGAGAATAGAATTGCCAACAATAATTATTTGATAGCTAAAATTATTAGAAAAAACCTTTTATTAATAGAAGGAAAAATAAACTAGTCTCTGTTAGTACCTAATTTTGTCTAGGACAAAATAAAATTAATAAATAGTAAAATGTGAAAATTAAAAATTATAATTTTTCTTAATTTAGAAAAAGGAAAAAAATAATTTCTTTTTTATCCTTTTTCTTCTGTTTGTCAGTTTCCTCCTCTTTCAATTCTATCCATATGAGTCACCAAAAAATAGAAAATCTAATAAGGAAAATGAGAGAGAATTGAAACAGTAGAGAAGCAATAGACAAGAGAAAAAGAGGAAGAAATTGTGTTTTCACTTTCCAAATTCTCCAAAGCCATTATGAACTTCTCTTACTCCACAATTATGTCACAAACTGCAGCTTCCAAACCATATCAAGCCACCATAACCGAGTTATATAGTGAGCCCCTTGCAAACCTAGAATCACTTAGTCTTCACACCCATTCATCATCTGCACTGCGTAATTAGCTCTCCATTCTATTATGTTATCATGGTTTTAAATTATGATTGTGGTCGTAATCACATTTGTAGAAATTGCAAATAATTGCATAAAAAGGTGACCAATGCAATTGCAATTGCACTTGCAAAAACTCATGCAATAGCATCACAATTTAAAAAGATGTATGTTATGTTGTAAAATTTGTTGGTTAGTTGGTTGTCGTTAAGCATTTCACATTGATGTTTGATAGTTTCCTAACTTGTAGGAGTGGCCTTAGGTGTTACGTGGATTTGCATTTGAAATCTTTGTTTTGATTTTGTAACCTGCAACATGGTTGATGCTGTGGTGTCACATACTCCAATTGTTGATTAAGAAGAGAGTATTTTACTAGCTAAAGACCCATTTGCTTTAGTATTGACTATTGCTAAACATCAAAACAACAATGATATTCCTACACTTCATTTATTACACTTGCAATATATACACCTCTTTTGTAAGGGAAAAAATGAGAGAGAAATTCACTTTTTTCTTCTCTTTTTTTTCTTTTTTTTTTCCATAAAAGCAAGGTGTAAAAAAGTAGAAAATAAGGTGTAAGGTGTATCATTTTTGAAACTAAAAAAGTTGAGTAAAATTTATCATAGGGTAGTACAAATTGTCTTTTAAGCTTTTGTGAATTTCATTATTTGATTCGAACTTATTTTAACATGTGATTTGCATAGGGTTTCTGTTAGTTAAAATCTAAATGATCTAATCATGCTTTACACGAACAAACAGCAATTAAATTTATGCGGAAACATTAAGAGATCGAATATATCTCCTGCCATTGCTATAATTTTTGAAGCTCCAAACTTTAGTTTCTGTGGTACTTATAAGCTTTCACTTTCGTCATTTTGATGGTGTATATGAGACTGAATACGAAAGCAAACCTAGGGACCTAAAACTATGAACACACATCCTCTTAAATAGCCTCTGCCCATCACAGAAGCGGTTATAGAAGTGTACCTTTAGTGGGTAATTACTGAAACAGTTGTTTGAATATGATTTCTGAAGATATGGGATAAATGTGGACCTCTTGATTTATCTTCTATAACCGACTGAAGATAAAACCTTTGACTTGGTCTTTGGTAACCAACCAAAAATAAAGGGAAAAATTCAAATATTTGAAAATTCAAACATTCTCCCACTTGGTCCACATATTCCACCATATACTATAGTGAGAAACAAAATACATGAATCATGGCGATAGGTCCTCTAAAAGCGAGTATTATCTTTCATGTATCACAATGTATCATATCTCTCAAGCCCATATAACTTAATGAATAAATCTAATGTTTATTCTAGGTCCAAACTTCATTGATATTTCTCAAAATGAATAAACGAATATGCGCATAAACTGAAATGAGAAAACATCACAAATAGAGTTTCATTAAAATAATATCATTCTTACAACGAAAACTACATAAGGGAACCAAGTCTCATTCTATCTACATGATCCTTAAATTTCAGTGGTGGCATGCCTTTAGTTAAAGGATCAACAATCATCAATTCAGTGCTAATGTGCTCAATAACCACTGTTTTATCCTTAACATGTTATCTTATGGCCAGATACTTAATGTCGATATGTTTGCTTCGACTACCACTTTTTTGTTGTTCTTAGCCATAAAAACAGCAGCTGAATTGTCACAATATGTCCTCAATAGCCTAGAAATCGAATCCATAACTCTAAGCTCTGAAATAAAACTCCTCATCCATACACCATGTGAGGTAGCCTCAAAACAAGATACGAACTCAGCCTCCATGGTGGAAGTAGCAGTCAGAGTCTGCTTGACACTTCTCCAAGATACAGCTCCACCGGCTAGCATAAAGACATATATCCTGAAGTTCGATTTTCTCGAATCAATGCACCCAGCGTAGTCTGAATCAGAGTAGCTAATCACTTCCAAATTATCAGTTATCGTCTATACATAAGCATGTAGTCTTTAGTCCCTTGAAGGTATCTCAATTGCTTTCTTTGCAGCTCTCCAGTGGTTCTAAACCTTGGATTACTCTGATATCTCCCTAACATTCCAACAGCAAATGCAATGTCAGGTCTTGTGCAAACCTGAGTATACATAAGGCTTCCAACAGCTATAGCTGAAGCATAAGGAATGTTATTCATTTGTTCCCGCTCAAGATCATTTTTCGGGCACTGGTTCAAATCGAACCTGTCACCCTTCACAATGGGAGCTATACTTGGTGAACAATCCTTCATCCGAAATCTCTCTAAAAACTTTGTTGATATAGGTCTCCTGAGACAAACCAAGAATACCTCGAAATCTGTCTCTATTTATCTTGATGCCAATAACATAAGAGGCATCACCCATATTCTTCATGTCAAAGTTTTCAGAGAGGAATTGTTTTTCTCCTCATATAGCAAACCTTTATCATTGACTGCAAGTAAAATATCATCCACATATAGAATAAGGAAACAAATCTTACTCCCACTAACCTTCTGGTATATACACTGATCCATAATGTTCTCCACAAAACCAAATGAAGAAATGACATCATGAAATTTCAAATACCATTGACGGGAGGGTTGTTTCAATCCATATATATGAATTTCTTAAGCTTGCACACCAAATGCTCACCATCACTAGAGGAAAATCCTTCTGGTTGTTTCATGTAAACCTCTTCTTCTAGATCTCCATTGAGAAAGGTCGTTTTCACATCCATTTGTTGCAACTCTAAGTCAAAATGTGCAACTAATGCTAGAATGATACGAAGAGAATCTTTCTTAGATACAGGAGAAAAAGTGTCCTTGTAATCGATTCTTTCCTTTTGAGTGAATCCTTTTGCAACAAGTCTTGCTTTATATCTTTCAATGTTGCCTAATGAGTCTTTCTTTGTTTTAAAGATCCATTTACATCCAATGGCTTTTGCACCATCAGGCAACTGAACAAGATCCCAGACTCCATTAGATGCCATAGAATTCATCTCATCCTTCATAGCATCGTACCATAAATTTGATTCTTTACAACTCATGGCTTGTGAAAACGTTTCATGATCATTTTCGGCTCCAATATTATAGTCAGATTCCTGTAGATACACAATATAATCACTAGGTATCGCTGATTTCCTTATTCTAGTAGATCTCCTTAATGTTGTATCATTATCTTCTTGAGGAACTTGTTGTTCAATTGGTTGATCAATAATTTCTTGTTTCTCATCAACAACTTGATCTACTAGATTAATATCAGCATAGGTTGTGGATCTTGAATGACTATGGTTGTACAACATTTGGTTAAACTGAAGGGGTATTGTGAACAACAACCTAATCTTATACTTGAGGTGGAAAGGTTAAGTATCTGAATGATCTTTTCTCAGAAACAAAGTTTTAGATTGATCGCTCCCACTAATCAAGTCATTTTCAAGAAATTTTAGCATTTCTTGATTCCACAATCCTAATGGTGTGAGATGGACAATAAAATCTGTATTCCTTAGACCTTTCGGCATATCCAACAAAATACCCACTAATGGTCCTTGGGTCAAGCTTCTTTTCTTGTGGGTTATAGATTCTAACTTCAGACGGACATCCCCAAATGCGTACATGTCGCAAACTCGGTTTCCAACCTTTAAATAACTCAAATGGCGTCTTTGGGACAGCCTTAGTTGGAACTCGGTTTCAATATGTATATAGCCGTCTTAAGAGCTTCAATCCACAAGGACTTAGGAAGCTTAGAGCTACTTAGCATACTTCGCACCATATCCAATAATGTTCGGTTTCTTCTTTCTGCTACACCATTCTAATCTGGAGAACCAGGCATGGTGTATTGGGCAACTATCCCATACTCTTCATGAAACTTCGCAAACGGACCAGGTACTTGTCCATCTTCAGTGTATCTACCGTAATATTCTCTACCTCTATCTGATCTCACGAGCTTAATTTGCTTGTTGCATTGTTTCTCTACTTCATATTTAAATACCTTAAAGGCATCTAACGCTTCATACTTATTATTAAGCATGTAGAGATACATGTATCGTGAATAATCATCTATAAAAGAGATGAAGTATTTCTGACCATGTGTGTCCATATTTGGACAACAAATATCTGTATGTATGATTTCTAATAGTTCGGTACTCCTCTTGGCACCTTTCTTAGACTTGTTCGTCTGCTTTCCCTTTATGCAGTCTATACAAGTTTCAAAATCGGTAAAATATAAAGTATTAAGTACTCCATCATTTACCAATCTTTTAATTCTCTGAACGGAGATATGTCCTAGTTTCCAGTGCCATAACATAGAGGAATCTTCATTCATAACACATCGTTTCGTACCAATGTCAACATGCATAGCATCATAAGTAGTATTATTTTGTAAATCAAATATAGAAAAGACCATCAGATAATGTACCATTCTCAATGAGATTAGATTTATAAAACAAACTGAAAGATGTCTCATAAAACGAAAAGGAATAACCAAAAGGTACAAGTCTTGAAACTAAAATTAAGTTCCTAGAGAAACTTGGAACATAAAAAAGTCTTTTCCAAATTTAAAACAAAACCACTACTTAAAACTAAACTGCACGTCCCTATAGCCTCCACATGTGAACTCATTTTGCTTCCTGAATAGATGCATTGTTCACTTCCCACTAGCTTCCTTAGGTTTCGCATACCCTGCAATGTATTCGAAACATGGATTGTAGAACTAGAATCAATCCACCATGTGTTATGATGAACATTAACCATATTAGATTCATAACAAACAAATGAGGTTGGGCATACCTTTCTTCTCAAGCCATTGCTGGAATTTTAGGACATCCTTTCTTTATGTGCCCCTTCTTCTTACAAAAGAAACACTTGGATTCCTTCTTGATTCCACCTTGGGGTGGTATTTTACCTCTCCCCTTCAACTTGGCTTTGTTATCATCTTTCCTTTTAGTTGTCATTAAAGAACTCTCTCCCTGTTCCATTAGCAATCTCTTCCCTCCTCCTGAACACACATGGTCAAAAGTTTATTGATTGACTATTTATCCTTATGTGTGTTATAGGATATCTTGAAGGGTGCATATTGCAATGACAGAGTGTTCAGGATATAATGCACAAGGAAGGAATCAGACATGTTCAACTCAAGTGTCCTCAATTGAACCGCAATGTCTCCATTTGCATGATGTGCTCATGCACACCTCTCACAGTAATGAACCTCAGGGAAGAAAATCTCATAATTAGGGTGCTGGCCAGTGCTTTATCAAAAGATTCAAAATTGTTCGTCAATGACCTTCAGAAGTGATTTGACATTATCATATTGCTCGAATAGAACCTCGAATTCCAGCAGAGATTTTAGTCTTAATGAACATAATTGAGAGACGATTAGATCGCTCTCACTTTTCATATAGATCAACCTCATATGGAGTGTTAGTTTTAGTGATAGGTCGTGGTTCGTCTTACCTAATAGCATAGTCAATATCCATCCACCCTAAATGAAGAAAAATTCTTTCCTTCCAGATCTTGTAATTATCATCTTTTAATTCGAGAATATCACATTTCATATCAAAAAAATTCACAGGCTGTATGACTGCAAAAATATTAAACATACATGCTTATAATTAATATTTGAGGTCAACATTTATATATCATGTTTTACCAATGTAAATCATGCTTAAAAATCATGAATCTACTGACATAAAACTTGCCTGTGGGTTAAAGTTTTAATTCTATTATATTCATACATAACTTTATGATAAAACTGTCAAATTATATTTCCTAATTCCTGTGGGTAAATTAAAAATATAATTTGATATTCCATCCTAATTGGTAATACAAATATAAATAAAAATGCATGTGGGACAAAATTTATTATATTACATATCATCAATTACAATTCATGTCATATACTTTATGTGATATAGAGGCACTTAATATATAATTTAAATAATTAAAGATGCTGTGGCTAATCCCTAATTAATTAAAATTATATAGATCACTAGACATTTGATTTCATGCATAAAATATCCACAAATTGCATGCATCAATATATAAAATAAATTAAAGAATACATACAAATCACGCACAAAAAATCAAACAATTTTTTTTTATATATATATTTTATTTTGTCTGCTCAAGATGAGAAAATTTTCTTTTCGGTACAAACGTGTTTCAAAAAATGGTTAAAAGCAAATGAAGTTGCAACAGTTTACCAGAAAGGAGGCGCAACACAACTGGTAGAAGAGGCTGCACAAATGCAGCGTGCCAGGTCCTGGGTTTGAAACCCAGCAGGACCAAAGTGCTATTATTTTTTATAGTAGCCAAAACGATAGCCAAGAAGACGACCAAAAACAACAGCAGCTGTCCAAGGCCAAAACGACATGTCATTTATCTCGTCTTCAACCTCCAGCCAGGTCACTTCGATCCGGTTCCGCCCGAAATAAAACTCGACAGTTTCTAAGTCATTTTTATACCAAAATATACGTTTCAAAGCACAGAATCAATAGAAATTCAATTTCCCAATGATTTTTACTCTGACTTTCTATTAAAAACGTTTAAACAGCAAACATGAAATCAAAGTTTTCATGTACAGAACATTGCCAAAAACTACAAAGACAAGGCAGAGGTATTGGAAAGCTCTGATACCAAATGTTAGTCAAAACCTACATGATCTAATCATGCTTTACACGAACAAACAGCAATTTGATCTATGTGAAAACATTAAGAGATCGAATATACGTCCCGTCATTGCTATAATTTTTGAAGCTCCGAACTTTGGTTTCTGTGGTACTTCTAAGCTTTCACTCTCGTCACTTTGATGATGTATATGAGACTGAATACGAAAGCTAATTTAGGGACCTAAAACCATGAACACACATCCTCTTAAATAGATTTAAAATTTTCATACCATAGCAACTTGGACATTTCCACCAAAGAGAACCCTTGCCATTGATTTGTCCTCCTCCATTTATTGTGAGACTGTTTGACATGTGAGATTTGAATCCAATCTATTTTATCACTTCCCTATGCATCCATGGTTGTTGCAACTATCTTCCCTTTATGCCGTAAGGAAAGAAAAAGAAAATTAGAATTGGATAGATATTTTTCTAGTAAGTTTTTCAAGTGAGACCACTTTACCTTTTTACTTTTCTAGTATCCACCAAGCTAGGGACACAAGTAATTAATATAATCTAAAAAATATTTCTTTAGAAGCTCGTAAAATTTAATAGAAGGGGAAGAAAAAGCTAAAAGATTTGAGCTTCCATAGTTAGGGACTTAAAGTTAGAGAAAAGGTGAGACATACTCGCAAGTGGTTGGTCACAGTAGTTAACGCACCATCATATACTCGAATATGAATTCTTTGGGCTTTGCAAGGACCATCCAGTAGTGTAGTCTTTGTCACAACATACCTGGAAGGCGCCGCAACGAGAGGCAACTAAATTTATAAAAAATTTAGAAGTCGCCACCAATTTTTATTTAAATAAAGAAATAATTAGAAAAATGCTTTTTATTAAGAAAATTTGAAAAGAGATTAGGTTTTAGAGTCTAATTATGTGTAGGGAATGACAGGAACTTAATCCTACTTCATCCAGATACATCTGTCATAAGACGATTACCTAAAGATAATTATACAAACTAAATAACCTTATGAAGATATTTATTTTACCTCTTAAAATAAAAAAAAATAACAGTGAATGATAAAAATAAATAGAGAATTTTAAAAAAATATTTACAGTTTTAACTTTCCTTGTGTGTCTACGTATCCCGACGTGCAATGAAAAATCAAAATCACGTAGTTCTCGTGAGAATGTTTATGTGTTGTAAGATTTTAATTAAAATTACATATTGATTAAACGTAAAATGATTTGTGTATTAATTAAATTGACAATGCCTTGAAGATAATTAATTGAGAAAAATGGTAAGAATACTTGATTAATTAAGAAGTAAATATTAGTTGGTTATTTTCAAAGAAGATTAATATTTATATCATTCACGAATTAAAGTGACATTACGTTTACGTTGATCGACAGTGATTTTAATTATTTTAGGAATGAAAGAATTGTCATGACATCATCGTCCCTACTTGATTAATAATTTTAAATTAATATTTTAATAAGTAATTAATAATTAATTAACAATCTATATCGCTTTTAAGTCAAAGAGTCATTGCGACAACAATAACTGTTGGTAATTCTAAAATATTTTCGGGACAGCAGAATCGTCACGACAACAACATCTCTAGTTAATTAAAATTTTAAATTAATGATTTTTAATATGTGATTAATAATTAATTAATAATTTATATCACTTTTAAGTCAAAGAGTTATCACATCAATAACGTTCTTAATTGATTAATAATTTTAAATTACTAATTTCTAATAAATGATTAATAATTAATTAGAAATCTATATCACTTCAAAGTCAAAAAGTCGTTATAACAACAATGACCTTTAGTGATCGTAACATATTTTCAAGACGGAAGAGTTGTTACGACAACAACGTCCCTAATTGATTAATAATTTTATATTAATAATTTCTAATAAGTGATTAATAATTAAAAATCTATATCACTTAAAAGTCAAAGAATTATCATGATAATAATGACCATTAGTGATTTTAAAATATTTTTGGAACAGAAAAGTAGTCACAATAATAACATCTTTAATTAATTAAAAATTTTAAATTGATGATTAAATAGTTTTGAAATAATTTTTAATTTAATTTCAAAACCAAAGCATCGTCATAACAACAGGGTTCTAATTTAATTATTTTCTAAATCAACGAATTGTCACAATTCAGTTGACTCAGATAAATTATTTAATTACATTTATTATTATTTATCTAAAATCATCTATTTTATTTCACTATTACTATCACTTATATTTTTTTATTTCATGTTTTTTCATTTTTGTTTTGGCTAACTAATAAAACCTAAACCCAGAAGAGAACTCTAGTTCCCTTAAAAATCTTAAATCAAATTTAATTATGGTCTCAACATTAAGGCAAATTAAATCTTATGGAACACTATCAATTAATCCCAAAATTCCTAAGCAAGATAAACACATTAACAAATTCAAATATTCAGCTTAAATAATGCCAAGCTGTGACAAAATTTTCATCACACATCATACATGTCACAGCAAATTAAGTGTCATACACATAGATTTAAAACAAAAGAAGGAAGATGCCATTTTATTTTTGTCTCATACAAGCATCGGGATAAAATATAAACATTGAAATACAAATATAAAGGCAATAAAATGCTAGAAATCGTCAAACATGAGACACAAATTTGTCTGAAAATTTATTTATTACTTTATTTTCTTATTATCTATTTTACTTCTCTAAATGCCAAATAAACAATCAAATAACAATTCAGGGCAAGAGAAATATCAAATGGAAGAGAATAAACCCATCAAAAATTCGGACCAATCAATTTGACTCCATTATATGCTATATCTTCACCCAAAAGGACCATCCCTTTTAGCAAAAACAACCGTAATCTTATTTATTTACTCTACCTAAAACCCATTTCTTGACAAGGAAAATAGATAAAATAAATAAAATAAATAAATAAGTAAAAATAATATAAAAAAAAGAAGAAAACACAAGTGAACGTGCTGCAAGAGGTGCTGTGTAAAGTGCTGCAGTGGGTGCTGTGGGACGCAGGTGCAGGGCTGGGGAAGTGCACAGAGTGGTGGCTCTGTGCAGATGTGTGAAGGTGCCGTGGTGCTCTGTTTGTGGGTGCTGCTGTGTGGAGGGTCTGTGAGGCGTGACGCTGTGAAGAGTGACGGTGAAAATAAAAACAGTGTGTGCAGGGGTGGTGAGGCGGCGCAGAGGAGTGAGAGTGCAGGTGCTGGCTGTTAAGTGGTACTGGGCGGTGAGGCTTGTGCAATGGAGTGGCGGTGCTCTGTGGTGAGACTGTGAGGGTGTGTGCTGTGCAGGTGAATGCCGGTGCAGTGGGAGGTGCTGTGAGGGTGGTACGGATGAGCAGGGTGTGGGACCTGTGGAGCCCACGCAGATGTGGCTGTGGCGTTGTGAAAACAGGGGAAGTGTGAGTGCTGGGTGGAGAGGTGCGGTGAAGCTGTGCTGTGGAGTGAAAATGTGACGGAAAAACAAGAACAGGGGAGGTGCTTCTGTGAGACGGTGCTAAGTGAGACCATGGAGATGCAGGTGATTGGGTGAAGTGGTGCTGGTGAAAATAAAAACAGAGTGTGTGCAGGGGTGCTGTGCCGTGGAGGTGAAGTGTGGGACTGTGCTTTTGCGGTGGCTGGAAAACGGGGGAGATGAGGGCGATGCTTGTAAAGGTGAGAACCGTGAGCTTGTGTCGTGAGGTGCAGTGAATCCTGTTAGAATGTGTCGTATGTTTATGGGAATTAAATATGTGATTTAATAAAATATATTAAAGACTAAAAGTTAATTTTAGTGAATGATGTGAGAAGTTATAAAAGATGAAATAATTATTTGACGGAAGCAATTATATAAAGTAAATGTAAACAATAATTATTTTTGTATAAAAGAATTGTGAAACGTATGAAACATACTATCCCTCGTTCTCTACCCTTTACTTTTCATCAAGAATAGAAAAAGAACGTTGAAAAGAAAGGGTGAAGAGATTGAAAAGATCTTTCACAATCAAAGTTTACAAATTAAGTATCATTATCAAGAATTATGGACAAAGGTTAGTATTTCTATTATTGTACAAATTAAAACATAAAAGTATGATTTTATCAAGATCTTAAAATGTGTTCTTGTTTTTGTATGACGAATCCTAAAGTAGAGGACATAAATTCATAAAGTTTTACGTATGGTATCAAAGTCAGGTTTGAGAATTTCATGTTTTCCGTGTATGATTCATGAATTGTTAATTCTAGAAAGAAATCATGGATGACTGAAAATTGAATTTATGGTTCGAATTGATTGAATTTTGAACAAAGTTAATGTCCGTCGGCTTGTTCTATGATTTTGTTTGCATTATCGAATGATTATGGTTATGGAATGGATGGGTATGCATGCATTAATGATTTATGTCCTTGCGGCTTGCAACGTTTTCCCTGTTGTCCTCCAAGGATTTTATTGGGGCAAACCTCAGAATAACTTTCTCAAATTAATTGGAATTGGTCCTTGAAGAGAGGCAGAGCTAAGCTGGTAGATTAAGATCACATAGAGTTGGATGGCAATACATTTTCTATTTCACTTCACTGTCTTTGGAAGTGACTGCTACCACAGGCTGTTTGTCGACTTTAACAGAGTTTTGGAGCTAGCAAGTCTTTTGTTCAAGGACTTGAATCATCCCGACTCAATGATAGATATCAGGTTAGAACCACCAGTCAGATAAGGGGAGAAATCCTCATCAAGCATAACGGCTTTTATCACTAAGATAAGATATGATCTCCTGTTCAGGCTAATCAATCAACTCAATCGATTAGCGTAGATGAAGAGATTGGCTCGTTGATCTTTGATTCGAGAGTCTTCCTTACTGTTACTTCAAAAATCTCAATTGAACGAATCGATAAGAACGAAGGCAATGGACAGTTTCTTTTGAAAAGATCTTTTTTTTTAAATAAAAAAAAATTGAAACCCATGGCTTCATATTTGAAAATTGAAACCCAATTCTTGAAATGAGAATCAAAAGTCGTGGGTATATATATATGCGGTTCTTATGATTATTAAATATACATATGTATGAAAGTGGGCTTTTGTATAAAACAGTGATGCTATTGATTTGAAATGCCAGAATTGAAATGACGGCTTTTACCGAACCGATGCCCTTTGTCCAATTCAAATGTGTAAAGTAATGTTTTATAGTCATGCTTCGAATGCTTTTGTCGAACTGATGAAATCAACATGAATTGTCATGATGGTGTTTGTATATATATATAAAATAAAAGATTGAAAGTTCAATTGTATTATATATTACTGTTACGGTATTTTGTATATAAATCAAATGCTTTTTTCGATTTCGGGAATGGTTACAAATATAAAATGTTAAGGCCAGGGTTTCAATTGTATTACCGAATGATTGTATGGCTTCATGTTGAAAATTGAAATGTGTTTATGATGTTGATGGGATAAAAAAAAAATGAAAGTGAAATTTTAATCCTATAATTGTTTAGAAAATATTTGTGTATTTGGAATTAAGTATAGTGGATTTGTTAGTCACCAAAGTGGCCAAATCCTTATAAATTATTTTAATTCCGAACATTATGATTGTGTTTCAATTACCTATAACTTGATGCTATTATGAAAATTATTGGTTGTCTTATGGGTGAATTGAAGTTCTTTGTTATAAGACAGTTAAGGATTAACCCAAAACTTGATCACTTGTCTTTATAATAATTGAACATGAATGTTGGTACCATTGATACGCCATTAGTTCTATTTAGACATCCAAAGATGATAAATATTTCTAGTTGAGGTATGCATTGTTGCCAAATTATGTGAAACCTTTATTAGCATCATTATGTTGTATGTTGTATATTAATAGATTGCCCAAAGGTGAACATTAATATGCATTGTATGAAGTATGTCTGAGTCTGTGAAGCATGTTGATGTATATATATGTATAACTCAAAGCGTTAATGTAGTTAAATGTTTATTTCTTGCAGTACCAATTGTTCCCAATTCAATGTTCTCATCTGTTACAGTTTTTAATGGACTTAACTTTTCTGAATGGAGTGAGCAAATCCAGTTTTGCCTTGGGATAATGGATATGGATTTGGCTCTTAGAGAAGAGCAGTGTAGTGTTATTACTGGTACAAGCACTGAAGCTGAAAAGGCCCATTATAAAAACTGGGAAAGGTCAAACAGATTGAGTTTAATATAGATGCAAATGAGCATAGCAAGCAACATTAAGTCAGCTTTTTCACAGACTGATAATGCTAAAGAAATGTTGAAGAATGTGAAAGAACTCTCCCATAATGCTGATAAGTCTCTTGCTGGGACACTTATGAGTACGCTGACCACCATGAACTCTGATGGTTCACGTACTATGCATGAGCATGTTGTCGAAATGACAAACATTGCAGCAAGATTAAAGACATTGGGAATGGATGTTAATGAAAATTTCCTGGTGCAGTTCATACTAAACTCATTACCATCTGAGTATGGTCCCTTCCAGATGAACTATAATACCATGAAGGATAAATGGAATGTGCATGAATTGCACAGTATGTTGGTTCAGGAAGAGACCAGACTCAAGAACTAGAGAGTTAATTCCATCAATGATGTAAAAGGTCAAGGAGCTGAAAAGAAAAGTTTCAAGAAACATGAGAAGAAAGGAGGAGGACCTCTGAAGGTTAATGAGGCTTCTTCTTCTAAAAATTCACAAGAAGGAACATAATGGAAACAGATGTCATTTCTGTAATAAGGTTGGGCACTTCCAAAAGGATTACCCGAAAACGTAAGGCTTGGTTCGAAAATAAAAGTAAGCCTAGTGCTTATGTATGTTATGAATCAAACCTAGCTGAAGTTCCTTATAAACACTTGGTGGATTGATTCTGGATGTACTACTCATGTTTCTAATATGTTGCAGGGATTCCTTACAACCCAGGTCACAAGGCCAAATGAAAAGTTTGTCTTCATGGGCAATGGAATGAAACCTCCAGTGGAAGCTGTCGGGACTTATCGTTTAATCCTTGATGCTGGATATCATTTAGATTTATTGGAAACTTTGTATGTACCTAGTATAACTAGGAATTTAGTTTCAATTTCTAAACTTGACAAGGCTGGATTTTTCTTTAGATTTGGTAGTGGTTGTTTCAGTTTGTACAAGCACAATCATTTGATTGGCAATGGTACCATATGTGATGGATTATATAAATTATGTCTTGATAATCTATATGCTAAAACACTTATGACTTTGCATCATAACGTTGGCACTAAACGTGCTTTAATAAATGAACATTCAGCTTATTTGTGCCATAAACGATTAGGACATATTTCTAAAGAAAGAATGGAAAGATTAGTAAAGAATGAAATCCTTCCGGATTTAGATTTTACTGATCTGAATGTGTGTGTGGATTGTATTAAAGGTAAACAAACAAAACACACAAAGAAAGGAGCCACAAGAAGCACTCAGCTACTTGAAATAATACACACTAACGTTTGCGGGCCATTTGATGTAAACGCTTTCAATAAAGAAAAATATTTTATCACCTTTATTGATGATTATTCACATTATGGTTATGTCTATTTGTTACATGATAAATCTCAAGCTGTAAATGCTTTAGAGATTTACATTGATGAAGTTAAAAGGCAATTAGACAGAAAGGTGAAAATTATCAGATCTGATAGGGGTGGTGAATATTATGGAAGGTATGATGAAAGCGGACAACATCCTGGTCCATTTGCTAAATTCCTTGAAAAGAGAGGCATATGTGAGCAATACACAATGCCAGACACACCACAACAAAATGGTGTGTCAGAAAGGCATAATAGGACCTTGTTAGATATGGTTAGGAGTATGTTAAGTAATTCATCTTTACCCATTTTGTTGTGGACTTATACTCTTAAAACTGTCATATATCTGTTAAATAAGGATCCTAATAAGGCGGTTCCAAAGACTCCTTTTGAACTGTGGACATGAAGGAAACCTAGTCTAAGGCACCTGCATGTTTGGGGTTGCCAGGCAGAAATTAGATACTATAATCCACAAGAAAAGAAACTGGATGCAAGAACAATCAGTGGATATTTCATTTGTTATCCAGAAAAATTGAAAGGGTATAGATTTTATTGTCCTACTCATACTACAAGGATTACAGAAACTGGAAACACTAGGTTCATTGAAAATGGTGAAGTTAGTGGGAGTGAAACACCACATAAAGTGAAAATTCAAGAATTGAGAGTGCAAGTTCCTTTAACTTGTAGCTCTAGTAAAGTTGTTGTTCCAGAGATTATTAAACCGATAAATAATCATGAAGAGCAACAAATAAATGATCCTACTACTCACAATGAAGTTATAGTAAATGAACCGAATGAACCCATAGTAAAAGAATCACAACAAATAGCATTAAGAAGATCTCAAAGAGAAAGGAGATCTTCTATTTCTAATGATTATGTGGCATATCTACAAGAGTCTGAATTTGACTTAGGTATAGAAGATGTTCCAGTTACATTTTCACAAGCCATGAATGGTAATAATGGTGAAAAGTGGTTAGATGCCATGAAAGAAGAGTTAAAATCCATGGAATAGAATGATGTTTGGGACCTTGTTGAATTACCAGAAAGTTGTAAGAGAGTTGGGTGTAAGTGGGTTTTTAAGACCAAACGTGACTCTCATAGTAATTTAGCACGTTACAAGGCCAGACTGGTTGTAAAGGGATTCACTCAGAAAGATGGCATTGATTACAAAGAAACCTTTTCACCAGTCTCTAAGAAAAAATCCTCTAAGAATCATTATAGTATTAGTGGCTCATTATGATTTGGTGCTGCACCAAATGGATGTGAAAACTGCCTTTTTAAATGGAAATTTAGAGGAAGACGTATATATGGACCAACTAATGGGGTTCATAGGAAAAAAAAAGAAAAAAAAAAGAAAAGAGCACATGGTGTGCAAATTAAAGAAGTCAATATACGGACTTAAACAAGTTTCATGACAATGGTATATACCTAAAGGAAAACACCATTGATCGGTATATATACCTAAAGGTCAGTGGGAGTAAGTTTATATTTCTGATTCTGTATGTTGACGACATCTTGCTTGCGACGAATGATCTTAGTCTTTTAAGTGAGACTAAGAAGTTTCTTTCTAGTAACTTTGAAATGAAAGATATAGGTGAGGCAACCTATGTGATTGGGATATAAATATTCTGTGATAGATCGCAAAGATTGTTAGGATTGTCTTAGAAAGTATATATCAATAAAGTTCTAGAGAGATTCAGAATGGTGAATTGCTCATCATCTCCAGTTCCAATTCAGAAAGGAGACAAATTTAGTCTCATGCAATGTCCAAAGAATGATTTGGAACGGAAAGAAATGGAAGCAATTCCGTATGCATCGCTTGTTGGGAGCTCAATGTATGCTCAGACTTGTACGAGATCAGATATAAGCTTTGCAGTTGGAATGTTGGGAAGATATCAGAGCAATCCTGGTATGGATCATTGGAAAGCTGCAAAGAAAGTTCTGAGATATTTGCAGGGAACCAAGAGTCATATGCTTACTTATAGGAGATTTTACAACCTTGAGGTCGTTGGATATTCAGATTAAGACTTTGCCGGATGTGTGGATACAAGAAAATCTACTTTTGGCTACTTGTATTTATTAGCTAGAGGAGCTATATCATGGAAAAGTGTGAAGCAGTCAGTAATTGCTACATCCACTATGGAAGCAGAATTTGTGGCATGCTTTGAGGCCATGATTCAGGCTAAATGGCTACAGAATTTTATTTCAGGGCTTGGATTGGTCGACAGTATTGATAGGCCGCTGAAAATTTATTGTGATAATTCCGCAGCAGTCTTCTTTTCTAAAAACGACAAGTATTCAAAAGGTGCTAAGCATATAAAGTTGAAATACTTTACCGTTAAATAAAGAGGTTCAAAAACGTAAAGTGTCTATAGAGCATGTGAGCACTGATCTTATGATAGCTGATCCCTTGACGAAGGGATTACCGCCCAAGAAATTTACTGATAATTTGTATAGTATGGGCATTATGTCAACTAATGACTGTTGATTATTATTATAATTATTGACTATTGACACTCTGGATTTAATGAATGTATAAGTTTCTGTAAATTATCATGTTTTCAAAGTTATGAATATATGCATTTATGAATGTTGATGTTAAAATATAGGATTTGTTCCTAATGAAGACATTATTGTTTTGTTGTGGGACATAATGTATACTTCCATTAAAATATCATATTAGGAAGAATAGCTAATATAGTGGTACATGGAAGGAACTATGCCAATTTGATAATGTGGAACCGTCTTAACTCTTCTTGGCTTTTATTCTTAATTATGACTTATGATGAAATCAATGTATGAAGCCTTTAGCCAAATTGTGCACATTAATGTTGATGTTTTATTAAATCATGGAATGACATTTACCACATAAGCCAAGTGGGAGAATGTTAGAATGTGTCTCATGTTTATGGGAATTAAATGTGTGATTTAATAAAATATATTAAGGGCTAAAGGATAATTTTGGTGAATGATGTGGGAAGTTATAAAGGATGGAATAACTGCTTAATGGGAGCAGTTATAGAAAGTAAACGGGAACAATAACTGTTTCTGCATAAAAGAATTGTGAAACGTATGAAACAGACTATCCTTCATTCTCTACCCAAAAACAGAACGTCCTTTTGTTTTCCATCAAGAATAAAGAAAGAACGTTGAAAAGAAAGGGTGAAGAGATTAAAAAGATCTTCCGCAATCAAAGTTTACAAATCAAGTATCATTATCAAGAATCATGGACAAAGGTTAGTATTCCTATCATTGTGCAAATTAAAACGTGAAAGCATGATTTTCTCAAGATCCTGAAATGTGTTCTTGTTCTTGTATGACGAACCCTACGGATAGAGGACACAAATTCATAAAGTTTTGCAAATCCGTGGAACAATGTGTGAGCAGATGAAGGAAGGAAAAATGCAAGCAAAGAAAGAAAATAAACAGGAACAATGACTACATCCAGAATCCATAAATGGAGTTTCAAAGGGAAAGAAATTTTTTACCAGAAAATGAAGATCCTCAGAGAAACCCACCCTTGCTCTTTTCTTCCTTTGTTTTCTCCCTGTGCTCAGAGCCCCAAATTTCTCCTCCTTCTCTTCACCTTCTCCCTCTCCCCTCTCTCTCTGTGGGTGTGCTATGGGACCAAAAAGTGAGCCCCTCCAATTTCTGCTGTGTGTGTTCACTGCGGAAGCAAAAAGTGAGCCCCCAAAAGACCATAAAGGTCCTCCTTTTTGTAACAGACTCTTTCTCCCTTAATTCTTCTTTTTCTTTTTTTGTTTTTATCAGTCCCCCCTCTTTTCAGATTTTTATTACCATTCCTTGCTCTCTCTTTGCCCTCCCTTTCCTCTTTCTGCATTCTTCCGTCTTGTAAAAAAAAAAAAAAAAAAGAATCTCTGTGTGTTTAGGTTAGCACTTAGCAGTGAGAATATTCTAGCATCAGATAAGGGAAAGGAAAAAAAAAAAAGCTGTGCTGTATTGCGTTAATTAATTTTTATATTTAGACTACAATAGCATGGGCTACAAATTAGGATAGATTCATGACTTGTGGATCAATAAAAATGAGACCAGTTGACTTAAGATTGGGCATAGGATTTTAACTTTTGTTTTTTATGTTAATTTTTTATTTTTGTCATTTTTCTTTTTTATGATTTTTATTTCTTATTCTTCTTCTTTTTATAAAAATTTAATTATTAAGCAAATTAACCTAAAAATATTTTAAATTTAAGTTTTTAGATTAACTTATTTTTATTTTATAATTTTTGTTATTTTCAAAAAAAATTATATTAAAAAAGACAAAATACTATATTTATAGTCTTCGAACATGAATGATTTTCCATGTGATATAACCATAGTTGGTGTCCCTTCTATTGCTGTGCCACACGTATCTTTCCATGCACTAAAAAATGCCTGGCACATCAGTTAACATAGAAAAAATTAAGGTTCTGAAAATTGAACCGGCTGAGGTATTGATTTAAGGTTTAATAATTCAACCGTGATCGAGTCAGAATATAATTAAATATATACTTATATTTATATATATTAAAATTTAATATATATACTAGTTAATAATTATATATATATATATATATAATATATATATCATTTGCTATTTATATCATCTTTATTTATGAAAATTTTTTTTTTATTTTTATTTTTTTCATGTCACAAAGATTTATTAACTAGTAAAATTGTTGTTTCTTGATAAATATATTTTATTATAAATCTACTTATTTATATTTAATCTGTTAAAATAATTTTATTTTTTAATTTAATAAAATATTAGTGTGTATATATACAATATATAATATGAATTAAGCAATTGATAAGTAATGATATGGGGTAAAATAATTTTATCATTTTCAGAGAAGTGTATGTTCGATCTATCGCTGCAAGGTATCACACCTCTCTCAATTTCAGGATAGAGTTTCTACTGATAGACTACATTATAAGAAAGAGTCATGAACCTTCTCTCCCCAACAAATAAAGAAGATTCCTCAAGCATTGGTCAATTGGCCTGCACCTAGTTTGAGACATTCCAGCTTTGAAAAAGAAATTCGTATAGTATATATAATAAAAAATGGGAGCAATACAACAAGGGAGCTCGAGTTCGAATCCTCTTGAGGAACTTTTGGCATTTACCAAATGCTGAACCGGTCAACCTGCAAATCGTGGCCGGTTCAACTGGCAGGTCTGGTTCGGTTTTTAAAATTATGAAATAAAGTCAAAGACCTTGTAAAGGGTCACTCAATGAGGGATAACAAAAATCTAAAAATGAACCCTTGCATTTTCATCAAACTAGAAAAGCCAAATTTCAGTATTTCACGAAGTGTGACAGTAAGATAAAGACTTGAGGTGATTTGTGAAACTTGAAGTGATTTGTGAAGTTAGCAAAGTCTGATGAGGTTTATATTGAAGCTAGATGCACCATTGATGGAAGTTATTTATTCCAGGAGAGGAGATAATAAATTTACCAATCTTTAAAAATTTTATGGTTTTTTAGTGTATGGGTACGTATCCTTACTTTTGCTGTTCTTGGAATAATTATCGTAATATTTTAAATTCAAAAATAAACGAAAGCAAAACAAATCACTTGAAAGTCAGTTCGTATTTTATCTTTAAAAAAATTGCAAGGCCAAATCATTGAAGATTTTATAAATTTTTAGTTACTTAGTTGTCAAGTTGTACTTCATCACGTCGAATATATGTTTTTTTTATGTATATTTGACTTCCTTTTTTATGAACAGGATTGTTTAAATTCGGAAAGAACTAAAGAAAGAAACAACCCACTTCACATCCAAATTATATCAAGTTGTAATTTATCTGGATGCTATGTGGCGTCATATCATTACTTCTTTTTTCGATTCATATTTATTCCAATTGTTCTTTACTTTGGATGGATATTTTGTTAAAATTTCTTCAAACTTACGTTCTCAATTTTAGGATCAATTCTTCAGGCTTACACTGTATGAGTGGCTAAGATATAATTTAAAATAAAAGCATAAAAAGCTTCTCATTCTTATTCATTCCTATAAAAAATACTTTGAAGGCAGATATAGTTTTGTCGCATACTAATGACTACTAAATTTATGGACATTCGCAATACGCAAGCTTTCATGGTATGTGGAGCTATGGTGGGATCTCTCTTGGCCTTCTCTTTGCTTGGGATTCAGGTTGTAAGAAGTTGATGTTAGAAAGTGACTCCAATGTGGCTACTAAGTCTAATTTAATAAAGTTCTATAACTTTGTTAGTTAAGTAATTCAATACATTGAGTTATTGTCCAATTTAATTATGTTTAATTTTGGCCTATTGTTAATATAAATTTTTTTATATATTTATTTAAATATGCGCTAACAAATTATTAAAATAGTTTAACTTTTTGTCATAGGTAACTCTTTGAATAATACAATAATGAATAATAACATGATGAAACTTTACATTGATAGACACAAAAGAATTAAATTAAATTCAATTTATTTTTTAAATATTAATGATAAAATAAAAATGACTAATAAAAGGCACCATATAAATCATTATGAATGGATTTGTGGTGAGGATTATGGATAATTTATAAAAGACTATTTGTTCAAATTTTCATTTCACCGTTGCAATAGAAAGCACCTTATACTATCACTTTCTTGATTCAAGTGGTGCAAAATTTCTTGAAGATTTTTTAATTAAACTTAATTCCTAATAGTTTCTCAAGTTGTGAAAATATATTTTAAAATATTAATATATATTTTCTAATGATACAAATATATTTTATCTACAAAATTAATCACAATAACAATAATATAATTAATAAAAGATACCCAATCACATTTAAATTTAATTATGTGTTACTAAATTATTAAAAAAAATTGATTAAAAAATTGACATTGACAGTAAATTAAAATTAAATCATTTCTTAAAGAATTTTTGTTTATAGTAAAAGATTAATATATTTTTAATGATAAAAACATATCAATAATACAAAATTATCTTAATGAATCAAATTAATAATATTTTTAATAATTACCATTTTATTTGATAATTTATGTTTTAAGTATTTAGAAATATTTTAGCCTAAATATTTTAAGAGAACTTAGCATTACGCAAGTATATTATATATATAAAATTATTCTTAATAAAAGCAATTAACTAATAAAAGACATCACATTATCTCACTTTACTAATCCAATATTAAATTAATTTCCTTTCCCTTTTCTCAATAGATCCTCAAATGTTAAGAATTATATTAAAAAAAATAATATATACTTTTTGAATGGTAAAATATATTTTATTTATATATTATTCACAATAAAAGTAATATAATTAATATTAGACGCTATGTGATCGAACTTTCTACTTCCCTACGTTAATAGTTACTGTTTACCATTTTTATTTTCAGCTAACCAACAACTACCTAATTTAATTAATACATGCTAATTCTCAAATTGTAGGAATCTATATTAAACAATGTATCTGTCAATGGTAAAAATGTGTTGAATTTATAAAATTACTCATAATAAAAGTAGTATAATTAATAAAATATACCATATACTTTCACTTTCTTAATTCAATATCTAGTTATAGAGCTCGTTTGAACGTGTTTCTTTTGATAAAAAAAGATCTTTTATTAAAAAAAAGTACTCTTGTCATTTTTTAAAATGTGTATATGAGTTTTATTGTATCTTTTTTAAAAGTTAGATTTTTGTACTTCTAAAAAAAGATATTTTTTATAACATAAAAAAGTTATGCAACTTAAAAAAAATACTTCATAAATAAAATATTTTTTATTTTTTTAAAAAGATCTTTTAAAAAAAAGCTAAATGAGCCCAAAATTTCCTTTCCCACCACCTAATAATTATTTCATATAATATAATCGTTACTTTTTCTTTTCTTTTTATCTCTATATTTATAATCTCTACAAATTATCTTCTCATTCATGATCAAACATGCTTATGCAAAATTTAATCAAGGCATGCTTGTTAACCTCAATGCCCAATAATTTTCTCAAATGATGAATCTTTTCTTATAGAATCTTTTCTTTTGTTTTCTTTTTCAATATTTACTCACTTATTCTTTTTTTTTAATATCATATACGATTTTCTTCTCAATAACACTCCACTAACTATATTGCTACCATATTTGATTCTCAAAACTTAAATTTGTCATCATTAAAAAATAACATATTAAGGGTGTTCAAGATCTATCTTGACTCAATAATTCAAACTGGCTCAAGCTAATTAAGTAGGATAAGATTCGGTTTCAAAGAAAAAAAATCGGGTCAAGACCAAGTCACCGTTTTTGTTGGAGCAACTTGAACTTGACCTGAGATTATATAATTTTATTTAAAACATCATCCTTTATTTATTTTTTAGATTAATGTAAATATTACATTACTACCACATAAACATTGAAAATTTGCCTATTAAGTTTTCTGTCTCTAAAAGCTAAAATTTTGTGATCTAATTTACTAGTTATATATGTCAAAATTCAAAATAACTTAAGACTTTCTTGATTATACCAGAGGAGTAAAATTAGAAACAATCTTATTAATTGTATTTGAAAAATATGCAACTTGAGGTGAGTTTATAACTTAATGAGTAATAAATACCTACCATAATAAAAATGGGACAAGCATAGGCACAAGCTTTTCTATAAAAATATTTAAAAATAAATAGTAAAAATGTACATATAAAAAATAATTTATAATTAATAAATAATAAAATAACTTAAAAGCAATACTTCCTAAAATAAAATAATTCAAGACAGTAATCATAATAGTTTTTGATAGAAAGATTTAACCAACAGTCAGTCAATAAACCATGAATGTCTAATATATTAAAATATGGAATAACATATTAAAACATAAACAGAATGGGAGAACTTGCCTAGACAGAACTAAATTGACCAAGCACTTAGCTTGTGGGTAAACTAATTATCTGACGAGCACGATACTCAAACTAAATATAACAATCCCAGAGATTGAACTAACCTAGCACAAAAAAAATTTGACTTTTTATTATAGGTAACTCTTTCAATGATGTGATAATGAATGATTAAATGAAAGTTTTAAGAAAATTTACATTGATAGATGCAAAATTTAAATTAAATAGAACATATTTCTTTTTGAAATACTAATAAAAAATCAAAATGACTAATGAAAAAGGCACCATATAAGCCTTGGATAATAGTGAGGAGTTTGGTTAGTTTATAGGAAATCATCTTTTCAAATCTCCATGTCACCATTATATTTAAAAGTACATTATACTCTCACATTCTTACTTTGTTTTCACACAAAAGAATTGTTCAATCAAATTTTGTTCAAATGCTAGGTGAATTTCAGGCTCAATTTATAGTCTGGACAAAGACATCAATCTATATACATATAATTAAAGTAGACTCTTGCAAGTTTTGTACTGCCACATCATTTCTATTGCTGATTTGGCTTCTTCTAAAGATTGTAAGGTGTGGATCTAATGTGGATATGATGTGGCACTGATGTGGCTAACTATCAATTGATGACATGGATAGTCTCCCTAAGGTCACATTCAATGTCCATGCCTGTTCAGCCCCATCATACTCATAGTTGCTATTATAGCTAGCTTTTCATTTAATTCTAAATGAAACGTTTCTCAAACCAAAATTACCTCATATGAAATGATACAGTTCCAACTCAACTCTTCTTTTAAAACTAAACAATGAAATAAAGCGAATAATACAAAGTTAAAAATAACACATGTGCTACTTCCTACCAAGTCTAAGATAGAAAATATGCAAAATTAGGCACCAAAAAAGCCACCAAGCTTACTGCCAAGTACCAACACCACCAACCACCTCAGCATCAAAGAGTACCTAGAGTCACAGAACCATCTCTCAACAATAAACAAGGTTCATCATTAGTGGAAAAGTGAAGAACAGGCTAAATTTAAGCAAACTGTTTGCATCTAAAAATTAGAAAAATTAAGTCCTACTCAAAAGATAACTTTATCATATGTGGATATATTTTCTTCATATTCTTTCTTCATTTTCTTTATATTATTAAACTTATGCAAGTGAAATGCCTTCCTTTTACTCTTATTATGCATTATACACATGAAGTTACTAAAACTTAATCCAGTTAAAATTTCCTTCACATGCAATAGATACATCATGGACTCGAGATATAATATAAAATCTTTTATACTAAAATTTATAAATTTAATTTATAAAAATATCGACTAAAAAATAAAAATACAAGTGTTCGCACAACTTGTAGGTTAATGGACTAATTAGAAAATAAGTTAACTTGTAGGCTTTTTTTTTATCTTTTTCAAAAAAAATTTAATGTATATTCCTTTTTTTTAATTTACTTATGTTAGTTTTTTATTTGAACAATAATAAATGAATACAATTTTGAATTCTGATTTAGTTTTAGTGAATAAATTAGGTTTTCTGTATACAACATTGAAGTGAAACAAAAACAATCTAAAAAAAAATGTCTTTTAGGCATTTAACTCGAAATCATTTTTATAATAAATTAATAAGTATTAATTTCATATAATTGAATGTTATCTTAGTCATGACAGGTTGGTGACCCAAAACTAGGGATTGATGTCTCTAGCATTGCGCTAAGATTCATTTTTAAACTTAACATTTAATTTAAGTTAGTTAAGTTGTGATAATTTGATAACTTAGATAATAAATTTAATCGAGGCCACGTTGTCGTGATGATTATTCGATCTCAAAATTAAATTTAAAATTAATTTTAAAATAATATAGTTGGGGTCATGTTGTCATGACGATGCTTTGATCCTGAAAATAATTTAGGATCACTAATAGTCAGCATTATTGTAACGGCTCTTTGACGTGAAAATGATATAAGGATTGAATTAATTTTAATATGTTCACAAACCAATTTTTATCAATTATTTAATTAGTCAGTTAACAATATTTTTTCGTTTTTTTTATCAACCATTAATTTTTTTATATTAATATCATTTAACCTACAAATACTTTTCTATACGAATTACGTGACTTTGATTCCCTAATTAAGGATACTTAGGTACTTCAAGTAAGCCAACTTTGTAAATATTTTATTTAATTCATTATTTGATATTTTGTGAAGATTTCAATTTAATTTGTTGTTTGATATCTTGTGAATATTTTTCATCTAATTCATTGCTTGTTCTTTTGTAAATATTTTAATTTAGTTCATTATATGTCATTTTGTAAATATTTGTGATTTGGTCTCTTTTAATCCTTTGACTTGATTTTGACGGGGTGAATTAAGTGCATATTTAGATTAATTTATTTTGTATTCACAATAACTTATAATAAAAAATATTATTGAAAGAGATTTTGAAAAAAAATGATTTTTTCCTAAAAATTAAGATTTACCTAATATTTTCTAAATATGTCTTGGTTATTAATAATTTACATAGTTAATTTTAGGATAACTGTTTTAAGATGGATGTATCAGAGGTGTAATGAGATTAAGTTTTTACTATTTTATGTGTATAAATGAACTCCTGAACATAACTTTCGCAGGCTGATTTTAATTGTTTAAAAAAAAATTTGCTAATTATTTTTTCTACCCATATAAAAATTCCAAAGAAATTATTTTTCATAAATATTAATTGCTTCTCTTATCGTGACACCTTCCAAATACGTTGCAACAAAGATTATGGAGATTATTATTATGTCTATTATATTACAATTCATTTTCTATTGATGAATCAACAATAGCACATTGAATTTAAAATTTAACTACATACAGTTATTAAATATTGTTTTCACTTGATTTTTTTTTGTTCAATCTAATATTTTTGTCAATTGATAAATGATATTATCAATAGGTCCATTACACATGTATTTTGTGCCCTAATAAAGAAAACATACCTGATTTTTACATATTGCTTTGCGCACATAATAAATAGGTCCATTGCGGAATGGCTATTACAGTGAAGGTAATGGTTATAATGAAAAAACTTCAAAATTTGCAAGACATACATAATAAATAGTTCTAATAATTTTAAAAGTTTTGTACCATCATATATTTTGGCTCTTATTAAGGATTGATGAAGCAACCCAAATCTGTTACTTCATGTATGGCATCAATGGCTTCTTCCATGTTTTCCATGTCAGAGGGATCATCAAGTGTTGGTTTAGGGCTCCTTCATGCTTTTACTCGTCTTTGTCTATGTGGAGAACGAGCTTTAATTTGCATCTCATGAACAGAATCCTACCCAAGCTAGAGGTATTATCAGTGCCAATTGAAATCGTCTAAGTAGTGAGTGAATGGAGTGTTATTTTGAGTTTCTGTAATTGAAATATTTTGAGTGTTATTTTGGATAATTTAAGTTTTTGTTACTCTTCCTTTTTAGGGCTGCAAATACTTGGATTAGGAGAATCCTCCTATTGTTGAACATGTAATACCAGATGTTAAGGTTTTGAAGGCAGAGCTGGAAAAAAAAAAGCAAGGAGAGTTTGAGATAATGATTAGCGGGAAGGAAAGGGAGAATGAGCTATAAAAAAAAAAGGCACTTTTGATAGCGATTGGAAGGAAGGAAAATGAGCTATCCAGAATGCAAGACCTACTTGTTGAAAGGCATAAGAGAGAGGAGTTGTATTTAACCTTGCTAGTAGCAACATGGGTTATAATTGGGTTTTTTATTTCTGCTATTGGTCATGAGGAAGTAATATGATGGAATTGTATTAAATGTTTATAAAAAAGAAAGGATTACAATAGTAAAAGTGTTGTAGGGTGAATGATATGTAATCTTTGACTGTAGGGTGAATTGTAATCTTTGACTGATTACAAGTGAATGATAGTAGAAGCTTTGTAATGAGGCTGTGGACCACATTATGTAATCTTTGACTGTTTAATGGTAATGATATTGTTTATTTGAAGTAAGAAAATGTTGGCAGTTGGTTTAGTGGACTTTATGAAGATTGAATACCATTATTGTGGACCTAGATGTAATCTTACTAATATAAAGACATATTAGTCATGTAATCCCAAAACCAAATTTGTAGCATAGAATCAATGACAGGAGTAATCAAGAATATTAACACCTATAATCAAGTAGTAGCACAGAATATTCATCTCAAACAAACCAGTAATCAAGAATATTAACACCTATTCAATGTTTATCAAGCATCTTAATACCAAAAACCATCAAGTTTGGCCTGATGTATTAATCCTTCAAGTTTCATTCATAAAAACAGGAGACAAAAACCACTAATCAAGACATGATTTATACCAAAAACCAGATGTATTCATTGAGGATAATCCTTGATTTGTACAAAAAAACTAGATGCAGGACTTAAAAAAAAAACATCATTCAGGCTTACATAATCAAGTACTAATGATGTTGTACATTTATTTACATCCTAAAACATTGTCATAAAAACATTACAATATTATCCCAAAACAATCACATAACATTAGACAACATTTCAAATCCTACACCTCTAAAATCCCCACCCTTTCTACAATGAATTCCCACCCTAGTCAGCAGTCTTCTTAGCTTGAAGACCATTTCCTTTTCCTCATCCTCTGCTTGTAGACCTGGTTGTAGGACTATCATTTGTGCTCTGGGTTGCAGCAATAGCAACAGCATCAACAAACCTTGTTGGAGTAGCAAAAGATCTTGTTGTAGGAAACCTTGCAGCAACTGCAGACCTTTTATAGGAGACCTTCTAGCAGTAGAAGACCTGGTTGCTTGTGATATGGTGGGCTTCGTTGTAGGAGCATCAGATTGGGCTAACATTGGTGTTGGTTTGGGCTTGATAATTGGTATCTTAGGCTTCATTGGTCACAAGCTAGTTGGTATCATGGATTGACTTTACTGAGTTGGTATCTTGGACTGGCTTTGTGTCATGTTGGGGTGATTTTGGTGCCCTTGCTCAGTTGTGGGATTTTTACCCTACAAATTACCTAAAACCCAAAGCCAATCAAGCCATGGCATATAAAGCTATACTAGAACTAGTAGTGGATTTTTTACCTTATTCAATATGCTTGACTGTCGATGAACAAGTCCTTTGCATGACCCTCTCTTGTGCCCAGTTTTGAAGCACTTTGTACATGTGATAAAGCCACCCTTCTTCACAATTTTGGTTAGGTTTTTATGTTCCTTAGCATGTTTCTTTCTTTATTTCTTAGGTCTACTTGCCTGAACCTTATGCTTGGGAGGTAGTATGATGACATAACTTGTTTCCTCCTAATCTTACTTTTCGGGTAGAGGAGAAATTGAGTATTAGTATGTGTTCAAGTACTTATCCTTGCTGTAGTACCAATGCACAAAGTCTTCTGATTGCTTGTTAGTCATATTGATGGTAGCAACCCCATGTTTGCATGGGATTCCTGTTAAGTCTCATTCCCTATATGTGTGACTATGCTTAGCCAAATCAACAATTCTACAAGTATCATAATAATCTACTTCATATTTGTCTTCTACTACATAACTTGGAAAACAATTGCAAGACTCATCCTTTGCTTTTTCTAATTTCTTTTGAGCTGCAGGTGTGATTCTGCCTTCATACCTCTACATCCCATCCTTATTTATTTGAATCCTATCATCAATATCTTCCTAATCCACTCCAACATGTTGATGATAGGTATCTCTCTTTCCTCTAGGATATAGGCATTCTAAGACTCATTAAGATTGTTCACAAGAATATCACACTTGACCTCTAGATTGAAGTGTGAACTTGACCACAAGCTTGGGTTAATTGCATTAGATATGAGTAAGCATCTTGATCCAAATCTTGTATAAATTTCATCAAGTGATTAAACTTTCTAACTACTCCAGCAACTCTAGCTTCCCATAGGTTGTCTTTCAATTTTTTCCCCTTATACTTTGTAATAAAGTTTGTATACTGGTGCTTCACACAAAATATGTGATTAGCCTTTGGCAATAATGAATTAAAACATCTACAAGTCCCTATCATATAATATAAAAACAAAATTAATGGCAGACAAAAACATAATTAAATACATAATTTAAGAAAGGCTAAATGCATTACCTTTTGTTGGTCAGACATAAAGGTCTATCCATGGTCCTTTCATCTACAAAATTTCTAATGAATTCCTCTATAAACCAATGCCATGAATCTATGTTCTTAATCTCCACCACAGCCTATGCCAAAGGATACATGTTGTCATTGCCATCTCTAGCAATTTAACTTAGAAGTTGTCCTCCATACACTCCTTTCAAAAAACATCCATCCAACCTAACAATCTTTCTACAACCCTCCATAAAGCCTTTCTATACTGCATCAAATTTGACAGAAATACTCTTAAAATTTGGCAGCAACCCCATTATCAATGAGTCAACCATATTTGGACTGCGTTGTTTGAATTATATTTTCTAAGTGTGGCAAGATAGCCTCACAACCTAGCATACTGTTCTTTTAAGTCCCCTTCATTCAAGTCTACTAACTTTCTTTTTGCTCTATATAGTTTCATTCTTTTTGCATCAATTTTTACCTCTCTCCTTAGTGTTTTCTGCATAGACTTCAAATCCCACTATGGTGCATTAGATAACACTTGTCATGGTATCTTTTAGCAAGGTAGCATGTGGTAGCCAAGCTATTTTTCATGGTTCTATGGCAGGAATGTTTAGGATGAAAGGTCTTAATTTGAATTGTGGTCTTTCCCTACATCTTGGAAGCATGAATCCTTCATGAGCACCCTCTTGTACACATAATAGTCATTCTGCTATTTTCATTTTTGATCCACTTTATGTCAAAATATCTTCTAACATTCCATTCATTGACTGTAGCCTTGAAAACTTGGACATTCTTAAATTTCAAACCCAAGTTCAAAACCACATTGTCCATGTTTACCTCCTCATTGAACTCCTCATACCTTTCTTCTACAATGTCAACATCACTGCTTGGATCACTAAGCTTGTCATATTCATCTTCTACATCACTCAAGAAATATAATCCATGGTCTAAACCCTTTCCTTTTTTCTTCTCTACTTTCTTACCTAAATTTTTTTCTACATTTACTAGTTGTTTTCCCTTACTTGTGTTTATCTGCTTCTTGTCCTTTCTTCTTACTTTTTTCCTCTTCCAATTTCCTCTTTCACCCAACTGTCTTAACCCTCATATTTTTCTCAGCCCTAGTTTTTGCTCCTGAAGTGGATGGTGCCCCTGGTCCTACCTCCTTCACTACAAAAATGTCATCATCTGTTGCCCCTTCTAATCCCTCCATCATCCAAGGCTCAAGGGGCATATTTAACTCATCACTACTACTATCACCGCTCCCACTATCAGGCCCTAAATATGTTTGATCTTCCTTATTCAAATCGTCATCTAATGACACAAACTCATCATCCCCTGTCTCACCACCCTCATTCCCACCTTCTTTACCACCATTCTGATAATTAGGTTGAGCAGGCAAATAAATAGGTCATATTTCCCCTTCCATATACACTACGCACATATTATTTCCATTATTTGCAGCTATCATATCCATAACATTAAAGTCACTTTTAATTTGCACTAACCCGTCATCTAACCCTCTCCCAGGTACTTGATAATAAATTAATGATGTTTCTGGGTAACCCATGCCAGCAGCAAGTGCAACCATGTCAAAATACCCTAAGTAATCTATGTCAAAGTACTTCATTATATTAGTGTCCTACCAACATATAATATTGGCCTACTATGTGTAAATTAACCTCCATGATGCATCTGAAGAGACACCTCATTAGACATGCCTATAACACAATATACAAGCATACAAGTTGTATGCATTAAAAGTTGATCGTACCCCACAAGCAAACAAGTTGTAGCATAGAATCAAAATACATAAACAAGTAGGAGCATCATATATACCCTACAAGCATCACAGATATTTGCCCCACTTCTGACTAGAGCATACTGACAAATAGTAAACAAGACAACCAATGCCAGAAGCACCCACAGACCTACGCATCAAAAGACCCACAATATCTCACACACCCACTCACGATAACCCACATGGTCATAGTTACAAGGTAAGACAACAAAACTATTGTTACGAAACAAGGCACAAAATGTAACAATACCCCATAACCAAGACGCATATTGCCATATCCACAAAATGTAACAACTTGTATTGCAAAAAAATAAGGAAAAAAGGTTACCCCATAACCACAACCAGACCCCATAACAATTTGGGTAGAGCATTAGGCAAAACCATCAAAATGTAACAACATATCTTGCAAAAAATTAGAGACAAGGGTTCACTTTCTTACTTGCAACAGCTAGGTTACAAAAAACCCTTTGTCTTGATTTCTAAAATTTGGGGCAAATTTTTTTTCTCAATCCACTAAATTCCTCTCTCATATTCCTTCCCCTGGGTAACAATGGAGGAGAAACGTCACCCCCTTACTCCCTTTAGTTCCTTTCGTATATGGTCCTGCAACTGACTGCACGTGGTTTGCATGTGGGCTTACCTCTCCATCTGATTTAACAGCAATTTTAACATTTTTAGGTTACACCAAACTTAAAGGAGATTTAGTGATACAAAAAAAAAAAATCAGAGGTCATTGTGATACAAGGTCAAATTTCAAGGGGTATATTGTATTTTACCAAAAAAAAAATGATGAAGAAAGGAAGATATCAAGACAAAAAAAAGTTGGAAGATAATAAGACAAGTGGTTGGTTGTGTGTGCAAATAGAGGAAGATAAAATGACAATAAAATGTGAAGAAAGGAAGGCAAAGATAGGGAGATAGAAAGACCAAAACATAAAAAAAAAAGAATGAAGAAAAGTCAATCTCCACTCTTGTCGATGGGACTTCAGGTTTCCATCAGAATAACGATGGATTTTGTTCGGCAGTGGTAGGTTCCACTTGAATGTGTAAAACCAAGTGCTATGGTTGCTTTTTGAGCTGTGACTCAAAGCTAGTGAAACGCTCCGCCACAAGTGTTAATGAGTAGGGAGGCTTGGCTTTGCTTTGTGGTGGTACGAAAGTGCAACAAGAAGTAAAAATAAAAAAATATAAATGTCAAAAATATAAATATAAATTATAAAGAGGTCTGATAAAAAAAATTCATAACAAATAATTGTTCATATTTGATTACTGAGGTATACCTGGAAAGAGTAACCTCATTTATCCTAAGTAGAATGTGGAATCACTTCCCTTGAGCAAGTTTAGTTAAGTTTAGAATGTACAATTTAGTGATACAAAAAAAAAAATTAGGGGGTAATGCAATATAAGGTCAAATTTTAGGGAGTATATTCTATTTACCCCAAAAAAAATGATGAAGAAAGGAAGCAAGACCAAAAAAAGTTAGAAGATAATAAGACAAGTGGTTGGTTATGTTTGCAAATAGACGAAGATAAAATGACAAAAAAATGTGAAGAGAGGAAGGTAAAGATAGGGAGATAGAAAGACAAAAACATAAAAAAAAAGTATGAAGAAAGGTCAATCTCCACTCCTATCGATGGGACTTCAGGTTTCCATCAAATTAACGATGGATTTTGTTCGGCAGTGGTAGGTTCTACTTGAATGTGTAAAAGCAAGAGCTATGGCTGCTTTTTGAGCTGTGACTCAACGCTAGTGAAACGCTCCGCCACAAGCGTTAATGAGTGGGGAGGCTTGGCTTTACTTTGTGGTGATGCGATAGTGCAACAAGAAGTAAAAATAAAAAATATAAATGTCAAAAATATAAATATAAATTATAAAGAGGTTTGATAAAAAAAATTCATAACAAATAATTATTCGTATTTGATTACCGAGGTATACCTGAAAAGGGTAACCTTGTTTATCCTGAGTAGAATATGGAATCACTTCTCTTGTGCAATGTTAGTTAAGGTTAGAATGTACAATTTAGTGATATAAAAAAAAACATCAGAGGGTATTGTGATACAAGGTCAAATTTCAGGGGGTATATTGTATTTTACCCAAAAAAAAAAATGATGAAGAAAGGAAGATATCAAGACAGAAAAAAGTTGAAAGAGAATAAGACAAGTGGTTGGTTGTGTGTGCAAATAGAGAAAGATAAATTGAGAATAGAATGTGAAGAAAGGAAGGTAAAGATAGGGAGATAGAAAGACAAATACATAAAAAAAAGAATGAAGAAAGATCAATCTCCATTCCTGTTAATAGGACTTCAGGTTTCCATCAGATTAATGATGGATTTCGTTAGACAGTGGTAGGTTCCACTTGAATGTGTAAAAGTAGTTGCTATGGCTGCTTTTTGAGCTATGACTCAAAGCTAGTGAAACGCTCCGCCACAAGCGTTAATGAGTGGGGAGGCTTGGCTTTGTTTTGTGGTGGTGCGATAGTGCAACAAGAAGTAAAAATAAAAAGTGAAAATTTCAAAAATATAAATATAAATTATAAAGAGGTTTGATAAAAAAAAATTCATAACAAATAATTGTTCGTATTTGATTACCGAGGTATACCTAGAAAGGGTAACCTCATTTATCCTGAGCAGAATGTGGAATCACTTTTCTTGAGTAAGGTTAGTTAAGGTTAGAATGCGCAATTAGATAGGAAAAATAATTGACTAAGTCTTCATATGTGACAGATGATTAGGCCTTATGTATTGTTTGGCCTAACATCACGTAAAGTAAAATAATAATTAAAATAAAAAAAAAGTGGGAATAGTCCTAAGTAAAACCACTCAAAGCAAAATCCATGGTCTAAGATACAAAAAAGAGTGGGGTTATTAGCACACCTAATTATCTATTGGCACTATCTATTAACAACTTTTAGTTGTTATTTTTTAAAGTATCATCAATTATATAATTTTTTATTTAAAATCAAATCTTAATTATTCATGTTTATTTTATTTGATTTTAAAATCTCTCTCTTTTTATATGTATAAATTAGTAACTGAAAGTGGAGAGTGCCAATAGATGTATAGACCCTCCAAAAAATTCATTACCTGCATGTCCTAATGGACAGTTCCCTTCATATTCTTGACCCCTGACTTGGACATCTCGCAAAACCTTTGGTCATTGCCTCCCTAGATTTCACCAGCCATTGCCTTACATGCCACACTTGATGCAACCCCTATTAGGACTGTTAGGGTTTGGGCTTCCATGGCTTAAAGAGAAAGAGCCATGGATTAGTATTACCACCAAGTAATCCTTCATCCCTACTCATCTGGATTGCATAACTCATAATTAATTCTAATAAGCATGAAATTTTTGGATGCAGCTTTTGGGTTTGGATATGTTTAAAATCTTACAAGGAGAGGGAGAAGCAATGGAGGAAGGTGGGGAGCTAGAATCCACAAGAGAAGATAGAGAGGTATAAGATTTTTCAAGTGTCGCAAAGGAGGTGGGCTTCCTTGTAGTGAAAGCAACTATTGTAGCACCTCACCGGCAAGAACGATACAAGAGGGTGAAGATGAGCTCAACACTTCCCTCCATCCCTGTTGGTAATTTACATAATTCATTCCTCTTTGCTTTCTGCTTTAAACTATGGATTCAAGGACTTTGATGACCTAACTCGCTGCTATGAATTTTGTAAATACCTGATATTCAATTTTGGCTAGTTGTGTGCAACCCGTTTGATGAAAAGATTGAATGAAAACGTTATTTATAATGATTTACTACATTGGAATTATGTATATTAGACTATCACTATAACTGAATTATTTCGGTTATGTGATGAATGGGACCACGATTTTTCTCTTCAATGTGATAAATCTTCAATGTTGTGGTAATGAAGCTTAAAAATAATATTCAGAATAGTCAAAGAGCAAAATTTCTACTTTATGAATTTTTGAAGGATGTATTTGTTAAAATTGAGATTTTTTTTAAAAAAATTTGATTGGAAAAATTGAAAAATTTAACACTAAAAATTTGGTGTTGAAACTTTTAGTGCGGAAAACTTCAGCACTAAATTTTAATATTTGAAAAAAAAATTTCTTAATTTTAAGTGCTTAATGTGTATTAAATGAAAGTACTGGTATCTAATAAAGTACTGTTGACATGAGTATTGTTGTTGTTTGTAAACTACTAATGTGAATATTAGCTGCTATTATTTATCTTAAATTGTGCTCACTGGTCACCTGGTGAAACATTAATGATGCTAGTCCAGGTTGTGTATATACCACGCATGCTAACAATGGACTAAAATTAAACTGTTAACAATATCCTTATAAGTATTTCATCTAAACCCTTATCATAAAGTGTGCCTTTTATCTTTCTCTTGAACTATCATGAAATGCCCATAGCTGTGTTCTTAAGAGAATGCGTTGCTAACTTGCTGTGGTGGTTTATATGCTTAGTAAAAGAATCAACAAAGAATGACCTTAGACGAAACCAAGTTATTTATGGTCATATTTTTTTGATATTGACATGCATATTTATAGCAACCTCTAAGTTGACTTTTCATGTTTAGGATAACAAGTGCATCTATGTGTTTTTTACCCCTTAGAAATCACCCGTATGCCAAGCTCAAACTTAGAAAGAGATAGCTAATCTTAAAACACATTGCCTACAATAAAGAAAATAAAAACATTGAAATTAGGTTCATATTAGTTTCAGAGTTAGTATTTGCAGTAGCTTTTTACTTTTGACTGTTTCCATCTTTTATACTTGTGTGTCGCTAGGAGTCAAGGACATATTTATTAAAAATATCATTAATGAAGAAGTTATATTTTATTTTCTTATTATAGTTTCCATCTCCTATGTTACATGCATTTAGCATTTGATTTTTTTTCTTTCCTTATGATAGTTTTCTAGTGCTTGAGTTACCTATTACATATTCTCTATTTATTGTTAAACATCCTTTTTCAACAAAGATGTGATAAATACTGATAGAACTGGATCAGATTTAACGGAATTCACTCGGAGATAATGATTGAATCTCCTCTGCTGCTCAATTACCAGTGGGGTAATGGAGCAGGGGGAAAAATACGAATACAAACAGTTTAGAAGTATGGAAAAAACATATAAGGAATTATAAGAATTCCGAGCAAATTTGAGGGTGCTCGGTTCCCTCCTTACAGACTTCCTCTACTAATTTCCTGCTTCGTTCTGTGCTATGGTGCTCCTTAAATATTGCTCTAGTCATGCTTCCTTCCCATTCCCGCTCCCCTCCATAATTCCTGCTTCCCTCTTAAGCTCATGCCGAATCAGTTGAGGTCACAGGTTCCCTCTCTGCTTGGTTCACATGTTGCATGGCTCGGCTGTTAGGCTGTTGGGTTGTTACAAGTGAGTTGCTACTCACATTAGGCAGACACGGCTGTGACTCCGTGGTTCTCCTAAATTTCTTTCTTCCTTACGTACTCCCTTGGTGTCTTATAAATACCCCCCCTAGAAGTCTCACCTTGTCCTCAAGGTGGAAGCTTGGGAAGTGTTCTTGAATATGGGACATAGATTCTCATGAGCTTTCAAATGGTAGAAGATCCTTCCATTGGACAAGGACTTCTTGTTCTCCAGCAGCATTGGTTCGAATAGCTGTCACTGCTGATGGTTGTACTTGTAACTCTAAGTCCTCAGTCAAAAAAGAGGGTAGAGGTTGGCTGGTAACTGAGGGTGATACAGACTTCTTAAGGAGGGACACATGAAAAGTGGGATGAATTTGACTTCCTTCGGGTACCTCTAATGTGTATGCCACCTGCCCCACCCGAGTGAGGATCTCATAGGGTCCATAGAACCTCGAACTGAGTTTTTGATTGAACCTTTGGGTTAAGGATCGTAATTTGTATGGTTGAATTTTGAGAAAAACCTAATCACCCGGCTGGTAGACCACCTCTCTCTTGTGTTTATCAGCTTGCACCTTCATGCGGTTTTGAGCTAGGACTAGGTTGTCTTTGAGCTCAGCCAGCATGTGATCCCTGTCAACCAGAAGTTGATTGATCTCTTCGACTGTAGAAGGACTTGTCGTCCCCTTAAGTAGAACTGGTGGATCAGTACCATACAAAGCCTTAAAGAGGGTGAGCTTTGTTGAGCTACTGTAATTGGTGTTGAACCAAAATTCTGCCTAGCTAAGCCATTTAGGCCACTGCTTCAGTTTGGCCCTAGTGAGGCAGCGAAGATAGATTTCTAGGCATTGATTGACTGATTCGGTTTGGGCATCTGTCTATGGGTCGTATGTTGAAGTAAATTTCAGCTTGGTGCCCATTTGTTTGGATAATTCAGTCCAGAAGTGGCTTTCAAAGACTCTGTCCCTATCCGACACGATGGATGATGGAAAGCCATGTAGTTGAACCACCTTCTTAATGAAAATATCAGCTACTTCCTTAGCTGTGAATGGGCGGCATAGAGGAATAAAATGAGCATATTTGGTGAGCCTGTCAATGACCACTAGAATGGTATCCACTCCTTGTGTTTTTGGCAAACCCCCAATAAAATCCATGGATATTTCAGACCATGAATTACTGGGAATGGGGAGTGGCTGTAACAGGCCAGCAGGAGATAGAGTTTGATATTTATTTCTCTGGCAAACTTCACATGCAGCCACATCTTTCTGGATGTCCTTCTTCATACCCACCCAATAAACCAAAGCAAACATCCGTTTGAAAGTTCTGAAAAAACCTGAGTGTTCGCCGAGTGCAGAATCAATAAATTCTATAAGGATGAGGGGAATAGTAGCTGAAGATTTCGGAAGGACCAATCTATCCTTGTACAGCAGTTGGTTGCCCTTTATTCGGTAACCAGGGTGAGAATCTGGCTGAAGCAAAACTTGTTGCATAATCTGTCCTAGCTTAGGATCCGCTTGAATTTCCTCCACTATGTTATCTAGCCCCTAGAACTGAACCATAGAGATGGCTGAGTACTGCATTCAACAGGCGAGGGCATCAGCTGCCTTGTTTTCGGTTCTGGGCCTGTAGTGAACTTCGAAGTCAAAGCCAATTAGCTTGGAAATCCACTTATATTGTTCTTCTCCCATCAATTTCTGATCTTGCAAGAACTTAAGGCTTTGTTGGTCTGTGAGAATGATGAAATGATGGCCCATTAAATAATGGCGCCATTTCTTAACAGAAAAGACTATTGCCATTAACTCCCTTTCATATACGGATTTGCCTTGAGCTCTTTCAGATAACCCTTGGTTAATATAGGCTAAGGGTCTGCCATCCTGCATCAGTACAGCCCCAATTCCAGTACTCGATTCATCTGTTTCCCCTGTGAAGGTCTTGGAAAAATCAGGAATTACAGAACTGGCACTCTAATCATAGCTGATTTCAACTGTTCAAACGCCAGCTAAGCTTCTACTCCCCATAGGAAATTATCCTTTTTTAGAAGGTTAGTTAGTGGTCGGGCAATCTGGCATAATTCCTGAAACATTTCCTATAGTAACCGGTGAGTCCAAGGAAACCTCTAAGGCTCTTTACATCCTTCGAAATAGGCCATGACTGCATAACCTTGATCTTCTTTGGGTCAGCCGCTACCCCATCACTGGAAATTAAATGTCCCAGGTATTCAATCTAAGACTGCCTAAAGACACACTTCTTTTTGTTCACGAATAACTGTTGTTTCTGCAGTTGTTGTAATACCATCCTAAGGTGCTGCAAGCGAGTTGCCCGGTCCTTGTTGTAGACTAAAATGTCATCAAAGAAGACCAGCACAAACTTCCGTAGAACTGGCTTCAGCACCTCATTCATAAGGGATTGGAATGTGGAGGGAGCATTTGACAACCCAAAAGGCATGATTAGAAACTCATAATGTCCTACATGCGTTCAGAATCCTGTCTTTGGAATGTCTCCCTCTTTCATTCTGATCTGATGGTATCCGGACTTTAAGTCCAGTTTGGAGAATAATTCCACCCCTCCCAATTCATCCAGCAGCTCTTCTATAACCGGAATGGGAAACTTATCCGATGTGGTGATCTTGTTAAGTGCCCTATAATCAACACAAAAATGCCAACTACCATCTTTTTTCTGCATCAAAATGACAACACTGGAGTATGGACTGTTACTGGGTCTAATGATTCCAGCAGTCAACATTTCAACTACAATTCTTTCTAATTCATTCTTTTGGTAGTAGGGATACCTGTAGGGACGTAGATTTGGAATCTGCATCCCTTTCTTTGGATTGATGGCATGGTCATGCTTCCTTTCGGGTGGCAGCCCTTGAGGAGTCTGAAAGAGATCCCCGAACTCCTGCAGTAATCGTTGTAGTTCTGGCCAAGATGGGTTTGCTGGTTGCGGCTCTGCCATGATGCCCCTATATTCCACCAGATACCCTTCACCCTCGTCCTATAGGGCCTTAATCATCGTTTAAAAAGAGCCTTGTGATCGGCAGAGGGATGGTTCCCCTTTAATGGTTACCTCCCTTTGAGTTACCTCCATTTTCAACGTTAATTCCTTAAAGTTGGCCTTTATTTCCCTTAAACTTTCCAGCCAATCCATCCCTAAAACCATATCTGCCCCTCCTAACTCAAATAGGTAGAAATCTTTTATGATCGTCACCCCTTGCATGTGAAACGCAACTCCTTTGCATGCACCATTGTTTTTTACCCTGTGACCATCCCCAACTTCCACTATGTATTTTGGAGTGTCTAAAACTATAAGATGAAGTTCCAGAACTAACTTTTTCGCTATAAAATTGTTAGATGCCCCGTAATCTATCAGCACTACTACCTCCTTTCCTCTTATTTCTCCCCATAGCTTGAGAGACTTTTTGGATGTCATTCCCATGATCCTATGCATGGATAGTTGCAATGCTCGCTCATCCTCTGTAATCTGCTCTGGCTCCCATCTTTTCTCAGCCTCCTCTTCCTTCTCCAATCGTTCAATTAACAGCACATGAAGCTGTTTGTTTTTGCACATATGTTCGGGACTGTACTTTTCATCACACCGAAAACACAGTCCCTTCCTCATCCTGTCTTGGTATTCTGCATCTGATAGTCTCCTGGACCCGCTTCTCCTGTTGCCTCCCATTGCATCTCCTGCATCTTTGTCGCTCGGGTTACTGCCAGTGGATACAGCTTTGGAACTGGTTGGTACCATTCTAGTGCTTCCCTTGTGTACTTCACCAGATTGCTTCCCTCCCCAGTCGACCAATGCAGTTCGTGGTAGCTGAGTTGGTTTGTGATTCCAACTGGATGATTTTCTTCCGGTTGGGTTAGACTTCCCACACGCCCAATTTTTCTCCTCAATTAATAAGGCTTGATCCAACAGATCAGGTAATGTTGATCCAACAGATCAGGTAATGTTCCCAGTTTGTGGAGCCTCAATTCAATCTGTATTTTTTCTCCCAACCCGTTCAGAAATACCCCTCTCAACATCTCTTCATCGGCATGCCTCAGGGGTCCTAAGATCAACTCAAAGTTTTCTTTGTACTCCCCTACAGTTCCGGTCTATTTTAAGCTTAACAGAATTTCGAAAGGGTTTCCTGCCAAGGCTAGTTGAAACCTCCGCAGGACAGCCTCCCTAAATTTGATCCAAGTCACTTCTGTTGTCCGAGCTTCCCGCTATTGAAACCAGTTGAGGGCTCTACCTTCCAGAGCTAGGATTACTGCTTGAATTCTTTCTCGATCGGACATAGAATTGATGATAAAATATCTTTCCACTCGGTTAAGCCATCCGTAAGCATCCTTTCCTAAAAACAATGGTAACTCCATACGCCTAGGCTTCTCTTTGAAATGTAGGCCTCTGGAGGAGCCAAAGGCTCTTTCAGTATCTCCTTCTTCCTCCATATTCATCTCCGGTCTCCTCAATGAAGTTTCCGGAGTTTTTCCGTGCAGCAGCCTCATCAGCTCCTGTTGTAGCAGAGCATTCTGCTTTAGAATCTACCTATCGCGGAGCTCCTTGGCTTGTCTCTCCTTGCATGCTTCTCTCCTCATTTGTGCAAGCTGCTCTCGCAAGCCATCCACCGAGCACATCCCGCATTCTAAGGCCTCCAATCTGGCCTCCATTCTCGTATTCACCATGGCACAACTCCCGTATCGGGAGCTCTGATACCAGTTGATAGAACTGGATCAGATTTAACGGAATTCACTCGGAGATAATGATTGAATCTCCTCTGCTGCTCAATTACCGGTGGGGTAATGGAGCAGGGGAAAAAATACTGATACAAACAGTTTAGAAGTATGGAAAAAACATATAAGGAACTATAAGAATTATGTACAAATTCGAGGGTGCTCGGTTCTCGCCCCGCGGACTTCCTCTATTGATTTTCTGCTTCGTTCTGTGCTGTGGTGCTCCTTAAATACTGTTCTAGTCACGCTTCCCTGCCATTCCTGCTTCCCTCCATAATTCCCGCTTCCCTCCTAAGCTCAGGCCGAATCTGTTGAGGTCACACTTTCCCCCTCTGCTTGGTTCACGTGTTGCATGGCTCGGCTGTAAGGTTGTTGGGTCGTTAGCAGTGAGTTGCTACTCACATTGGGCAAACACGGCTGTGATTCCGTATTTCTCCCAAATTTCTTCCTTACATACACCCTTGGTGTCTTATCAAATACTTTTAAGTAAACATCACTTACACATATGTGCATAACATATCCTACCCCATCTCAAAATTTGGACTAAGCTGCAATCAATTGAGGCTCATTTTGGTGTAAGATTATTATTATTATTATTATTTTGTTCTTCTGCTCATTGAACTTCAGTTACTTAGACTTGGGTAGTTAACATCTATTTGTTCAATCTTAAGTTAATTCATAACCTTAGCAGTTTTCACTATAGCAAATCACATTTTGGACTCATGTCACTCATCAAATACTAATTGTTCAAATAAGCTGCAAAGATATTAATAAAGTTGTTGAATTACATGGAACCTGATTCTCTTCTGAATTATATATCCAAAGTTTTATGAAGGTGATCAATTTGAAGTTTTGTTTTATGTTTCTAATGTTAGAAAAGCTGCACAGCTGTTTACAATGACCTAAGTAATTTGGATTATATTTCTCAAGGAGTTTTGCTACACAGGATTGAAGGTGAAAGTAATAGATCTTCAGAGGTGTGTTAATGAAGCTAAAAAGACAATGTTGAGAATAGTCTAGCAGCAAAATTTCTACTTTATGAATTTTTTAATGATGTGTTTGTCAAAAAATTGAGATTTTTTCTTTTCTTTTTTGGTTGATAAATTGAGAATTCTAGCACTAAAAATTCAGCGTTGAAACTCTTAGTTTGGAAAACTTCAGCACTAAATTTTTATGTTTGAAAACTGTTTGCTATTTTAAGTGCTTAATGTTTATTAAAGGAACGTCCTAGTAGTGGTATCTAATAAGGTACTATCGATACGAGTATTTATTGTTCTTGTTTTTAAACAATTGATGTGAATACTAGTTCTTGCTTTTTTGTGTTTAATTTTTGTCACCTGTTGTGTATATACTGTGTATGCTGACAGTGAACAAAAATTAAACTCTTGACTATATCCGTATTGGCATTTTATAACACATCATATTTTGGACTCATGTCACTCATCAAAAATGAATTTGTCAAAAGTAGCTGATTTACATAGAAACTGATTCCCTTTTCTGAATTTTATCTCCAATGTTGTTTAGAGGAGATCAATTTGAAGTTTTGTTTTATCTTTCTTGTGTTAGAAAAGCTGTTTAGCTGTTACAATGACCAAAGTAATTTGGATTATATTCTCAATGAGTTTTGCTACACAAGATTGAAGGGAAAAGTTATAGACCTTCAGTGGTGTGGTAATGAAGCTAGAATGCCATTATTCATAATAGTTTTGTCCCAGTTGTCTGTATATTATGCATGCTCTTAACAATATCTATAAGGGCATTTTATCTAAACCCTCATCATAAAATGTGCTTTTCATCTTCCCCTTGAACTCTAATGAAATACCAATTCCTGTGTTCTTAAGGGAGTGGATTTCTATGGTGGTTTATTCTTAAGAGAACTATCAACAAATAATGACCTTAGGCAAAACCAAGATACTTATGGTAATCTTTTTTTAATATTGACATGCGTGTTTATAGCAACCTCTAAGCTGACTTTTCAAGTTTAGGATAACAAGTACACCTATATGTTTTCTACCCCTTAGAAATCAACTCAAACTTAGAAAGAGACAGCTAATATTAAAAGACATTGCCTACAATAATGAAAATAAAAGCATTGATATTAGGTTCATATTAGTTTTAGAGTCAGTATTTGCAGTAGCTTTTTAGTTTTGGCAGTTTCCATCTTTTATACTGCGTATATGCAGGAATGATGGATGTCCATTCTAAACATAATGACATCTTGTGTTTTTTGGGGCTAGCTTACCATGTTAAAGAAATGAATGCTGATACTTGATGGCTGTTTTACCATTCTAAAACAAGTCCCTATTTGTATTTGCCAAAACTCCATGGTTGTTTTGTTTACGTGAGGCCTTAGTGAGATATGGTAGAAGGTATCGGATTCTTAATATGAGAATTGTGTTTGTTTCCTTGGGGATCCAAGAGTTGCAAATCTGGTTAAATTTAGTAAATTGTGGTTGCTTTTATGTTTTGGGTTTGAAGTTTTGATTATGTTAAATGCTTGATGTTTGAGTTGACACAGTTTGTGAAAATTGTCCTATTGAATTTTTCTGGTTCACATTTTGGTTTCTAACATGTTTCTCTACCTGTGACCTAACTTTGCACCAAGATTTTATATATTTGAAATGCTGATCTTACACCTTACCCTCCAGACGCCACATATAGTTAGATGTTCAGACTTTTGGAATGCCCAATGGTGCTTAAACCATAATATCTTTGTCATTCTTGCTGCTATGTCTTTTTATGTTGAGTGAGAGCAGTCTTGAGCATTAATTTTGGGTTGTTTTTTTCACTGAGCATCTTGTCATTTTATGTTTTTTTGTTTTTCGGAAAACCCACATGCTGTCACTTACTTTTTTATAAGATACTCTTGTAACAATAAATCGTTATTATATTTGATTTTACAACATTTATTTTATTTGTCTTTATTCTTAGTCCTTCCACCACAGAATTTTTCATCTAGTTATAAAAAAGAAAAAAAATCCAACTTAATGTAATGACAAAAGGTAATTGCAATTGCTGTAAAATTGTAATATATTGAGTATAATTGGGACTGTGGATAACATTCTAAATCCATGAAGACATGTTTACCTGCTACTTTTTAGGAGGGTTAGGGTTCCCCTCAATGACTCAATCTTTGCTAACCTACTGAAAAAAAGGAAATATCGATATAAAACTAACAAGAATTTATTTTAATAAGCAAGAGACTTTTGGAATAGCAAATCCAACTGCTCCATGGGCATTGTTGCAAGCAGCATACGTCTTCTTCGCTGGATCAGATGAGACAATGTTGATTTGATCCAATACAAGGTTGAACCAACCTAAGCTACTGCAATTGAAGTTTATTGCTTTCTCATCAACTGAAGATCCTTGGAATCCAAGGTATGTCATGTCACTCACTTTCACTGTTAAACCCTAATTTTCTCAAATTCAAAACAATTTTCATGAGTAATAAACAAAAAAAGAAATTAAGGTCAATGGTGTAATATGAAGATAGAGTAAAATGTGTACCTTGTCATTACCATTACTGAAGTAGTGCTGGTCTATATATAAAGGGTTGTGAGCCCCTACAAGTATGATATCCTCAAAAGTGATCTTCCTTACAAAACTTGACCTACCCTGCAGAAAATTAGAAAATAAAATACTCAAAATTGAAAGAAAATAAGGAAAATAATAGTTCTTTTTTCCATACATCTGACTATCACCCAAAGTATCTTCAATTCTACTTCCTGTTTTATTTTTATCTTCAAGTTTTCACCTTTTTATTCTCAGTTTTAGCAAGTACACCCAAAAATCAGTATTACAATGTTTATCTAATATTTTATTTTGCATATTACTAAACAACTGTTATTTACATGATGTAATCAGAAAATAATGGAATAACTTTGCAAATACCATTCTCCACCCAGATATTAGTTACTCACCTCATATGTCTTGATTCTTGCTCCAGTTTTAGTCCCATTGAAAGTGCAGTTTTTTACATATGCCTCTTCCACTGTCTCATAACTGTTATTTTTTTCAAGGCTGCCAATACTGTTAAATTCATACATGTTTGATGAGATTTGTCAAAGAGAAAAATAATAGAATTTCAATAACAATCAATATTAAAATGAAGGAAACTTTTTATTTGCTCTCTAATTGAAACCATTCCGAAAATTTGTTAAGTCAATTTTAATTTCTTATTTGCTTCAAACTTCTTTCTTTTTTTTTAATAAATTACTAGTACCTTACGACAAAAAGATGAGGGTACACTAGTGTGTCTTGATCAGTTTTGAATCATTTAGTTAAAAGCAAAATAGAAAATTTTAATCAATTAAAGTAAAATGTTAATTTTTCTATGCTGTTTTGATAGAAAAACATATGTTTGATCAAATTTCATGATTTATTTGCACATTTACAAATCCTAAAAGCTAATTAGCACATTGGAGATTGGATAGAGATAAAGCAAGAAACTAAAATACAATTTATACAGACCTTATTCCATGGCCTGGTACACAGGCAATCCCAGTAGCATTGATGTAAGAGGAGCCATTATTGATGGCAATACAGTCATCACCTATTTATAAAGGAAACTTAGTAATTATCACAACTGAAATTTAGTTAAGTACTCAAAGATGAAAACTTGGATTTACCAGTTGCAATATTAGAATATTGTATGAAGATATTTTTTGAATGGGCAATGTCAATCCCATCAGTGTTGGGGCTGTCAGCAGGAGCTAGGAGGTTCAAATGAAATAATGTAGCACCATCGCAACCATCTATGGCTATGTGAGCCATTGCACTATCAACTATGGTCAGATAACTAACACTTAGATCATTGCAAGAATGAAAGCGTAGGGCCTGCATCATCCACATGAAAAATCAGGACATAAGATGTTAAGAATAACTAAACAACAATACTTTGATCTTGCTAGTTATGGAATTAGTTCTTTACGTTAACATTGTGCCAGTGTTACATTCATTTGGAAATGTAGATTTAAAAATCAACTAGGTTCTACAAGCTAAATGTAATTGGAATTTTTTTTAAGAAAGAAAAAGATCAATTTAAAAGCTTCCCAACTTGTAAGGTATTCAAATAATAATTTAAAATATCTCTGGCGTGATTATTACAAATTCTGAGACAAAAAGGTTTAGAATTTTTATACCGCAGGTCGTGGACAATTTGGACATTTCCACCAAAGAGAGCCCTTCCCATTGATTTGTCCTCTTCCATCTATTGTGAGACTATACATGTGAGATTTGAATCCAATCTATTTTATCACTTCCCTATGTGTCCATGGGTGGTGCAACTATCTCCCATTGAAGCTACAAGGAAAGAATAAGAAAATTAGAATTGGATAGATATGTTTCTAGTAAGCTTTACGAGTGATATCACTTTACCTTTTTGCTTTTCTACTATACACCAAGCTTGGGACTCAAGCAATTTATATAATCTAAAATATATTTCTTTAGAAGCTGCCAAATTTAATAGAAAGGGAAGAAAAAGCAAAACCTTTGAGCTTGTATAGTTAGAGACTTAGAGTAAAAGTGAGACATACTCGTAAGTGGTTGGTTGCAGTAGTTAACATACTACGATCTCAGAAACACAGACAAAGTTTGAATCCTAAAGTTACCACTTGAGATGAGGTTTTTAACTATTACGCTCCTGACTAGAAAGAGTGAGAACTTCTCAACTTTTTTTTAACCAAACAAAAGAGTAAAAGTGAGGCATAAAATAACATCATATATACTTGAATATGTATACTTTGAACCTTGCAAGGACCACCCAGTAGTATCGTCTTCAACATGAATGTTTTTCCATTGGTGTATAACCATAGTTGTTGTCCCTTCTGTTGCTATCACACATGTATCCCTCCATGCACTTAAGAATGCCTACCATATCAGTTGAAATAGAAAAGAGTCAAAGACCTTGTAAAGGGTCACTCAACGAGGGATAAAAAAAATTGAAAATTTGCATGGAACCAGTTATCAAACACATACTTTTGAATCATCAGTTATGCCATCTCCAACAGCACCATATTCCATGACATTAAAAGTGTCTTTGGTTCCAACATTCAACCACCCCGCACATAAACTGGGTGGAGCTAAAGCAAGAAGCAAAAAGCAAAATATTAACCCTTGCATGTTCATCAAATTAGGAAAGCCAAATTTCATGAAGTGTGACAGTGAACGAAAGATTTGAAGTGATTTGTGAGACTTGAATTGATTTGTGAATTTAGCAAAGTCTAATGGGGTTTATATTGAAGCTAGATGCACCATTAATGGAAGTTAATTATTCTAGGAAAGGAGATAAAAAAAATTACTAATCATTAAAAATTTTATGGGTTCTTAGCGTATGGGGTCTGATTAGACTCATTCGAATCCTTATTTCTGTTCTTGGAATAATTATAGTAATGTTTTAAATTCGGAAATAAATGAAAACAAATCACTAAAGATTTTATATTTTTTTAGTTATATAGTTATCAAGTTGTGCTTCATCAAGTCCTTATATACGTTTTTTTTAATAATATTTGACTTTCCCCTTTTATGAACAGGATACTTTGCATTCGGAAATAAATAAGCAAAGGACAATCCACTCCCTCGGATCCCAATTGTGAGTTAAGAATAGGATAGTAATACCAAATTGCAATTTATCAGGCTGCTATACTTTTTTCGATTTATATTTATTGCAGGGTGATCCCAAATTTGCTTTACTTCTATGGATGGATGTTTTGTTAAAACTAACCTATACCTCCGGAAAAATCACGGATTTCTTTTATTTTTTACATGTATTTTTCATATTATTCCTTTATTAATTCATAAAGGGATAGGAGAGCCAGCAATTTGACGAAAGTATACATAAAGACTAACTTTAGAAAAATAAAAGTCACATGATATTGCAATAAGAATTATGTATCAAGGAAAAATTATTCAAATGTAAAAAATTAGGTAAAAAATATTAAAGATAAACTAAAATGTGAGACTGTCATGTACCAATTAGTAATATACTGTAACTAGAGTAAAATATGCTTATATGAATTTCACTGATATTTTATTTTTCTATATTTTGCATATATGTGTTTTTTTCACTCTTCCTTCACACTTCTTGCAATATAAATATGATATTTTATATTTATTAGTTGATGAGATTTTCTTTTAGCACACAATCATTAAAGTAAAGTAACATGTAAAAAAGGAAAAATTAAATTAAGGTAGATTGCCAACTAAATGTGACAGTAGTATCCCTTTTCTTCCAAAGCATTCAAGTTTTTCATATGTAACTCTAATTATGAATAAATTTTCAAAAAAAGAAAAGGATGTTCTAAATACTTAAATTACTAACATGTTTGAAATGATCATATGCTAAACTTGTAAACCAAAAAAGCTATTTATATTTTAAATACTATTATTAATCAAAATTTTAAATTTGTTTTAATTAAAAATCTTTTTATAGAGTCACTCAATTTCCGAGGATATAATCGTCCACTCATTTATAAATGGATTTGGAATGACTGCAAGGCATAAACTTGTAATACGAAGTGTAAAATCAACGAATAAATGAGAAAATTAAGTATACGCAAGGGTATAATCATAAAATAGATTTGGAATCACAACAAACATGAAGAATAGCACGATTGGCGCATCAAGTTCCAACTTGAGTCCCAAACTCCCAGCAGAAGCAAGCAACAACTAAACTAATATGGCGCGCGGAAAATAAAATTAAATAGAAATAATTATAAATAAATTAAAATTAGGGACTGTAATGTGTTATTAGAGATAGTTTCATTAGTAAAATATATTGTCGAATTTTAATTCTCAATTTTATAATGGAGAAATTCCGGCAAGGGATTTAGTCCTTCATATTTGGTGCAATACCTTAGTGGCCGCTAGCGTTTTGTCGATTTCTTTTTTCTTTTTTTTTTTCATACAGACAAACTTTAGGTTGAGGGGATGGTGCAAGTTTTGTCCACTGTATTCATCTTACTCCTTGTTCTTGCAAATTTATAGACATTCACTAGTTCTTGCAAATTTTATGTAAGTTGATCCTGAAGAGTGACTCTATAAGTGCCCTCTACCATGGTAGAAAAGGGGTGTCACAACTCCCACTAATGCGCGTTTTTTGTACCTCATGCCAATTTTGTTTCTTTTTCTGAGGGAGTCCTTACTTAGTTTGGGCTTTTGTCCCTTGTGTACTAGATAAAAATGCCTAAATTATAAGAAATTCTCTTTAACTGTGCATTATGGATAGAAAATTTTTTTATACATTAAAATTCATTAACACAATTTCCTAAACTTAGTAAAACGTGCATACTAGTCTATAATGATATCCATTGGGTAGGGTCAACTCGTGAACTCATAAATTTTGATTCAACTCAACTCATAATTGACGGATTGAATTGTATTTGCGAGTTTGGTTATGTTTTAAAATTATCAACCCAGTAATGATGGGTCAGGAATTGTGAGTTAAAATTTTTTTAATCCACACAACCAAACACAACCCCCTACACACAGACATATACATGACGGGTTAAATTGGGTTTACGAGTTTAATTAGATTTTAAAAATCATCAATCCATGATGGATTAGGAATTGTGGGTTGGAATTTTGCAATCCACACAACCCAATGCAAACCCCCCTCCCCCCCCCCCCCCCACACACACACACACACACACACACACACACACATATATATATATAAATCATTGTTTTGATAAAGTTGAATGAAGTAAATATATCTTTTACTTTCATTAGAACATGTATATGTTTAAGACTTATTATACTTAAGACTTATTATATTTAAGACTTTTTCTTATGTTTAAGGCTTGTTATGTTTAAGTCTTTAGTTTGTTTTAAAACTTATTAAAAACTTGGTATGTTAGTTTTTGTTGAAATATGTTATGATATATAATAAATTTACAATTTCATCTTAATTTCAGTATTTATTTTAACATATAAATTTTTTTTTAATACATGTTGGACTTATGGGTTTAACACAACCTAACCCACTATTTTGATGGACTTGTTGAGTTGGGTTTTGAAAAAAAAAAATTTAACTCAACCCAACCTAACCCATTACTTTGATGAGCAGGTTGGGTACAAAAATATGTCAAATCTAACTCACTTACACCCTTATTAATGTAAACTGAATCCCTATATATGTGCAGGTAGCCTCTCCTTGTAGTGAATCGATATGTGATTTGGTAAATTTAAGAAATCGTATTGGTGATTTTTAAAATAAAGGAGATTTTTTATAAATGACACATAATTAGAAGGAGCTTCTTATAATTTAACTAAAAAAAAATTCAAATAATGTGGTTACTAAGTCTAATTTAATAAATTTTTATAACTTTGTTGGTTAGATAATTTAATAAAATTAGTTATAGTCTAATTTAATTGAGTACTGTTAAATGGCACCCGTAGGGGGAGGGGGTGGGGTGTACCTCCCTACTCCCTGTCCCTGCCATTAACTTTCTCTCTGATCCCCGTCCTCAATCCCTGCCATGAGGAGGTTTTTTATCTTGTCTCCATTTCTTGAATCACTGCAAATCCCTGCAGAGACCCCAAAATGTTCAAAAAAAAAAAAAGAACAGAACCTCCGCACAAAGCACGGATGGCAATGACAGACAGTGGGTCACAGGCAGTGCTGCACGAACAAAGCACTCTCCCTCGTAGGCACAGATCCCCTCCATTGGTGTAGTAGTGCTTGACCAGATACCCTCTGTACCATAGCAGAAGCGCATAACTGTAGAAAACCATAAAGTCGCTCACAATCGCATTCCCTTTCCGAATCCACTTTCGTAGCCAATCTTCCAGGCGATCTTCAACACAGAAGAGTAGCCTTGCAATGACTGAGTCTAGCCAGCGAAAGCCAATACTACTCGAATTTGAACAACCATATGCAATTTGGCTCAAAATGAACAACACCCAGATGCGCAGAAGTGTGAGCCTAATTTATTAAGCGCATGATAGGAAGGTCTTAGGTTAAAATGTTTTGGTTAGGTCCCCTTTGCCCTCATTAGTATGTACATAGTTATTACTCTTCTAGTTGCTTCATTGTCTACTGGATTCAGAGAGCAGTAAGTCGCAAAAAAAGAACAAGACTCTCTATACTTGCAGGTCTGTTGATCAGCTACTATAATAGGGCATTAAAATCAGATCATCGACAAGTTAGATTTAAATACTGTGTTATATTATCATACAATCCCTGTATCTTATTTCTTACATTTGGTACCAGAGCCTATATTGTATGCTTTTAAGACTTATTTTTATGATTATTGGGCATGATTATGTGTGTTAATTGTGGATTTTTATTCATTTTTTATTCACACTTCTGGCTTAAAATTGGATAAAAATTTGTAAAAATTTTCACCCAATTCCTTCGGGCTATTGTAGTTCTGAATGCAAAGAATCCATAGACACTGTGTTACATTCTCTGTAGAGAGAGAATTTGAAGGTCTAAATTTTAAGATCTAAAACTGTTAGGGCTTCAAAAAATTGTAAAATTTCTCCATAAATCCATGGTTAATCCTAAAATTTCATGAGGATTAATATTAAACATGATCAAAACATTAAAACCCCTATGAAAGTCATGCAAAAAGTGGAGAAAACAAGTTCCAAAATGTTAAAAAATTCAATTTCACCGCTGACGGCACTAGTTCGGAGTCAAAGATTCTATTTTTGAACCAAATCTTCAATTTTTTGGGTCAGATGTGATGGGGATTTAAATTGAAAATGATCTAGAACTGATTTGGAAGAAAATCGCGTTAAAAATGTATCAAATGGAGCTTCTTTGTCAAGTTCCATGGTGGAATGTGGGATGAACAACCTCCAGCCAAGTCTGGGATGTTGAAAATATTAAATAATTAAATAATTTTAATTAATTTCTAGCTTAATTTTCTCTCTAAAATGTATCAAAAAAATTTTATTTAATGTTTTGGATTTAAATATAGTGTATACTCTCCCTAATTTATTTCCTAAAATTTTATACTCTCAGCTTGTGTGTATGTATCATTTTTCTATGTCTTTTTGAACTATATAAATGCAAAACTGTTTTGAAATGCTATTATATTCCTTCTCCATGATCAATGAAGGTGTTTTAATTTTGTTTCGCCTCCATTTGTACTGTAATGATTTTTTGTGGGCATTTAAATTGATTCCTTTATGAGAAATTTTCATTGATTGGTATGGGTGATTATCACCAAAGTAGGGTTACTTGTATTAATTTGTGAAATTTTTTCATAAACTAGGAAATGTTTCTAGTTAACACATATGATTTCCTGCCCAAAGGGAGTTATTGTGTGTTTTAATTAGAAACCTAATTTAGATTATGTTATTGGAGAATTCATTGGCCTAGGAGATCTATCTGCCCAAAGGAGATAGGTTTTCAAAGCTGGTGTGCTCTCAATAATTAACTCATCTATGAGGTTCTAATTTTTGGTTACATACTCTGCCTAAAGGGGAGTATGTGATTTTATGCTAGCCTTTTTATAAACTCATCTGTGAGGTTCTAATTTCTGGTTACATGCTCTGCCCAAAGGGTAGTGTGTGATTTTATGTTGGCCTCTCTATTAATGTTTATTATATTTTGAAGCTATTTTTTTTTCTAATGTCCTTTTACTTTGTCTAATGCATTCCTGTTTTATCTTACACAGTTACTTTTCCATGAACAATTCTACTAAATTTATTCAAATCTTGACTGAATCAAATTTTAAGAAATGGAAGCAAGATAAAGATTTTTCCTTAGGAATTGTTGATCTTGATATGGCACTCCGAGAGGATAAGCCTAAGTTACCCGAAGAAGGTGCTACTACTAAGCAACGAGAGCTTTTGGCTAAATGGGAGAGATATAATTAATAGACTTAGTCTGATTGCTATCAAGGGGACCATTTCTGAGCATTTGCTGAGTGGATTACCAGAGACCACTAATGCTAAAGAATTCCTTACTGATATAGGACAGAGATACTAGGTACCTGATAATGATGAGTCCGAGTATCTAATGCGAGAACTAACCTCTATGAGGTATGACAATGTTGGGGGTGTGAGAGAATTCATTCTGATGATGGTTCACATCCAAACTAAGCTGAAAGCACTTGATATTAACTTATCTGATTCTTTTATCGTTCCAAATGCATTGAATTCCTTGCCTCCTGAATTCTCTCAGATCAAGACTGCCTATAATTGCATAAATGAAAAATGGACATTGAATGACCTAATCACTAAATGTGTAGCTAAGAAGAAAAACTCAAGAAAGAAAAGAGCAATTTGGCCCTTCTAACTTTTCATTCAAAACCCTATTATGACAAGGGTTCTAGTTCTCATAAAAAGAGTAAACCTGCTGCTACTGATATAAGTTAGAATACCAAAAGGCATGGTAACGGTCAGAATCGCGATGTAGGAGGTCCTAAATCCACTACCACCAAGAGGAGTCCCTAGTGTTTCTTCTGTAAGACGAAGGGGCAAAAGAGGAAAGACTGTCATAGATTCAACGCTTGGATAGCAAATAAACAAAATTCTGGAGGTAAATCCTTTGCTTTTGTGTGTTTTACAACTAACTTAGTCGATGTCCCTATTAATTCTTAGTGGCTTGATAATGGTTCTACTACTCATGTTGCTGTCTCTTAACAGAGGTTCACAAACCTGAGGAAACCCAGTCTAAGGGAAAGCAAGCTAAGAGTGAGAAATGATTTGAAAGTTGCTATTGAGTCCGTTGGTGATGTCAGGCTATGTCTTAACACTAGACTTGAGATTGTCTTATATGACACTTTCTTAGTACCTTCATTTCAAAGGAATTTAGTTTTAGTTTCTTGTTTGGACAAATTTGGTTATCAATTTACTTTTGGCAATAGAAAAATAAATGTATTATTGAATTATCAAATTATTGGTTGTGGTTTTTTGATGGATGAATTAAATAAATTATCTTTGACTTTTGACATCCCATCTACTTCCTATAATATTGAGAGTGTTGTTACTCAAAGGTCTAAAATTAAAGAAAAATCCTCACTATTGTGGCATAAATGCTAAGGTCACATTTCTAGGGAAAGGGTTAATTGATTAATTAAAGAAGAAATTTTGCCATCCCTAGATTTTAGTGACTTAGGAATTTGTGTAGACTGCATTAGAGGTAAATTCACTAAGTCCAAAAAGAAAGATGCAACTAGAAGTTCTAGTCTCCTTGAGATCATCCACATAAACATCAGTGGACCTTACTCTCTTACTATTTGAGGTAACAAATTGTTATCACTTTCGTTGATGACTATTCTCGATTTGGCTATGTTTATTTGAGTAAAGAAAAATCTGAGGCTCTTGATAAATTCAAAATTTTTAAAGCTGAAGTTGAAAAACAATTAAGGAAAGTCATCAAGATATTGAGATATGACCATGGTGGTGAGTATTATGGTAGATATGATGTTGTTGGGCAACACATTGCAAGATTGTAGAATTGTTCTACAATATACCATGGCTGGTAGTCCTGAACAAAATAGTGTGGCCGAAAGGCAGAATTGCACAATAAAAGACATGACGGGAGCACGATGAGTAGGTTTAACATGCCGAAATTTTTATGGGGTGAAGCTTTAAAGATTGCTCTTTATATTCTTAACCGAGTCCCCATTAAATTTGTTCCAAAAACACCTTTTTAGCTTTGGACTAGTAGAAAACCTAACTTGAATCATCTCAGTGTTTGAGGTTGCCCTGCAGAAGTGAGAACACATAATCTCTTAGAGAAAAAGATAGACCCCAAGACTAGTCGTTATTTTTTCGTTGGATATCCAGACCATGCAAAAGGATATAGGTTCTATTGTCTTATTAGAGGTACAAAAATTGTGGAGTCTTTGAATGCGAAATTTTTGGAACTTGATGTAGCTGATTCTATTACAGCTCTTGTAGAGTCAGTTACAGATGTGGACAAGACTACTATTTTGTCCTTTCCTGTGTTTGATAATTGCATTTTCCTTATCACTACTGATAAAGTTGATGCTCTTGTTGAAAATGCCATTGATCATCTTACTTTGGTTGTTGATATGGAACCTCCTGCTCCGATTCCTGGTTTGGTTGTTAATCCGCAACCTGTTGAGCCTGTTGTGCAAATGCCAGTGAGGAGATCAATTAGACATAGATGGCCTACTATTTCTGATGATTTCATGGTATGTCTAAGCGAGGATATGTATGATATTGGAGATATAATTGGACCCACATAATTTTCAGGATGCCGTTTCCTGTGTTCAATCGGATATATGGATGAGTACTATGCGTGATAAAATGAAATCAATGGTTGAAAATAATGTATGGGAACTTGCTGAATTGCCTAAAAATTGTAAACCTATTGGTTGCAAATGGATTTTCAAAACAAAGAAAGATTCTAAGGGAAACATTGAGTGGTATAAAGCTAGGCTTGTGGCAAAGGGTTTTACATAGAAAGAAGGTATTGATTTTACTGAAACTTTCTTCCCAATTTCATCTAAAGATTCTTTCAGAATAATTATGGCTTTAGTAGCTCATTTTGATATGGAGTTGCATCAAATGGATGTCAAAATGGCTTTTCTGAATGGTGATCTTAGTGAGACAGTATATATAAAACAACCAGAGGGTTTTCAAGAAAGTGAGAGTGAACACCTAATATGCAAATTGAATAAGTCCATTTATGATTTAAAACAGGCCTCTAGACAATAGTATTTGAAATTTGATGAAGTAGTGACTTCCTTGGGTTTCGAGGAAAATAAAGTTGATCAATGTATATACGTCAAGGTCAACGGGAGTAGGATCATCTTTCTCGTTTTGTATGTCGATGACATTCTGCTTGCTTCCAATGACCGTACCCTACTTCATGAGACCAAACAGATGTTAATAAAATTCTTTGATATGAAAGATCTTGGTGAAACTTCTTTTGTGTTGGGAATTGAAATCCACAGGGATGGATCTTGTTGTCTGCTTGGACTGTCACAGATCGCTTACATAAGTTGAGTTCTAGAGAGATTTAATATGCAAAATTGCAAACCAAGTGATGTTCCAATATCAAAGGTGACAAATTCAATAAGAATCAATGTCCCAAACATGAACTTGAAAAAGACCAAATGAAAGATAAACCGTATGCTAGTGCACTGGGGAACTTGATATGTGCACAGTTTGCACTACACTCTATATTACTTTCATAGTTATTGTTAGGAGTAAATATTAATCTAACCCTAACAATAATCATTTCAATCTAACCCTAGTAATGACCATTTGGTAGCTGCTAAGAAAGTGATAAGGTATTTGTAGAAAACTAAAGATTACATGCTTGTGTATAGGAGAGTCGACAACTTAGAGATGGTAAGATATATCAACTCAGACCTTGCTGGGTGCCCTGATGACAAGAAGTCAACCTCCGAGATATGGTTTTATGTTGGTTGGTGATGTGATTTCTTGAAAAAGTGAAAAGCAAACTTTGGTTACCTCTTCTATATGCAAGCTGAATTTGTTGCATTTTATGCTACTGCAACTTAAGTTGTTTAGTTGAGAAACTTGGTGATAGATCTTCGTATTGTTGACTCTGTTACTAGATCTTTGAAAATTTACTATGATAATAGCACTGTTGTGTTTTTCACTAAGAATAACAAGACGTCCAGTGGTTCTAAACACTTGAAGTTGAATTATTTGACTATCAAAGATCTTGTGAAGAACAAAGACGTTATTGTTGAGCACATTAATGCAGATTCAAAGCTTGCTGATCCATTAACCAAAGGTCTTTAGTTTATTGTCTTTAAGTGGCATGTTGAGAATACGGGCATTTTGAATTCCTTTGATGTGCTAAGTTAGTGGGAGCTCTTTATAATTTTATTTTATTGTATTATACTTATCATGCTTAATCTGTTATTTTTGTATGGCTGATGAGTATTATTTCATTTTTATGCAATTGATTATGCATTTATTTCAATTGTTATAATGTGTACGCTTTTCAATTGCAAATTTTATGAGAAACTTGGTGTCATTTGGATCTCTGTGTTTCTTGATTGACACCAATTATGATTTTTGAAACATGATAGTTCTTCAAGAACTATGCAATTTCTCTTACTTTAAAAGCATGTTATGAAGAGAAATTATAAGGACTAAAAATAAAATAGCATTACCCTTATTTTTGGATTATTTTGAATGATATTTTCTTGCCACACTCCACATTAATGGCTGATTGACAAGTTAGTAACATTTGTGACCATGGATTGGTCTTGTATCAGTAATGGATATATTGATTACCATGATTCAATGTTATTTGATCTTTAATTGGATAGAGTCAAACTTAGGTGTTGCATCTTGGATCACAATTTTTAAAAGGGTAAAATATAATTATCATGTATCACAAAAGCTTAAACTGTTAGGTGAAACCATATGAATGGTTTAATATTTAACACGCTCTCTCACGCAAGAGCCCTTTGGCCTTGAAGTGTGAACAATGCACAGGCCCACCTTACCTTATACTGAAATTTAACTTAATTGTGAAGAATGGGGGTGGCAAGGATCGAACTCCTAACCCCTTGGTCGTAAAAGATCTGATACCATGTAAAGGCTAAGCGTTTGAAGAGAATGGATGATTGTATTATACACCTCTAAAGTTTGCCTCGATATCAAATTATCTCCTGATATTTTTTTGTCTCACTAAAACTCCCAGAACTTTGGTTTGATTTAAAATCGTTAATTTTGCTATTAAATAAAATGAAAGTCACCTCTACGTACACACCATGTGGCCCATGTGTGCATCACGTAACCATTTAGTTAAAAAATCTTATGGGGTAAAATGTAATTTCTACCTCCTGAAGTTTATCTCTATATCAAATTACCTTCTGAATTTTTTTTATTTCACTAAACCCCTTTGAAGTTTTGTTTAACCTGAAACTAAATGTTAACCTCCATTTCATTTAATAAAAAAATTAACGTTTTCAAAATTGACCAAAGTTTATGAGAGTTTAGTAAGACAAAAAAAACTTCAGGGGTAATTTGATATTAGGATAAATTTCGATGGTATAAATTGTATTTTACCCTTTTTAAAATGTGACCACATTGTAAAATAAGTTATATTAGTTTGAAAGTCATTTTTAAATAAATGCTTTTCAAAATAAAATTAGACAATTAATTTTGCTCAAGTGAGAGAATGTTAGAATAATCTAACTATATCTTGTGAGTTAAAATTAATTGGTATTTTGATTTACAAAAAACTGAATAATGATGTGATTCTTTTAAGATGCATAAAGCCCAATAATTAATGATCCATCTAAATGGTCTTAAAATACCTAATTAAGTTAATGTGAATTATGAAACGTGGGCCTAACCTAATAAGCCCATGATAAGAAGGCCCTAGGTTAAAATGTTTTAGCTAAGTCCCCTTTGCCCTCACTAGTACATACATAGTCGTCACTCTCTCAGTTATCTCATTGTCTACTAGATTCAAAAAGTAGTGAGTTGCAGAGGAAAATTAAGCCTTTCTGTACTTACAGGTTTGTAAATCAGCCACTAAGGACTATTGGGCATTGAAATCATGTCATCGACAGGTCAGATTTAAATATTGTGTTCTATTATCATACAATTCATGTATCTTATAACTTACATAATTTGCTAGTAAAAAAATTAAAATATAGGGAAGACTTACAGTTAAAAAAGAATAAATTTAAAGAGAATATTTTTAAAAATATATATATATTTGAAAAATGACTAGTCAAGAAAATCTGGAAAAAAAAAGACTCCTTTAGAGTTTACCTCAAATAGTTGGGCTCCATAATATATATAGATTTAGTTAAGAAAAAAAAAAAGAAGGAGAGACTAAGAACAACAACAACAAAAAAAAAAAACAAACAAATAATGTTTGGAGGCTTAAGGATTTTAAGTTCAGTTCCAGGACACAAGCACTATCTCTTCTAGTACCATCTTCAGATAAGACTACGAACTACAATGGGGCATTGTAATCTTGTGAAGACAAAAATTGAGAGACACATCAGCCTATGAGTTGTAGTATTATTATAAAAAAAAATAAAGCAAAAGTTAGATAGAAAGTGGAATCGAGAAATAAAAGAAAGAATAAATTCTTAATTTAGTTTTGTAAATATTGTGTTGATATTATTTTAATTCTTAAAATAATGTCAACATCAATTTTATCCTTGAATCATAAAAGGTGACATTACTTTAGTCATCTAAAAATATTAATATCAATTTATTCTCTCAATCATTAAAAAATGTTATCAATTTATTTTTTATGTTATGCAAAATTAACATCAATTTAATTTCTCAATCGTAAAAATTGATATCAATTTAATCTTTATTCGTATACAGAAGAACGATTTTGATATCACATTTCATAATTCAAGAGTTATATTAATGTCGATATTCTTAAAGAAACTAAAATAATATCGATACAATATTTGAAGGAATAATTAGGAATTTATGTTAAAAGAAACGAACCATAACTTGAATTGGAATGGAGTCAAAAGTGGCTAAAAGTGGAATACCAAGATCAAAGCTAATAATTAAACAAACAAAAGACCAACCAAGAGCCCGTTTGGATCCACTATTTTTTTCAAAGAAAATAACTTTTTTTAAAACATATTTAGAAGTGTGTTTGGATGCAGCTTTTAAAAAAAGTAAAAGTAAAAAAAAGTTAATTTACCTCTTTTTTTGAAACCAATGATATATCTAATTTCTAAAAAAAATAAAAAAGAGAATAATTTTTAATAAAATTTTCAGATAAAATATCCTTTATTTTTATTACAATTTACATTTCATATCATCTTTATTTACTCGTAACTAATTGAAAGTCCAATAGTTACGCAAAAGAGCTACACCATTGGAGTGCTGCACCATAGGACAGAATTTTTTTTTTAATTTTAATCATTAACATAGTAACGCAGCTTGATCTGATGGTTATCAAAGTAATGCTTCTGAAAATAGTTTTTTTGCGTACAGTCCAATTTTATATTGTAGCAACGTAGCTGCTTTTCTTTTCTTTTTTTTTTTCAGCTACTATTTTTCTTTTCTAATCATCTTCGTAGCTGCTGTTTTAGAGTAATATAAAATGGCTATTGGCCATGAGCCTACTACATTATAATTTAACAATTAATCTTTATGTATGTGGTTTGGATCAATATAGCCACTTCAACATTTACAACATATGAGTTTGTGTTTGTTTAATCAATATTGTATAAAAGGGTTGAAAATCAACAGGATACAATATTTGTTTTTAGATGTCCTTGTCAATAATATTACTATTAAAAAGTGTTTCTATTATTTTTTTATCAAAACAAACTTAAAATTTTTTTTATTATTTAAAAGTAATGTTTCTATTATTTTTTATCAAAACAAACTTAAAATTTTATTATTATTTAAAAGTATTACTTAAATATTATATCCAAATACAAAATTATTTTTTCTTAAAAATTTTTTACTAAAAATGTATACCTAAAAAATACTTTTTTTTTTAAGTTTATCCAAACAAGTTCCAAATTTATAAGAACTGAATGGAAATTGTAAGTGTGAGCAGCGAAAAGGGTCTCTTCCTTTTATTTATTTATTTATTTGTTTGGTGTTTTCTTCCATGTTTCTCGCTGGTGACTTCTCCTGTTTTCCCCTCTTTTTTCTCTCTTTTCATCTCTCAATCGATTGCTTTCCCCTAAACCCTTTAGAAATCTCTCCCCCGTGCACTCTCACTCCCTCCTCTTTCAATGGTTTCTTCTTTATTACTCTCCCAAAAACCTTCCTCTTAATATTCTCTGTTTTCTTTTTAATCCTCCAAAAATCACCTCTTTTTTTTTCCTTTCCTTCGTCAATGTCATGCAATCAAAATCCCATGACACATGCTAAAATCATCATGTAAAAAAAACCTATCAATCAATATTTATGGAGATAAAAGAGTGTGAGTGAATGAGAAATTGAATTTGGAGAGTGAATTAAGGGAAAAAATTTAAACTTTTTAAAATTAAAATTTTATCACATGTTTTAAAATTATTTTCACTTGGAGTTAAGGTTATATTTTGACTTGCACCATTCTTTTCATATTTATGGATCGATAGATTGAAACTTTCACTTGGAGACAATTTACAGTTCGTCAAAGAAAACTAAAATTTAATGGGTTACAGAATGATTTCAAACATTACAGATCACAATTTTAGAACATCATTTGAAAGCCAATGAAAAATAATTGCAACATGAATAGAATCTATTATCTATTATATATTATTAATAGGACTGTCTTTAATGTTACATGATAGTCTCACATTTTAATTCACTCTTAAATTTTTCTGCTTAATTTTTGGTACTTGAATAATTTTTTTTATTGAGTAATTTTCATTGAAATGTCTCGTGACTTTTGTTTTTGTAAAGTTATTTTCTATGTGTGCTTTGTTTAAATCATCATTGCTATTACTAAAGATTAGGGAACATTAAATATAACTAAAAGAATAAGTCAATTTTCTAATTATTTTTATTTTTATTATTAGTGCTATTTTCATGGAAAAAATGATTATGTTATGAATATTTTTCTTAAAAATATATATCAAATTCAAGATTACTTGTTCAATGCTAATAATAAAAAAACTTATTTATTTATGATTAACAAAATATTGAATTATATTCATATTATTAAGTGAAATATTGTAATACTCAATTAAAAGATTACAATTTAAGATGTTTATTTATTATTGTTATTAAAAGTTTTTATTTTAGTTGGAAGAAGGATATTCTTTTAATGGTGTCTTTTTTTTTCTAAATATTTCCATTTTTTTTTACCATAACTAAAATGACATGATAAAAATAGCATAAAAATTAAACACAAAAACGCAATACTTATACCCACTCTTATTTTCAAGAAACTATTATTAAATATTTTTACATATTATATTTTTTATATATTATAATTTAAAAACATCTTGCATCTATCTAGTTTTAAAAAACAAAAGGAGACATAAAATATATAACATCCCTATTTAAGTAAATATAAATTATAAAATTCATAAATTAGTTTTAAATTTTATTTTATTATTTATCATTAGTAAATGTTTTATTTAATTTTTAGTATTTTTATTTTATGATTTAAATAAAATAAGACAGTGAAAATTATCAAAGATGAATTAGAAATAGTTGAAATACGTCAATGAATAATAAAAATTATACAGTGACAATTTAGTAATTTTGAAGTTACAAATGAAGGCATTTTTGTCCAGTGAAAAATTTAAACACAAAAATTAATCAAATTTATTAATTAGTATCTAAACATTTATTAATTAAAATAGGTGAAATTAGCATATTTTAACCCAATTAAAATGTGACATCTAGGGAGGTTTACATGGGCAAATCTATAATGGGCCAAGAATGACCAATGGAGTCATAGCAAGTGGCAAAATCTAATTGGTTAGGAAAAATAATTGCTGTTTAGTTAGAGTAACTAAACTAGTTGCTATTTAGTTCATTCCATTTAGTTCCTATCTAACTAACCAAGTTACAAACTAGCTAAGAGTCATGATTATGTGAATGAACATAACCAAAAGCAAGGCCTTTGTTTGGTGGCCTAACAAGACAAAGCAATTAAAAAATTAATAAAACCAAATTAACTAATTCCCTATTAGTCACATAACCCCACAGCCAAGCCAAGTGAAAAGGAGAAAGAAAAGGAAAAAAAAGAAAAAGGAAGAGCAACCATAGCCACAGCCAACAGGAAGAGAGGGAAGAAGAGAAGAAGAAAGGAGGAGGAAAGAAGGAAAACAAGCTAAAATCACCACTAAACTTTAACTTCAATAGGTAGGGAACTCAAAACCATTCTTTTTCTTCTCTAAACTCATAGTTTCATGGTGGTTGGTTCTCTTGAATTCATGGATCTCTCTCTCTCTTGAGTTTTTGGTTTAGCTATGGATGATTTGGGGCAAGATGAACCATTTTCATGAAGTTTGTACGCCCACTTTCAAGTGGGAGATGATGTTTTTTCAAGTAGCCATAGTTAGGGTTTTGATATATATTTCTCCTATGGTGTGATCTAGAAGATTATTTGTAATTATGAGTTTTATCGTGTAAGTTAAGCTTATTTTCTACATGAATATTGTAGAAATTATGCCTTTTGGTGGCCATAGAATTCAAGGCCAAGTAGGGTTTCCTATTGAAGGATTTTATTTTTCTTGCTTTAATTTTAGTTTTGGTAAAAATGAGTCATTTTAAGGATTCCATGACGTGTAGACACTTTAATAAGTCTTACTATCCTATTTATATTTTTAAAGTGAGGTGGGTCACTTTATGTAATTCATGGCCAAGAAGATTTTGGGGATATTATTTGTTGAATTTGATATTAGGAGACTAACTGGGTGATTTTAAATATGAAACTAGGTAAAAATTACACTTAGATGAAGATATGGAATTTGGCAACCTATTTAACACTCACAGCCAAGATGGCTTCAATGGGTTTGTATTTGGTTTAATTATGTGTATGTTAGAGTTTTAGAGTATGAAGAGGTTTAGATGAAATTCAAGTGAAATTAAGAATTAAAAACCTATATGTGATAGACTCTAAGTCAAGGCCATCCTAGGGTCAATTGGCAGTAATATAGCTTAATAGAAACTTTAGTGAATTTTGAGAAACTTTAAAGTAAGCTTGATGCAGGTTAAGTCAAAGCATGAAAATTAGGTTCCTAGCACCCTAAACATAGCCACAGCCTTGAGTGGTTATAGTAAATATAAATGCCAAACCATGTAGTCTTGAGGAGATTGTGTGTTTGTGGGAACTTTTGATGCGTTTAAATGAGTAAAAGTGAAGTAGAAACCCTAAGAAATCTTAGGGAGAAACACGGCCACACTAACAGAAGAAAAGGCATGGATTGCTTTCATATGAACCATTGGGTTATGGACACACTAAATTTACAAAGTAGTGAATTTGAGGTAAATTAGATATTTATCCTCTCACATGATGTTTCATGAAAGTGTTAAGTGCCTTCAAATCACTCTTAAATTTATTTCATACTCACTTTAATTAAAGAAAAGAAATAAGTTAAGCTTAGATATAATCCTCTACAGAAAGAAAATGAAATTGAGGTGATCCGTAAAAATTATAAAAGAGTTTCTAATAAAATGTCATGGTAGAAGTTCATGAGAAGTCTTACATGTGTTTAGGGCTACATTGTGGATAGGTCCACCAAAGGTATGGATAGTGGAGTAAAATTCACTAGTGTAAATATGGAATGGTCACTCTAGTTTAGGGGACGCCCTATGTCAGGGAGAATTCTCAACAGATAAAGTTTTGGACCATTTAGGTAAAGAGAAATAAAAAGGGGTTAAGCCTTAATTTAAACTTTGTGAGCATGTAATAAAGAGTAAAGTTTTATGGAACTGTGCTTTCCATATTTAATACAGCTGGAAATGCTATGAAATTTCAATTTTTATTTTTATATATATGAGTACCTACTGAGAATTATATTTCTCACTCTTATAAATTGTGGTATTTTCAGAGCCTCCTGCCGAAGACAAAAGATGAGAGTTTTCATGTTTCTGCATATTGATGTGGACTTAGTTTACTCCCCATATGAGGACCAGTTTATTTTGATTATTTAATCTGTTAATTATAGATGATTTTTGCAAAACTAACTTAGGATGTAATATGTATTTGTAGTGTGCTAACCTTGGATTTCTTTCCTGCATGGCCTAGTAAGGCTAAGTAGTTTTTTTTTTTATGTGCATATGTACATAGTCTGGAATGCAGGCGAAAATCCCTGGTTAACAAGCTTTTGGATGTGCAAACAACTATATATATATATATGGGAATGTATGACGTTATGTTTCATGTTATATTTAAATGTAGTAAAATAATAACATTTTAGTTCTACGTTTGTTTCGCGTATGGTTGAAGTTTATATGCAATTACGTGTAGAAAAATTAGAATTTATTGGATGATATAATTAAATATAAGTTTAGAAAGTCTTAAGAGAATTTTAGACATGCAATGTTTTAATTGGAACAAATTTATTTTTATGATAAATCTCACGAAACCAGATATTTTTATACTCCAGAATGGTTCTTTTATTACATGAATAAAGTTTTATGAGTCAATATTAAATCCTGAATCTTTTATATGTGACTGAAAATTTTATTCCTTAAAAATAATTAAATATTGACACGTAATTGCATAAATAATACATTAAATAAATTAAGAAATTCTATTAATAAAATAGACATGTAATCATAATTTAAACAATTAAATTAATTAATAAATTAACTTGAATTTTTATTCTACTCACTATCTCTAACACGTAATACAATGCTATACTAGATAGGGTGCTACAAAATAACCTAGTAACTTTGTTTTCACCGAAAATGATTTAAAAAATTATCATCCAAATTTTTATTTATTTATGGTGTGTACTCAGGTCAGGAGTACACTATTCAATATGATGACTAAAACTTTCAAGTAGATATAACTTGTCACATTGTTGGGAGTACTAGGGTTTGGGCTCCAATTGCTTAAAGAGAAGGAAGGGGGAGGGAGAGTTTGCTTTTTCAACCTTGGATCATCAGCATTACCACTAGGTAATCCTTCATCGCTACTCATATGGATTGAATAACTCTTAACTTAATTATGAAATTTGTGGATGTGGTCTGACTAGTTTTTGGTCTTCAGTATCTTACAAGTTGCTACAGTGAGGGGGTTGGATTGAGGCTCACGAGAGAAAGGTAAAGCTGTCAATATGAGTCAGTCCACTCCATTGGCCTTGACCCACAAAGTCCTGACCTATGTGGGTAGGTTTGAAAAGCCCACATCTTAACTTGGCTAAAATTAGGCCTAGTCTACATGAGTCAAGGTCAGCCCATGAGTCAGCTTACTAGTAATTAATTTTTTTAAAAAATTTTGTAATTAAAATTAAAATTACAATATCTAGAGAGAGAAAATTTTTTAGAAAAATGAAATTTTCTTAGAAAAATTAAATTTAATCTTTTGCAATTTTAGGAGAGAGAAAATTTTTCTAAGAAAATGAAATTTAGTCTCTTACAATATTTAGAGAGAGAAAAGTATTCTAAGAAAATAAAATTTTCTCAAGAAAATGAAATTTAGTCTCTTGAAATATTTAGATAGAGAAAATTTTTCTAGGAAAATGAAAAAAATGAAATTTAGTCTCTCACAATATTTAGAGAGAGAAAATATTTTCAGGAAAATGAAATTTTTCCATGAAAATGATATTTAGTCTCATGCAATATTTAGAGAGAGAATACTTTTCCAAAAAATAAAATTTTATCAGGAAAATGATATTTTCCCAGTAAAATAAAATTTAGTCTTCTGTAATATATAAAGAGAAAATATTTTTTCAGGAAAATAAAATTTTCTCGAGAAAAATGAAATTTAGTCTCTTGCAATATTTAGATAGAGAAAATTTTCTCAAGAAAATAAAATTTTCTTAGGAAAATGTAATTTAGTCTCTTATAGTATTTAGACAGAAAATTTTTTCAAGAAAATAAATTTTTTTAGGAAAATGAAATTTAATAAAAAAAATTTAGGAAAATGAAATTTAGTCCCTTTGCAATATTTAGAGAGAGAAAATTTTTGTGAGAAACTAAAATTTTATCAAGAAAATAAAATTTAATCTCTTACAATATATAAATAAATTTTAAGGAAATTATTAAATTTTTGGGATATGGCAACATTTAATACAATATTTAATCACTTAGATGAAGAAATGGGATTTGGCAACCTAATTAACACTCACGGCCAAGATGGCTTAAATGGGTTCGTATTTGGTTTAATTATGTGTATGTTAGAGTTTTAGAGAATGAAGAGGTTTAGATGAAATTCAAGTGGAATTAAACACTAAAACCTATATGTGATAGTCCCTATGTCACGGCCATACTAGGGTCAATAGGCAGTAATATGGGTTAATAGAAACTTTAGTGAATTTTGAGAAACTTTAAAGTAAGCTTGATGCAGGTTAAGTCAAAGCATGAAAATTAGGTTCCTAGCACCCTAAACATAGCCACGTCCTTGAGTGGTTATAGTAAATATAAATGCCAAACCATGTAGTCTTGAGGAGATTGTGTGTTTGTGGGAACTTTTGATGCATTTAAATGGGGAAAAGTGAAGTAGAAACCTAAGAAATCTTAGGGGGAAACACGGCCACACTAAGAGAAGAAAAGGCATGGATTGCTTTCATATGAACCACTGGTTATGGACATGCTAAATTTGCTAAGGAGTGAATTCGAGGTAAATTAGAGATTTATCCTTTCACATGATGTTCATGAAAGTGTTAAGTGCCTTCAATTCACTCTTAAATTTATTATATGCTCACTTTAATTAAAGAGACAAAAATAAGCTAAGCTTGGATATAATCCTCTAGAGAAAGAAAATGAAATTGAGGTAATTTGTAAAGATTAGAAAAGAGTTTCTAACAAAATGTTATGAAAGAAGTCCATAAGAAGTCCTACATGTGTTTAGGTCCACATTGTGGGTAGGTCTACCAAAAGTGTGGATAGTGGAGTGAAATCCACTAGTGCACAAATTGAATGACCACTTTAGTTTAGGGGACATTCTATGTTAAGGAAGAATTCTCAACAGATAAAGTTTTAGACCTATGTATGCAAATAGAAATAAAAAGGGGTTAAGCCCTAATTTAAACTTAGTGAGCATGTAATAAAGAGTAGAGTTTTTTGGTTTTTTGGAACTGTGTTTTTTATATTTAATACAGCTGGAAATGCTATGAAATGTCTATTCTTATTTTTATATGTCTGAGTGCCTACTGAAAAATTATATTTCTCACTCCTATAAATTATGGTATTTCCAGAGCCTCCTGCTAAAGACAGAAGATGAAAGTTTTCGTGTTTCCGTATATTGATGTGGACTTGGTTTACTCCCTAGAGGATGACCAGTTTATTTTAGTTATTCAATCTGTTAATTATAATGGTTTGTGTAAAACTAACTTAGGATGTAATATGTATTTATAGTGTTCTAACCCTGGATTTCTTTCCTGCGTGGCCTAGTAAAGCTAAGTAGTTTTTTTTTTTTTATGTGTATATGTACATAATCTGGAATGCATGCAGAAATCCCAAGTTAACAAGCTTTTGGATGTGCAAACAATTATATATATATATATATATATATATATATATATATATATATATATATATATATATATATATATAGGAATGTGTGACGTTATGTTTGATGATATATTTAATCGTAGTAAAATAATAAAGTTTTAACTCTACGTTTGTTTTGTGTATGGTTGAAGTTTATATGCAGTTACGTGTAGAAAAATTAGAATTTATTGGATGTTATAATTAAATATAAGTTTAGAAAGTCTTAGGAGAATTTTAGACACGTAATGGTTTAATTGGAACAAATTTATTTTTATGATAAATCTCACGTGATCAAATATTTTTATACTCTATAACTGTTTTTTTATTATATGAGTAACATTTTATGAGTCAATATTAAATTTTAGATTTTTCGACAAGTGACTGAAAATTTTATTCCTTAAAAATAATTAAATATTGACACATAATTGCATAAATAATACATTAAAAAATTAATAAATTTTATTAATAAAATAGACACGTAATCATAATTTAAATAATTAAATTAATTAATAAATTAACTTGAATAAGGAGTATACTATTCAATATGATGACTAAAAATTTCAAGTAGACATAACTTGACTTTCACATTGTTGGGAGTGCTAGGGTTTGGGCTCCAATTGCTTAAAGAGAAGGCAGGGGGAGCGAGAGCTTGCTTTTTCAAATTTGGATCATCAGCATTGCTACTAGGTAGTCCTTCATCCTTACTCATATAGATTACATAACTCTTAACTAAATTATGAAATTTGTGGATGTGGTCTGAGTAGTATTTGGGTTGGATATGCTTTTTTATTTTTTTGGTCTTCAATATCTTACAAGTTGCTAAAGTGAGGGGGTTGGCTCGAGGCCCACGAGAGAAAGGAAAGCTATCAATATGAGTTAGCCTACTCCATATTGGCCATGACCCATAAAGTCCTGCCAATGTGGGTAGGGCCAAAAAGCCTATATCTTAAATGGGCTCAACTTAGGCTCAGCCCACATGAGACAAGGTTTGCTCATGAGCCAGGCTACTAGTAATTAATTTTTTTAAAAAAATTATAATTAAAATTAAAATTGTAATATTTAGAGAGAGAAATTTTTTTTAAGAAAATGAAATTTAATTCTCGTAATATTTTGAGAGAGGAAATTTTTTTTTAAGAAAATAAAATTTTCTCAAAAAAATGAAATTTAGTCTCTTCAAACCTTTGGAGAGAGAAATTTTTTTAGAAAAATAAAATTTTCTTAGGAAAAGAAAAAAAAAATGAAATTTAGTCTCTCACAATATTTAGAGAGAAAATATTTTCATGAAAATGAAATTTTTTCATGAAAATAAAATTTAATCTCTTGCAATATTTAGAGAGAGAATATTTTTTTAGGAAAACGAAATTTTCCTATGAAAATAAAATTTAGTCTCTTGTAGTATTTAGAGAGAGAAAAAATCTTTCTAGGAAAATGATATTTTCCCAAGAAAATAAAATTTAGTCTTTTGTAATATTTAGAGAGAGAATTTTTTTTAAGAAAATAAAATTTTCTTGAGAAAAATGAAATTTAGTCTCTTGCAATATTGAGAGAGAGAAAACTTTTTTAAGAAAATGAAATTTTTTTAGGAAAATGAAATTTAGTCTCTTGTAGTATTTAGAGAGAGAAATTTTTTTCAAGAAAATAAAATTTTCTTAAAAAACTGAAATTTAGTCCCTTTGCAATATTTAAAGAAAGAAAATTTTCGTAAGAAAATAAAATTTTGTCAAGAAAATAAAATTTAATCTGTTACAATATATAAATAAATTTTAAAGAAATTATTAAATTTTTGGTACGAGTGAGTTGTGAGCTAATTGTGGACTAACCCACTTTTAACCCGCATAATATGTTAGTTTTGTGCTAAGCCTACTCCAAATACAGACCAGCTTATTGGGTCCATGAGCTTTAACCCATTTTGACACTTCTAGAGAAAGGGGGGGGGGGATAATTCTGAAAATGGAGAGGGAGAAGCAATGGAGGAAGATGGGGAGTTAAAATAAATTGATAACTAGATAACTTAAAAATTATAAAGCTTTTAATGTTTTGGTTTGTAAATTTTTTATCTCCTTACCTGGAATTATTAACTTCCATTAATGGTGCATCTTGCTTCAATTTAAACCCCCTCATGCTTTGTTAACTTCACAAATCACTTCAAAGTCTTTAACTAGCTTACCATCACACTTCTTACAGTTTTGCTTTTGTCGTTTCATTAAAATGTAAAGGTTAATCTTTTGCCTTTTGATTCTTGCTTTAGCTTCACACAGTTTATGTGTGAGGTGGTTGAATGCTGAAACCAAACACACTTTCAATGTGATGGAATATGGGGATGTTGGCGATGGCATTGCTGGTGATTCAAAAGTATGTGTTTGATAGCGGATTCCATGCAAATTTTTCATCTTTTGATGACTCATTGAGTGACCCTTTACAAGGTCTTTGACTCTTTTTCTATTTGAACTTATATAGTAGGCATATTTAAGTGCATGGAGGGATACGTGTGGGATAACAATAGAAGGAATAGCAACTATGGTTATTGCAAAGGGAACAACATTCATGTTGAAGACCATACTACTGGATGGTCCTTTCAAGATCAAAAGTATACATATTCAGGTATAGATAAAGCTATTTTATGCCTCACTTTCACTCTAAACTATACAAGCTCAAAACATTTTACTTTTTCTTCTCTTTCCATTAAATTTTAAGTGATTCTAATAGATTATATTAATTGCTCGAGTCCCATAGTTTTGGTACATACTGGATCAATTAAATTACATTATCATCTAATTATGAGTTGCTAAATCATTAAAAAAACTTGACTAAAATAATAATTAATTAAAAAGTCAAATACTAAGTACATATAATTGAAAATTAGTGTAAAAAACTATACAATGATAGTAAATCAAAATTAAATTCTAAATTTACCTCTTAACTTTCATATATAGAAGGTCCAAATTAAAACCATAAATGTATTATTTTTGCATTTGAAATATAAAACAAATATTTTTTAGATATTCCTCATACTACTGAATTAAAAGCCAAATAATCTCATTGTGAATATTTTAAGGAAACAAAACAAAAATTATTGTCGGTTGAAAAATGTATAGAAGATTAGCTTATTTTATTTTATTTTTTTCGTTACTTGCAGCTTCAAGGGGGGATAGTTACACCAACCACGGTTGCAAGGGGAAGTGATGGAATATATTGGATTCAAATCTCATATGTAAACAGTCTCACAATTGATGAAGGAAGACAAATCGATGGCCAGGGTTCTCTTTGGTGGAACAAATGTTCAAGCTGTCAATGACCAATAGTGTGAAGATTCTAAACCTTTTTCTGTCTCAGAAATTTGTATAATCACACTGAAGAAATTTTAAATTATCACTTTAATAACTTATTCATTTAATTTACATTTTTGATTATTGTCAAAATATGTCTACTACTAAGACCTATTAAAAAAAATGCACCTATATAATCTTACATGTCGGTAAGTATTTATGCTAATATTTTTTTCAAAAAAAAATTTCCAACTACACCTAGGCTTGTAGAACTTAGTTGACTGTTGAAATCTATCTTTGCATATGAATGGAACATAAAGAAGTAATTCCATAACTTGCAAAATCAGAGTACTGTTGTTTAGTTATTCTTAATATCTTGTGACTTGATTATTCATGTGGTTGATGCAGGCCTTATACTTTCATTCTTACAATGATCTCATTGTTAGCTAATTATCTAAGCTTCTTTGATAGCCCTGGGGCTCACACATAACCATAAATGGTTGTGATGATGCCAGATTCTTTCATGTGAACATTCAAGCTCCTGTTGACAGCCCCAACACTGATGGGATTGGCATTTCTACTTCAACAAATATCTTCATAAAAGATTCTAATATAGGAACTGGTAAATCCAAGTTTATATCTTTAAGTACTTGATAAATTTTAGTTGTAACATTGAAGAATAATTAATGCGTTTTCTTTATAAACAGGTGATGATTGTATTGTCATTAATGGTTTTCCTCTTATTTCTTATATTATAAATTTGTGTAAATAATCATTTATAATTATAAAAAATTATATGTGAACATTAATATTAATATTTTTTCTGCTATATCTTTACAATTATGTTCAAAATTTTATAAAGATAAAAAAAATTATAATGAGTTAGTAAAACATAATTATTATGTAAAATTTTAGAATAAAAAAGGCATTCAAACTTTTTACATAAAGGATATTTATGTCATTTAAATTAATTTTAATTTCATTATATATTAATTTTATGTAACAAACAACAAAATAGCTTGGAAAGACATTGTATTTCAAAAAATACTAAATTATTCTATTACATTCAATTTCAATTTTAAGAAATGATCATTTCGTATACCAAACATCACGTTAGAACATAACTAAGGAAAGATAGGACCTTTCTTCTCACAATAATACATTCCATTGTTACAATCCGTGAGTCTTATTACCCCATTGACATGAAACACACTATAACTGAGTGAAGTTGAATATTCCCCAACTTGTCCTTGAGACATCTAATGTTTGGCTTATATTTTGTGCTTACATTGATGACGTTCAAAATGTCATTTGAGTCATACGATGTTCCATTTGGCTTAATATCTAAAAGTAAAAGCAATACACAAATAAAATGGAGTTATAAGAAAACCGTGATATCTTAATTATATTACATACATGAATTATTGACAACAATGTGAAAATGATTTGTATTTAAAAAGGAAAGATTGTCGTTTTGAAATAACTTGTCTTTGCAACATTCCAAGGGGATGGTATTCTTTAACAATACGAATTACCGGTTTGAAATACTCTTCAGGTGAGAATTTGATGGAAGTACATCTTCTGAACTTTCTCCAATTAATGAAAATGCCAAAAGAGTTTGTTCTTTTCAAAATCTTTTGCAAATTTGAGGTTTGGCCATTATGTCATCAGATCTTGTCTGAGTTTCTCAAACTATCGTTAAAGTCTTATATCACCTATTTCAATCTCTGTAGTATGATTTATATATTTATTGGATAACTTTACTTAATACAGATTGATTTTGGGTTGAAATATAACAACTACAATGTAATAGCATCAAAATCTTTTCAATAGAAGAGAAAGAAAAAAGGAATATCTGTAAATACTCATTTAATTTAATATTATAAGATGGAGGACTAAGAAGTTGTCGAGGTTGCTTTGGTGACAGCCTTTTGTGCAAAACCATGCATATCAATCTCAAAGTGACAAGAATACGAGAAAGCTCCCACCATCACCAATAGAACAAGCCATGACGGGTTCTTCAACTTAGTCATTAGGTTTCGATGATACATGCCAAATGAGACATAGAATAATGATGTTTTATAATCTTTTCCATTCACTTGAACGAGAGCCATTTCATATCATTGTAGTATTTAATCATTTGTCGCCCAAATAATAAAGTCAGCGTAAGTACACACGTTTACGTTTTTGGTCGAGTTAAATTTGATGTGAAATATGTTCTTTCATGATAATAAAGGCTACATCTATACTATAGCCTTATCTGATTATGTGCTTGGAAATTAAAGTTCATAGAAACAGGTGCATATTATTATATATATAAAATTATTTTTGCGTCTTTACTTAAATGTTTGAACTGTTGGGTTGATTTAATTTTTGTGGTGCTATATATTATCTAAAAGACTCTTAGTATGAATATGTGTGTTAGAAATATAAATAAAATTGTTTATATCCTTTCATCGAAAAGTCATGTGCATATTATTAAAAATATAAAATTATTTTTTACGTCTTTACTTAAATGTTTGAACTATTGGGTTGATTTAATTTTTGTGATGCTATATATCATCTAAAAGACTCTTAGAATATGCGTGTTAGAAATATAAATAAAATTGTTTATATCTTTTCATTGAAAGGTGGAAACTTTTAAGTGTGTTAATCTCACATGATTGGATTCTTACGCCTACACTTAATCAAGTCTTGATCTTGTAATAAGTAATGTAGCTTTAGCTTATAATTAAGTTTTCATGATTATATATATATATATATATATATATATATATATATATAGACACACACACACGCACGCACACGCTCGTACATCAACATGGTTACGTGACAAAGAGAGATATAATGGGGAGTACATCATTAAATTATTGGTCCCTCAAAAATTTTACGAGCTTAACATTAATCTTTAAAAGATTTTAATCTCATTCTGTCTTTATATTTTTTAAAAATTAATTTGAATGACAAAATAATATGTCAAGGATCATGGATGAAATTAAAATATCTCAAGAAATAATGTGATGTTGGTGAAATTTTTCAAAAACCAATTTAGTAATTTAGTCTACAGTGAGTGTAGATTATAACTCATATAATCATCATTTCATGCAAATGGTCCCATATATGGATCAAAAAAGATATACTGATCATGTGAAGTATATTACAAGAGAACATACCCGTGAATCCACAGATTGAATGCCTAGAAGCAGAGTTTGAGTCCCAAATTCATGGAGAGAATCAGAGAGCAAGAGAGAAAACTGATTTCGGATGTTTCCTCAAACAACATTCTTCTTCTTACTTTTTGTTTTTGCATCTTATATATATGCATGCATGGGGCTGGGCTTGGCCCATTTTTGGACGGCCCAGTCATCCATTCCTTCATCTCCCACTCGCCCTTGATGGGTCAAGTTCTCTACTCTGCAGTTCATACAGGCAAACAATCCGTGCGACCAACATACTCATAGAGCTCGTTGCTATATATCTATTAGGAGTATATAACAGTTCACAATGAGACTTTGAGTAAATCATGTATGCTGTACCCTAGATCAATCAGTCACATTCACAACTCTCTTGATCTCATTTTAAACTTTGTTTGTTCATTGTATTCACAACTATGACTAACCATAATATAGTCATAATTGGTCGACCAGTGAATACAAGTCAATATGACAGATATCTCAAATTGATCTTCCTCTTTACTTAGATCTCTTAATCTGTGTTTGATTCGCTTTTCTAGGAATGTTCCATCCGATCGAATCGTTCATGACCATTGGCAACATCCTAAGATAGCAAACATCAAACACAATTTTGAAAATAAGATAAAAGTCTTAAGGGTACTAAAATGAGGTGTTCTTAACCTCAGAGTCTCACACGGCTTAAATAATGAGATCATAAATTTAGCCATATCTTTTGTCGCATATATAATGCATACGTAGCATGAAATACGTATTACAGTATTTTTCTCCTTTCCCATGGAGTGTATGCCTTCATATTTAAATATTGTACAGATGGTGGTTCAGACATTTCCAATGTCTAACCTGAGTTCACAAATCTACTCTGTTATAAATCAACAGAACTCTCATATGGCATAAGACAGATAAAGTGAAATTGTGGGTTATTTTCATTTTCGAATATAACAAATAATATATCCTCATCTTAACATTTAGTTAAGGCGACTATCATATTTCAAGCCTGAGCTCTTAATTATCACTTAGATAATTTAGCTTGAAATAGTCTCATCTCTATTTTACACACACAGAAAAATAGAGGCGATTACCTGTGTGAGTAGGCTAATCTAAGATCTGTCCGGCATACCTTTTAATAAAGATAATGTACATAACATTAAATATATATGTATATGCATAAATGTTCAACAAATGTAGGCATTAAATTAGGAAATAATATAGTATATCAAGTTATACGTATATCAGGCCTTGTACACATTATAGCGTACATTAAACTTCCAACGGCACTTGCATATGGAACATGTTCCATTTACTTTTGCTCTTGTGGAGTTTGAGGACACAGCCTTCTGCTCAAGCCTATGCCTTTTGCAATAGGAGTATCAATGGGTTTGCAGTCTCTCATGTTGAAACGTTCAAGTATTTTGTTTATATATGTTTCTTGTGAAAGAGATAAAAGTTTTCTTGAACGATCTCTTGAAATCTTAACTCCAAGGATATATACTACTTCACCCATATCTCTCATTTCAAAATTGGTATTTAACCAACTTTTTGACAGTGTTAACGAACTCCTTACTGCTCCCAGCTATTAGTATATCATCAACATATAATGATAAGATCACAAACTGATCTTTGGATCTTCTAATATATACGCAATAATCTTCGTCAATGTTGACAAAATTATATTTTATTATTGCTTCGTGAAAGCGTATATACCACTGTCTTGAAGACTGCTTAAGGCCATATATATCGATCTTAAAAGTCGACATACCTTTTGTTCTAGGCCTTCTATTATGAAACCAACTGGTTGTTTCATATAAATTTCTTCTTCTAATTCTCCATTTAGAAATGCATTCTTTATATCCATTTGATGTAATTCAAGATCCATACTTGCTACTATACCTAAGATAAGGCGAATCGAGGTAAATCTCACTACAGGAGAAAATGTTTCTTCATAATCAATTCCTTCCTGTTGAGTATACTCCTTTGCTACTAGGCGAGCCTTATATTTTTCAATTGATCCATCAGCATTTCGCTTTATTTTGAGGACCCATTTGTTTTTCGATAGCTTTGCGTCCTTCTGGGATATCAACCAATTCCCAAACTTGATTTAATCTCATAGACTCTATCTCTTCTTCCATTGCTTTCATCCATTTTTCCTTTATAGGGCATGATAGAGCTTCTTTTATGTTCTTTGGCTCTTCCTCATCTAGTGGAGCAACCATGAAAGCTTCCCCTTCTATGTCAAAACGTTTTCGGGGAATGTTTTTACGATTTGATCGTCGTATTAAAAGTTGTTCATCTTGAGCTTCGTTATGCTCATTGGTGCTCCCACTCGGATCAAATGGCTTATCAAGTGGTTGCAATTGAGACTAGTTCGTATTTAATTTCCCCACTTCTCACATTGCTCCCACTTGGATGTGATGGTATCTCAAAGTGTACAGTTGAGGTATTGTCAGTACTTTGATCAAGTTTTTCAAAGAGGAATTGGTTTTCACCAAATTTCACCCCATTTAGGAAACTCTGTTTCCATGAATGTGACATCCCTCGATTCAAATTCAGTTTTACTCCCACTTTCCTGCTCACCTATAAACACGTATCCTTTAGAGTGTTCAGAGTATCGTATGAAAATACTCTTCATACCTCGTGCACCTAATTTTTCATATTTGTGCGAAGGAACATGAGTATAGGCAGCGCACCCCCATGGTTTTAGAAATTCCAAGTTTGGCCGTCGGCCTGTTCATAACTCATATGATGTGGTAGTTACTGATTTTGAAGGGACTCGGTTAAGTACATAGGCAGCAGTTAATAATGCATCTCCCCAAAAAAGAGATTGACAAATTTGCATGTGCCATCATTGACCTAACCATCTTAAGCAGGGTTCTGTTTCGTCTCTCCGCAACACCATTTTGTTAAGGAGTATAAGGAATAGTTAATTGTCTATCTATCCCTTTTTCATCACATAGTTATCTGAATTGAGCAGATAAATTTCACGACCTCGATCAGTCCTTAATGCCTTAATTTTTCTTGTCTAATTGATTTTCAGCCAAACTCATATATCTTTTTGAAACAATTTAATGCCTCTGATTTATGAGTTATCAAATAGACATGGCTGAATCGAGTATAATCATCTATAAATGTGGTGAAATATACAGCCCCATGCCTTGCTCTCACATTCATTGGACCACAGATATTTGAATGGACTAATTGCAAAGGAATTTCAGCTCTAATTCCTTTTCCAAATGGTTTTCTAGATGTTTTTCCCTATTAGGCAATGCTCACACGTAGGTAAATCGACTCTTTCGATATTACCCAATAAGCCTTCCTTGGCCAGTCTGCTCATTCTATGTTGGCCAATATGACCAAGTCTAGCATGTCATAAATTAACATCAACATTGTAAGTACTAGAAGATGTAATTAGGGAATAACAAACATTCGCAGAATGTAAGTCATAATCTAATACAATGAAACCATTTAAAAAAATATCCTGAGCCGTAAAATGTTGTTCCTAAGAACACATTTACACCATTTGAATGGAAGTTTATTGAAAAACTAAGTCTAACCAACACTATTACAGAAACTAAATTCCGTCGTATGTCAGGTGCATAGAGGACATCATGTAGGAATAGGGTGCGCCCGTTGCGCATATTCAATTGACATGTGCCAATCCCTTTGATAGCTACTCGCGTGTTGTTTCCTACATAGATCCACTTTGCTCCATGTGAAATACGTCGGAATTCCACGAAGTCATTCCTGTCCTTTGCTACATGGTCGGTGGCTCCTGAGTCTACAGTTCACAAAGGATGTGATTCAGATAAAAAAATAGAACTTGAGACAAACACATTATTCTCAAGTGGATTAAGGGTGTTTACCTTCTTTGGCTCGCGACAATCGCGCGCGCGAAGTGACCATTCTTGCCACAATTGTAGCATTTCACCTTTGACATATTTTTCTTGAAAAGACGCCTTCCTTTCCCAGGTTGGTTATTCCTTGGCCTTTTGCCAGACGAAGATGGACCCTTGCCTTTCCTCTTATGAGAACCACCACTATGATGCTTGCGCTTGGAGCCCGAAGCTCCTTGTGAGTTAGAACCTGCAAAGTAGATATCACTTTCAGGTTTAGCCGCCTGTAGGCGGTCCTCTTCCAACTCAATATGACGCATAGCATCCTCAAATGTCTTGATGTTGTCATTATGGGTGAGGTGGATTTTCATGTGTTCCCAGCTATTTGGCAAAGAACAAATCACCGCTTGCACTTGTTGCTCATCAATGAGGACATGGCCAGCATCTCGCAACTCACTTATCATATTTGCCATATGCCTCAGATGTTGTTTCATTGTCTAAGCATGTGGCTTCTTATGTGAATCAAATTTCACAGTGAGCTGTCTCAGTCTCGTAACTGAAGTGCTACCAAACCTAGCAGCCAATGTCGTCCACATATCCCCGGCGTTGTCAAAACGTACAAACTCTCGCATGATATCATTCTCCATGCCGCTCAACAACGTAATGCGAGCCATAGAGTTTTTCCTCTTCCATGCAACATATGCATCTTTGTCACGCCTGTGCTGTGCAGTGGTTCCATCTTCAGGTTCTGGCATAACCTGATTCAGTGTCTCAAGAACCTCTTGTTCTTCAAGCACATATTGGATTTTTAATTTCCAGATTTCATAATTGTCGCCATTGAGTTTCTCACCCTTATTCAACTCAGCAACAATGTTCTTTGATGCGGAAGCCATTGTATTTGACAAATTAATTCTACATATACATGTACATAATTAATGCCCAACATTTATGCAATATCATATCCAATTATCAATTGCTTTAATAAAATTCCTCATCAGATTTCGAAGCCAAAAGTTCACTTTGTTCCCAATCAAACTTCGAAGATCTAATTCGAAATTAATATTAATACAATTGATTTAAAATGATAATCTTATAAGGTCACTAAAACTTTAAGATTCCCCACTCAAACAAATATGGATAACACATATGTATTTAGCATAAATCAAAACATATATGTGTGGAGAGAAAAAAAATTTAATTTTTTTTTCTTTTCTATAGAATTTTAACTAAAATAAAATCAAAATAAATATTTCTGATCCTCAAAAAATTATATAAAAATCATAAAAAATCAGAAAATTTATTTCTGAGTCCAACAGTGAAAACCGCATTTTCAAAATAAGGTTCCACGCGCTCTCACGCGCCACCAGAACTCGTCCCACGCGCCTCCACGCGCTTCCACGCGCCGTCTACCAAAGGTGACTGCACGGGGGCGCGTGTGTGTCACACGCCACCAGACGCACCTCACGCGCAGTCGAAATGCAGCGCGTGAACGACACGCGCCATGTCAACGCTGACACGTCAATGCGATGCACGACACGTGTCTCCGTGTGATGTTGACACTTGGCGTGGCAGTTGACAGGGGTTATTACTGTTGTCAAAACGACGCGTCGTTTATAAGTGAAACGACATGTCGTTTACCGTGGAATCAAAACGACCTATCGTTTGGGTCGTCTTCTTCCTCCAGACAGGTCGCGTCGACCCATTTTCAACCCGATTTGACCCGTTACTAAACCGACTCTATTTTTTCACGTTTTTGGGGCCCTTCCTGAACCAAAAATGATGATTTTTTTGCGCCCAGATCTCTTGTTTACTAAATTCCAAATTGTTTTTGTTGCATAAAACGTAATTAAAAAAGCTTAAAAACACCATTTTCTAGGGAAGTCAAAATCGACATGTTTGAAGGCTTATATCTCCCTCGTTTCTCATCTAAATAATGCAAATTATATATCAATGGAAAGCTTGAAATATCTAGTTTTTATTCATATAATTATTTCATAATAATTCGTAACATATTGGACAGAAAATTTGGAAGAACAGGGCATCATGAACACGTTAATGAACAGTTTTCAGAAATCCAAAAATTCACAGAATTCACCAAAACACACGTATTTTCATCATATTTCAACCACGAAAACAATGTTCAGATATCTATAACCCTACGCTCTGATACCAATGTAGATTAATAAACTCATATAATCATCATTTCATGCAAATGGTCCCATATATGGATCAAAAAAAGATATACTGATCATGTGAAATATATTACAAGAGAACATACCCGTGAATCCACAGATTGAATGTTTAGAAATAGAGTTTGAGTCCCAAATTTGTGGAGAGAATCAGAGAGTAAGAGAGAAACTGATTTCGGATGTTTCCTCAAACAATATTCTTCTTCTTACTTTTCGTTTTTGCATCTTATATATATGCATGCATGGGGCTGGGCTTGGCCTATCTTGGGTGGCCCAGTCATCCATTCCTTCAATGAGTTTATAAAATCGTCTCTGTTATGGGTCATTAATTTTTTCTATTTCCTTGAACGAGACCAGCTCCTCATCGTTATTCTATTTTATCATTTCTCGCCCAGAACATGAAGTTAGCGTAAGCACACACATTTACGTTTTCGTTCGAGTACAATTTCATAAAATATATTCTTCCGGTTATATTTGCAATGGCCTTATATGATGTACATAAGCTGCATTAGAAATATAAAAGTATACGTTTGTCTTTATTTAATAGTTTAAAGCTTTTGGTTGAATTAATGTTTGACATTTTTTTTTTATACACATGAAAAGAAAGAGAAAATAAAATGAGTATCGGTGTAGTGGTAGTGAAATATATCCCAAGCATGAAGACTGCAATAATTAGATTACCTGATGTAACTGTAACATTTTAATCATAGCTGTTACAACCACAATACACTGTAATTACGCCTCATATCAGTATGCATCGCCCTCGATCATAACACAACCACAACAACAATTCGAAACCTTGCCTATTGTTTAACCATGGCTTTTGAATTTGAACTGAGAAAACATATATTATCTTTATAGTATCCACGGAGCAGCTGTTGTAGTATTAAAGCATACACCACTGCTCAAGAAGTGAGAAGATACTTGTTTAATGAATAGGCACCAGTACACAATAGATGAAATTAAAATCCTTATTACTCATATAGTTACCAATGGATAGATAAATTTGTAAAATTTTGCAATTTCTGTTCTGAATGATTCACCGGTATTATCTGTATCTAACTTTGAAATTAGAAAGACTTAGAATATATTGAAAAATTTTATCAACTCGTTAAACAGAACACTGTTTTGTTAATGTAAATTTCCAAATGGATCTTACAGTATTTTTTAAATATATTAAAATAAGGATTTTGATATATATATATATATATTATGGGAGCATGTGAGGAGTGTTTATTGTGAAAGGTGAGATGAGTGAATATTGACCTTTAGATTTTACATAAATGGTCCAAATTACCCTTAAGTGATCATACGAACATTAAATAAGATTTAATACTAACTATTCATATATAATTTAATAGTTAGGATTTACTACTCTCACTTGTCCTGATAAAAAATACTCTTATGAGTAGAGTCCATCTGTGTGTGTGTGTGTGTGTTTTTTTTTTTTTTTTTATTTGAATCCCACGCATTTCATTTCATGCATGGTAGAAATTGTGGACTCCAAACCTATTTGTGCTTTCTTAGATTGAGGATAACCTGATAACTTGGCATCCAGGACAAGTTGAGTTTTCTTAGATTATAAAAGGATTACAGGGTTTAATGATTTGAGGATGACTAGTTTAAATTTTAATCTACTAGCAATATAAAAAAATTTACACTATATCCAATTATAATTAAAAAAATATTTAATTCAAATAACAACTACTTAAAAGTTAAATATTAGGTAACATGTGATTTGATGATAGTGTAAAAAAGCTTTAAATTAAATCCTATGAAGATTGGATTATTAATAAAACCATTCATGTTAGATTGAAGATGGTAATAAATTTTAAACTAAATTTCCATTTTAGTTTTCTAAAAATTTACTTAACATTAATTTGGTCTTTCAAATATTGTAATATTAAATTAGTCTTTAAAAGATTTAAAGTGACAATAAAATGATCATTCTGCAAAACTATTAAAGAATTAGTTTGATGTCATATTTTTTAAAGGATCCAATTGATGTCAAATGAATTTTTAAAAAATAAAAATGATAATTTAATCTAAATTTTAAGATTTGGGCACGAGTGTCAACATTATACTTTGAAAATCACAGCCAAATGCATTTGGTTAAAACACCAGAACTATTGCTTATGTCAGATGCATTTAGAATTGGGTGTCTGCTGGACTCTCCTCTTCGTGGTTTGTTTGTTTTGGGTTCTCCTTCCTCCTCTCTGTATTTTCTTGGCCCCTCAATATTTTTTCTCCCTTGTCTGGTGATTTTGTCCTCCTCTCCCCTGTTGTTCTTTGGACTTTCGTGGGTTGCTTATAAGAGAGTGTGTGTGTCGTGAAGCAAGGTATCATTGGTGGTGAGAGATGGTGCCAATATGTACGTGCAGAGCAATGAAGAAATTCTTGTATACTATTAGAATAATACACTTGTCAAATAAATATGTAATATGTTATTTTTTATAACTATTCAGCCGTTAGATTAAATATATAATTTTAAATAATAAAAGTAACATTGAATGTCAACTTTTAAGATCTTCTTGAGAGTATTACTGTTAAAACATATAAGAATTTTTTCATGTAGTGGGTGCAATTGTGTGTGTGCTGAAGGCTGTACTGTGGGTGCAGATGGAATGTGAAGGTCCTATTGGGTGCATAGAGCAGCAAGGTGGGAGCAACCCCGCTGCACAGTGATGGCTCTGCTGTGAAGGCAGTGTCATGTGGTGCAACGGTGTCAGAAAAAAAAAAAGAGCAAATAGGGCAGGGGATATCAGTATCTGTTATGGCTCCAAGTGAAAAACTAGAAAAGGATTGGGGGAAAGTAGAGGCCATTTGGGCACTTTTTTTTTGTTTTTTTGTTTTTAAATTTTCTTTTTATTATAATATATTTTTTTGAGATATTTTTTATTTTTATTATTACTTTTTTTCAAGTTCTTGGTTTAGACTTTGTGACGGATTCAGACCCATAAGGTTAGAATGGTAGTTTAAAAATTTTTGGACAAATTTGGATATCAACAACTGCCCCTTTGCTTCTCCATTTAAATTAAATGAAAAGTAAAAGAGTTAATTCAAATTTATCCAAAAAAACTTTGAAGCAAAATTTAAGATGCATGACCAAGAGAATTAAAAATGGGGATACATGACTAAAAATATAAAAAAGCGCAACGGTATGGGACTTAGAAAGTTAAAATGTGAGGCTATAGGACTCAGAAAATAAAAATGTACAAGCACAAGGACCTAGAAAAATAAGTGCGATGGATACATGGATCTGAAAAATAAATGCCTGTGTATGAGGATCCTGAAAGTAAATGGAATTAGTATGAGGATTTGGAAAAGTAAATCGATGAGTAAGAGGACCTGGAGAAGTAAATTGGATGGATACAGGGATTTGGATAGTAAATGCAATGAATACGGGAACCTAAAAAAGTAAATTTGCTGGATACGAGAACTTGAAAAATAAATGTGGTGGGTATGGAGACCCAAAAGTAAATGTTATTAGTATAGGGACCCGAAAAAGTAAATATAATAGGTACAAGGATTCGAAATTGTAAATGTAATAGATATGGAACCTAAAAAGTGAATGTAATAAGTATGGGAGCAAAAAAAGTAAATGCAATGAATACAGAAATTTGAAAGGTAAATTTACTAGATTCGAAGACCAGGAAATATAAATGTGATGTGAATGGGGATGTGAAAAAGCAAATGCAATGAGTACGAGAACATGAAAAGTAAATGCAAATAGGTACAGTACATGCGACTTGTATGGGGACCCAGAAAATAAATGCATGGATACTGAAACCTTGAAAATAAATATGAATGAATACGAGAACCAAAAAATAAATACGAATGAGTATGAAACTCATAAAGTAAATGATGAGTATAGAGATCCAAAAAATAAATTTGAAAAATACAAGGATGTCCCTAAAAGTAAATACAATGGATATGGGAACCCAAAATATAAATATATGAATACAGAGACTCAGAAAGTAAATTCATGGCATAAGAACCGTAAAAGTAAATTAAATGTATGTTGAATGTATGTCGTTTGTCGTCGTGGAAAGTAAACCCATGAAGTGTCTTCTCTTAAAAATTTAATATGCTAATATTCGTTGTTGTAATTATTTCATTTCGAGTTCCATATATGGAAGCAGGCTTGTCTCACCAGTCATGACGCTGGCCATAACCCACAAAAGCTTGATCCAAGAAGAAAAAATTTAATTGTGAGCCATGAACCCGGAGTCACTAAATCTAATTTTAACTTTCCTATTTAATATTAGTGGCAGTTGCCAATTGCAACTAAAAACAAATATAAATTCCTAATTAATTATTATTTGAAAATAAAATACAAATATCATATTTTATATTATGGCAATTGCTTGTAAATGAATTATGTTTCACAGCGGCAAAATAGGTTTTTTTGATGTTATACCAGCGGTTAGTGAAAACTATCACGATACAATTTAGCGACATCATTATTGTGGCAATATTTACCCCATAAAAAAAATTTTCCTTAGATTTTTCATTCTTAAATTTTAAGAATATACCAACATAATTTTAATGGTAATAATTCGGTAACCGTGACATATAAGGTAAACCGGCACTTAAAGAAATTAATTCTCTTAAATGTACCAAGTCGATGTAGGGATGAGCCTTAAAGATCGCTAGAGACTTAGACTCGGTTTACACTAAAAACTAACTCAATGGTATCCTTACCGTACAAACAAAAAAAAATCATAAAAATAATATTTATAATTTAGTATATCCAGAATTAAAAAAATTCTATACAATTAGTACACAAATTTTGATTTCCTTTTTCTTTTTGGTAATGACAATTTCTTCATATATTTGAAAGCATATGCTAATTGCGTAATTGGTCACCCTTGAAGGAACACTACATAATGAGGAACATCTGCACATGCAACTTTTGGTAGTTCTAAGTAACTTAAAAGCTTTTCTATTGTCGCCACGATACGTTACTTAAATGCTGCTTCTACGGTCTTAATCATTTTCTATTTATAATATAATCAACATGGAAGTAAGGTCAATATGGGTGTTGATGCATTCTCATCAGAACCAGATCTGCATTTTAGAATTTTCAACCAGCCACTGGAGTTTCTTCTGAAGATGAAGGCGTCTACGCCTGTATGCATCTCTCTCTCTCTCTGCTAATTGGCTTTTTTTTTTTTTGTGAAGCTTTTTTGTGATGACTTTCTCAGATGAAACTGAATCCAAGAATCAGAGCAGTGAGAATTCTTGTTCAGTTGGAAACTCTATACTCATATGGCAACTGGATTATCCATGAATGTGTGTATCATTTAAGTCACTATCACTAATATGATCAGAAAAAGGTTCAGAAATCATAGCTAACTATTGCTTATATGAACAAAAAAGCATGTAATCCATACAGTGAAGTAACTACTGCTTATTGATAGGGATGATTGGATGAATACATACAGAATATGAAATTCTTATGATGCTAAGATGCTATATCCCAATTCTTTTATGCATTCATGATTCACCATTTCTTTCTTGCCCAATGGTAATACTGAGTTTGTAAAACTATTACCATTTATGCCTTCGATTACACTAATTGCATGATAACCATCAGATCTTGTATTGGATATCAGAGTGGATTGTTCTTGGCTTAATTTAGGTAATTAGCATTTTTTTGGAATTTTTCTTTTAAGATCTTTTTTCCCTCTTAATGATTGAAGCATAATGATTTCAGAAAACTGAGTTTATTGTGGAGCAGATTATCCTAATATTATTGGAAGTAGAGAACTGAAAGCAAAGAATGAAGGGTTAATGAGCTTGAAAATAACTAGAGCATACAGTGCAGGGTTTAAGGCTCATTTGTTGCAGAGTTCCTGCAAAGCAGAGTCATGTGCTATGTGTAGTGTTTCTTGATTTTTTCAGTAGGCAAGGAACTAAGAGTGCATTATTATATAGTAGTAAGAAAGGTTAAAGAAAAGCAAAACAGAAGAAATTTTTTTCTATATTTGAAAATAGAAATCTCAAGTCTTGGAATTTGAAATATCATATTGGGTGTGTTTGGATTGCTAAATTTTATGATTTCATTTGTAGATCAAATTCTTTGTTTGAAAAATTATGAAATAGAAATTAATATGATTTAGAAATCCATGGATGTCTAATACATTTGTAATTAGGTTGGTTTAGAAATCTTCTTAAAAATGAGATGATTTGACTAGATTTTATATAAATTTACTATTATACCCTTAATAAAGATATAATAATCATATGGTTATAAGGGTAAAAATGTAAATTTTTTAAAATAAAATCAATTTAATTTCTTTTTAATGTATTCCAAACATAAAAATTGATTTCTAAATTAATTCAAATCACAATTTTTAAAATGAATTCCAAACATAAAAATTAATTTTTAATTTAATTTAATTTAATTCAACTCAATTCAATTGAATTCAATTCTAATTTTATTGATTTTAAATACACCCATTGGATTCTGCCATCCTTATGCTCCAACCATTATGTTTCCATGATGTTAGGCTCAAAAGAAAGAGTCTTGTTGTTAGGGGGAAAAATCATTGTATAATTTGATAAACTGCTCATTTTGTGCTTATTTGTATACAATAAAATCAACTTTGAAGCAATTGATTGCTAAGAAAATGGATTTTAGTATCACATTGAAAATCATATATTGTTAATGGAATTTATAAAGCAGTATTCATTTCATATTTAAGGGCAAGCAAACTTATCATCATGTGATCCAAATAAATAGCTTTGATAGTATGGTGCAGTTACTCTGCTTTGATAGGCAATTAACTTATCTAATCAGTGAAAGATTCTGCAGGTAGTGTGCCAACTATTATTTCTCTGCCACAATTTTAAACATTTTGGAATTGTAAATAGTTTTGTCATTTGCACACCATTTTTATAGTGATTAATCATGTCTAAATTTTTTGTTAATGTGTGTCGATTGGTTAAACATTGGTAATTAATTACCATTATGTTTAACCAATCAATTCCAGTTGCTAATTGATAATTTACTCATGATTACCTGATGTAAAAATGGTGTGACAATTTTGGTGTGCAAATAACATTTTAGAATGTTAAATATGCTTCTATTTATTGTCAAATGCTATCATAGGAAATTCATAAGAACTTGCTGCATGAATACCTCTCTAGAGATCTGGAAAATCTGTTATGAATGTCATCCTCCTCATGTCATTCTTCAATTTTTCAATTTTTTTTCTTTAACTGTTTGCTTTCTGATAAATTTCAAAAAATTGAAACAATGTCAGCAAAGGAGAAAATTTTACCTATAAATCAATTAGAGCATCAAATTTATAAGATAATTCAGCTACTACACTTGATATCAATCAACTGGCCTAGTAAGGTATATTGATTAAGAGTATTAGTGTTAATATCAAATTTTCATGAATTGTCTTATTTGACTATAATTATTTTACAACTTAAGAATTTGTCGAAAACGTATTGTTGGAAGGAGTAGTCTCAATATCTCGTATGGGATTAGTGTTACAACCAAAAGGTGTGGAGATACTCGGACAAAAATAATAATAATAATAAAAAGAAGAACTTGATAACTTGTTATGGTTTTTCTAGTTTCCCTTTTATAAAATGTGTTCGTAACTTCCTTCTTGAGCCCCAATAATGACTTTATCTTGATTTCAGGCATCTAGTATGCTGGACCCTAAAAGGGAAATAGTATTTCCTTGCCATTTTCTCTCTACAGTTTTCTTGCTTTATGCTGCTTTCCTGATTGGAAGTGCACTTCTAGTAACATATAATAAAGAGGTATACATACATTGGCTCTGTTAGATTATGTCTTGACTTGATCCAAGTTTGATATTTTTCTTAGGAAAAAGAGTACACAAACATCCTAAACTTTGAGCCATTTTGCAAATAGACCAATGAACTTTAAAATTATCCTAATTAGTATCTAAACTATAACAATTATACAAATTAACCTTTTCATCTATTTTTCATTTATTTCAAATCTTTTTTTATTCAATTTAGAATAGATGAAAAGTAGATGGAATAGTTACTTTGCGTAATTATTATAGTTTAAGTACTAATTAAGACGATTTTAAAGTTCAGTAGTCTATTTACAAATGACCCAAAGTTTAAGGGGTTTGTATACTATTTTTTTCCTTTTTTTTTAATAATCATTGCATAACTGGCTAGTCAAAGTGTTACATTTTGTAATTCTAATTTTCTGGTTCTTTGTTATCGTATCAAGCCAGATAAATTTTAATTAAGATTTTCTACTTTTTCTTAAGAGAGAAGAATAAGTTTTGTTCATATTATTGTTACGATTTTTATGACCTTTTAGTAATGACTAGACATTGTTAGAATTTTGTTTTTCATGATGACTCTAAAAGTGTTGCACTATACCTTTAACCATAGATTAAAGGCGATGTTGTATAAAACATGAAAAATTTTCATTAAAAGTTTTAGTGTCGACATGACTTTCTTAAGTTTCTGTGACAAGTTGTGACAAAAAGTAATTTTTTTGTAGTGCATATTTTGTATGATTACGCATTGAAGCTGTCTTTGTTGTGCAGAGGTTCCCAGGATGATATTGTTCCATAATCTGTAAAATAAGAAAAAAAAAAGAATAAAAATAATGCAAATTTAAAAACAGTTATATGTGGGACTGAGATGAGGCATCCATGCTACCCACAAGATCTCAAAAAATACCAAAGTGCAGTGCGCTCAGTAGGAGGGCAGAGTGATCAAACGGATTAAAAATCTCATAGGTGTTATTCCTCACTAACTTCCCACACACGTGCGAGTTCTTTATTCTATACTTATCTATCTTGAATGTGATTAAGTGCCAATTATATACTCTTAAATGTGTATAATTCTATTCAATATGAGACTTGTAACTCCCACACTATCCCATTACTCCTATTTTTCATTTTTAGACTTTTATCTTTTATTAAAAATACCTAACAATCCCTCACTTATTTTTATAAAATATATTTTATAGTGTAACATTGGATGGAGACAGTCTACTATGCATAATAAAGGTAGCATTGCCTTGAACCTCTACTTAGCGATGATACAAGTTTGGTCCTAAGCTAATAGTAGTTTGTTGCCTTGAACTATGACTATATAGGAGATTGCAAGACATTGTACCATAAACATAGCAAACTAGGTATAATTTTGAGCCCTTAAAGCCTACACATTATGGCCTTGTGCGTGATCCTGGTTTTCATGAGTGCTCTAGAGAATTTAAGCCCTCATTCTCATAAAAGCGACCCCACTCCTACACTCCTATAGGTGAATTCTGTCAAGGGTGTCCCTGCAATTTTGTAACACCCCACTTGAAAAGAGATACAGAATTCATAAAGAGTCAAAACTCATCCTAAAAGGATTGCAGGTAGATGCACTTATACCTTAGAGATGGGTTATGAGTATTTTGCACTCTTTATAAGGTGCATCGCATTACAAACTACTCTATGATTCATTCTTCCCATTGAACCTAGTTTTTTGGATCTTTAATCACTAGGTTGGTTATCCTCTTATGTAGTTTACTATTCTTTGGGCTTCAACCCTATCCCCCTCGATATACTACAAATCTTTTCTCTAGCTAGAGATTTTGTCAACGGATCCGTAATATTATCATTAGAACTTACATAACTCACATGAATGGTACCATTATTTAAATAAGATCTCACAATATTGTGCTTTCTTCTAATGGGTTTGGACTTACTATTGTAATAATGATTTTGTACTCTACCAATTGTCACAGTACTATCGCAATGAATTATAATGGGCAGTGTTGGCTTTTCCCACATACGAATTTCATTTAACATATCTTTCAACTAATTAGCCTCTTTGCTAGCCAATGCCAAAGCTATTAGCTCGGCTTCCATCATTGATTTAGTAATTATTTATTGTTTCTTTGATTTCCAACATATAGCATAATCACTCAAAGTAAAAATATAACTAGAAGTAGATAAAGAGTCACCTAACAAGAAATTCCAATCAGCATTGGAAAATCCTTCAACCACAGCAAGATATTTCCTATAAAATAGACCATAGTTTTTGGTCCTGCATAAGTATCTAAGTGACCATATAGTTTTTGGTCCTGCATAAGTATCTAAGTGACCATAGTTTTTGGTCCTGCATAAGTATCTAAGTACATGCTGTGTAGCGTGCCAATGTTCTATACTTGGTTTACTAGTAAACCTTCCGAGCAATCCAATCGCATAAGCAATGTCAGGTCTTGTGCAATCAGTCAAATATCTTAAACTCTCTATCACACTAACATATTCTTTTTGCCTTACAATAAATCTATCATCAGTTATAGCATACAAATGAACACTAGGATCAAGAGGAGTAGGAGCATGCTTACAATCACTAAAATCATATTTCTTTAAAATTTTCTCAACATAATGTGTTTGGTCAAGGAAAATTCCATCATTTGTTTTAGTAATTTTCATTCCAAGAATAACATTTGCTTCCCCAAGATCTTTCATACTAAAATTACCATGAAGCAAAACCTTGGTTTGTTAAATAACAGAAATGTTTGTGCCAAAAATAAGCAAATCATCCACATATAGGCTAATGATCACATATGCATCACTAAAGGATCTATAATATAGACATTTATCACACTCACTAGACTTGAAGTCATTATCAATCATACACATATCAAATTTTTCATGCCATTGTTTTGGAGCTTGTTTAAGCCCATATAAGGACTTAGTTAATTTACACACTTTATTTTCTTGACCATCCACAATAAAACCCTCAGGTTGTTTCATATAAATTTCTTCATCTAAATCACCATTTAAAAATGTTGTTTTTACATAAATTTGATAAATATGTAAATTATGAATAGCAACTACAGCAATTAGTAACCTGATAGAAGTAATTCTAGTTACAGGATAAAAAGAATCAAAGAAATCCAAATCTTTTCTTTGAGTATATCCTTTTGCAACAAGTCTTACTTTATACTTGTTTATAGAACTATCAAGTTTTAGTTTTTTCCTTAGAACCCATTTACAAAGGGTAGTTTTACAACCATGAGGTAAATGAACTAGTTTCCAAGTTCTATTAGACAAAAGAGAATATATTTCATCATTAATGCGTTCTTTCCAAAAATCCGAATTAGGTGATGCTAAAGCTTCTTGAAAATAGATTAAATTATCATCTACATTGTATACCAAATAATTAGGACCAAAATCCTTTTTAACTCTAACTCTTTTACTTCTTTTAGGCTCAAAATTTATATTTTATTCTAATGACGAAGAAGTAGAAGAATTAGGTTTCTAACAATATTATCTTTTCAATTACTAAGCCCCTACTATTTCTAGATTTAAAAGGGAACTTATTTTCATGAAAGATAGCATAACTTGATTCAAAAATAATGTTACAATCAATACCAAAAAATCTATAAGTTAGACTATTTAAGGTGTAACTAACAAATATACAAGTAGAAGCTTGGGCACCTAACTCAGGCTTCTTAGGGCCTACTATTTTCACATAAGCTAAACAACCCCAAACTCTAAAATAATTTAAGTTTGGTTTGTGTCCTTTCCAAAATTTTAATAAGGGATTTTATTAGTCTCTTTATGAGGAACATGATTAAGCACATAACATGCAATTTGTATAGCTTCACCCCAAAAAGAAGAAGATGCACCAGCATGTAAAATCATAGGAATTAACAAGGTTTATTAAAGTTCTATTTTTGCATTTAGCTACACCAATAGAAGCAGGAGAATAAGGAGGAGTAACTTCATGTACTATTCCTAAATTTGTGATAAAAGTATTTAGTTCATTTGAATCATATTCTCTTCCTCTATCACTATGAATTCATTTAATCTTTTTTCCAAATTGATTCTCCTACTTCATTCACAAAAATCTTTAATTTAGTAAAAGCTTCATTTTTATGTTTCATCAAATATACATAAGTAAATTTAGAACAATCATCAATAAATGTTATGAAATATCTAGTACCACCATGTGTCAAAACACCATCAAATTCACATATATCAGTGTGGATTAAATCTAACAGTTCAAAATTTCTACTCACTTTCAAGTGTGGATCCTTTAGTAATTTTTTGACATGCTACAAAAATCACATTTTTCAAAATCTTTATCAAATTAGGAATTAATCCTATGTTACTCATTCTTTACACATATTTACTATTAATATGACATAAACGTTCATTGCCAAAAATTAATAAAAGAAAGCATATAAACAGAAATAGAAGGACATTTTATTCATATCAACATTCAACTTAAACATTCCATCACATGCATACCCTTTGTCCAACAAACATTCCACCCTTAGAAATGGCTCTTCAGTGGCATTAACTTGAGAGTTAGCCCCACGGCTTCAAAATCTACAAAGTTTAGCAATATACCCATATTTTCCATATACAAAACATTGAGTTTTAGGTTTTTGAGTGTGATCAAAATTATTCCTTTTTTGGAAATTGCCCCTACTTTGATATGGTCCTTTTGAATGACCTTTTTCCATGAATTTCTTCTTGGGTTTAAGTGGGGCATTTTGTTTCAAATCATGACCTTTGGGCATAGAGTCACTATCTCCAAGAGCATGTACCTTTGTTGTGAAACCACCATTTCCATTCTCATTTTGAGTCATGTGGAAGTCTTGACTTCTAGCCTCCTCCTCAACACAAATTCTTATCACGAGACTTTCAAGGCTTGTCTTCCTATTGCTTCGTGATATAGGGACTTTTGGAACTCCTTCCATGTTAGAGGTAGTTTGTCTACAATAGTAGCTTAAACAAGGTTGTCTTCTACCGTAATGCCTTCCGATTTGACTTTATGTGCAAGCATTTGGACCTCTTGAGTTTGCTCCACTACAGAACGATCGTCCACCATTTGGTAGCAAAAGAATCTGTTTACAGCATACTTCTTCGCACTATCCTCTTTAGTGTCATATTTTTCTGCAATGCATTCCAAATTTTTTTTTTATAGTAGAGTAAGTCTTTTCATAATAATCATAAAATTCATCGCACAAGCAATTAAGCAAATAATAACGATAATTAAACTCATTCCTTCTCCCATTTGTTTACTTTTGCCTCATGCTCTTTTTTCTATTCATCATTCATATTTTCAATAGGTGTCTTTTTGGGATTGGAATATGTGAGTCTATAGGCAACTTTCAATAAATTGAGATAAAAAATCACTTTCCCTTTTCATCTATTGAAGTGGAAACCCTTGAATCGAAATGACTTGTTGAGGTCTCCAACTCCGGCATCACTTTTCATTTGCATGAACAGGCTCCGTTTTTTAAAGTAAGAATTGGATTGTCCTAAAAATTGTTGTTCCAGAACTTGTAAAATAAGAGAAAAAAGAATAAAAATAATGTGAATTTAAAACAATTGATGCGTGGGACTGAGATGAAACACAAATATCTTATTTAGGACAATCTACGCCACTTATAAGATCTCAAAGAGTACCAGGTGCACGCCATCTACAGACGTGTGAATACTTGATTCTTTCACTATCTACTTTGAATGTGATTAAGTGTCAATTATATACTCTTCAATGTATATAATTCTATTCAATATGAGACTTGTAACTTTCACACTATCCCATTACTTTCATTTTTCATTTTCAAACTTTTATCTTTTATTAAAAATACCTTGGCAATTAGTGGATAATAATATGCTTAATACAAGATCTAATGTGTGTGAGGTACAATGCAGAATTTTATAGAAGCCACATTTCTTCCCTTGGCCACTAATATGGTTCATTTACTGGTACAAATTTACAAGGCATTTACTTTCTGTTTTTATATGCTTTCAGGCTCAACTGCAGGCCACATGGAACTGAGCCACTACCTAAAGGTATTGCTACCACAACTTCTGACTTGGAAATGCTACCTTTATGGGGGCAGCGTAAAAAAAAAAGGTGTGTCAAATATGGATATTAATCTCAAAAAAAGTAGTGATTTTTGTAAGTTACTTACCTTCCTGCTTTTGCTTACGGTGCACTTGACTATTTCTTGTTGCCGTTTATCGCTTGTCTGGTTTCATTTTTACAAGTTTTTAAATTATGATTTGGATAAAAGATTTTATTTTGTTACGTTTACTCAAATCATAATTTAACTTATACTGTTTGATTAAATATTTATTCTCCTAATAAAAAATAAATTTAACTTTTCAATTTTACTTTTTTTATACTTGTGAGATTAAATTCTCACTTTATTGTGAGGTTCTGAATCTTTTCACGTTAGAGATTTGTTATTTGAGACAGATAACATTTAATTCTATCAAAAGAACTAAAAGTCAGATAACACCTAAAAAAAAAAAAAAATAATCTTTTTATTTTTAATCTTATTATTTTTTGTTTTTTTTGAACAGAGTAGTGTTTGTTTCAATCATAACTATGTCAAAAAAAAAAAGGTGTGTAAAAAAAAAGGTATTGCTACCACAACTTCTGACTTGGAAATGCTACCTTTACGGGGGCAGCGTAAAAAAAAAAGGTGTGTCAAATATGGATATTAATCTCAAAAAAAGTAGTGATTTTTGTAGTTACTTACCTTCCTGCTTTTGCTTACGGTGCACTTGACTATTTCTTGTTGCCGTTTATCGCTTGTCTGGTTTCATTTTTACAAGTTTTTAAATTATGATTTGGATAAAAAATTTTATTTTGTTACGTTTACTCAAATCATAATTTAATTTATACTGTTTGATTAAATATTTATTCTTCTAATAGAAAATAAATTTAACTTTTTTTATACTTGTGAGATTAAATTTTTATTTTATTGTGAGGTTTTGAATCTTTTCACGTTAGAGATTTGTTATTTGAGACAGATAACATTTAATTCTATCAAAAGAAATAAAAGTCAAATAACACCTAAAAAAGAAAAAAGAAAAATAATCTTTTTATTTTTAATCTTATTATTTTTGTCTTTTTTAAACAGAGTGGTGTTTGTTTCAATCATAAACTATGTCAAAAAAATTTTATATTAACTAGACATGATGATGTGCGGATACTTCGACGATTCAAATTAATATTAAAATAAAAGAAAGATTAAGTATAAATAAAAAGTAAATATAACTAAAAATAATTTTTAAGATGTATATAAATAAAAGAAATAAAACTCTTAAAAAGCTATATGTAAATTATTAGGCCTTACGCTAGACAAGAATGTACCTATTAACTCACTTAACATAAACAATTAAACATTTAATAATTTTCTTTTCAGGAAAAAGGTGCATAAAGTGTGGAGAAAGGGTGCTAAGGTGTAGCTAAAGTAACCTCAGGAAAATTCTACTTTCTGTCAACTCCATTCTCGGATTCCACGACCACCCCATCAGATTGCCATTGCCATTGAACCATCGTCCAATAGATCATTACTGCCCCTCGTTTCGCCCTTCTAAACATGGAAAAATAAAACACTACTAGAAAAGCGGCGGGGGCTAGTTAGAAAGATGAGGGGTTTCTTACACGCACGATTTTTCTGGCTTCTAACCTCTTGGGAAAAATTGGTCATGTCAGACAAATTAACTGACATATGAGACAAATGTTTGCCATGTCACACTAATATTAATGAAATTTTTTTATGTATTATTAAAATAATACATTGAGCTACTAAAAATTCTACCACATAACTGGAAGTCGCATTTCATGAAAAACGTTATATTATTATTACTCCTATCATGAAGAAGATAAGGCTTATGAAGATGATTCAAATGAATTAAATCCTGTAAGAATACTTCTTAATTTATACAAAAAAAATCTATCACATGTGACAAATTAATTTAAATATATATTATTAAATTATATTATTTTATATAATAAAATTTAAAATAAATTACTTCAATATTCCTTCTATTTATATGCTTTTTCACAAAAATCTTTTTATTTTCAAAACTTACACAGACCTTCTTTTTCAAGAAAATTATGTATAGCGTATATTTTTAAAATATAATAGAAATTTGTGTAAGTACTTAGGAGATATGTGTATATTTTTTAAATTACTAATTAAAGGAATATGTGTAACTTTTTAAAAAATAGAGAGAAATTTAGGAAAAAAATCAGGTAAATAAGGGAGATACTTGAATAATTTACTCTAAAATTTAAATAAGACAAGCCATTGAGAATTTCTCTCATAACACATAAGTATTTCTCAATATTAACGGTGTTATAGCATCTACCTATTAACAGCAATGACATAATTATTAAAATTAAAATTATACGGATATATTTAATTTAAAACAAACAAATATGAGTATCTATTTTATAATAAAGTAAACATAGAGTTTTTTATCAGTTCAGACAAAACTGGTTGTGTCAAGTTAATTTTGTATATATATATATGTGTGTGTATATATATATGTGTATATATATATATATGTATATATATATTGGTACCCTAGTTAGTAAATGGATTTTGGTATCCTTTGAGGTGGCATTAGATTATTGATTTATTTTTTATCTAATTTTTTAAATTATAACTAGTATAAAAAAAATAACCAATAATATATATAATGATTTGTAAGAAGAATTCTAATATCCTTATAAAAAGAAAGGGTATTAGAGAAACTCCTTTTCAAATTCTAAATAGTATTAACATCTTTTAATTATAATATGGTTAGAATAACAGAAGTGTTGCTCATGTCAAATGCATTTTGAATCATCTTTAACAATGAGATTAATAACTGTAATACTCTTATCTATTTGGCTTGGTTGTAGTATATAACAGTATGATAATTTTATTTACTATTGGCTCTGTTCAGAAGACAGTCACAAATTTACTGGCCATGGCAGTTGGTATAAAGCAAAAAGAAAGTGTAAATAGAATTGTAAAGGTAAAAGGCTGATTTCTCACATAGTTTGGTACTTTTTGTAACTGATTTCCATTGATATTAAACCTTGTTCTTACTTTTCATTTTCAGTTTCTATCAAATGACTTTGTAGTTATGCTTTTCCACTATGATGGCATTGTCGGCCAATGGAAGAATCTAGAATAGTGTGATCATGTCATACATGTCTCTGCTGTCAATCAAACAAAATGGAGAAAACTCTTCACTTATCTTTTGCATGTCTACCAAACACAAAAAAGAAGAGTAGTTGCTGGTTAGATATGTGGTCACTTCTCAATAACTTGTCATGTGTAAAAGTTGTTTTATTTTCTTGTCAACAAGACTTAGGTGGTTTGCCAAGCGTTTCTTTCATCCAGATATCATACATGAGTATGCTTACATCTTCCGCTAGGATGAAGACCTCGGAGTTGAAAATTTTCATGTTCAGAGGTAAGTTTGCTTGTGTATACTATTTTATATGTATATTACTTAATTCTAAATCCACTATGATATAATTCTTGGTTTTAAATTTCGGTTATGCATAGTTATGGTTGTGATTATATTATAATTGTAAAATTATAGACAATTATAAAAAAAATATGGTTAATACGATCACAATTGTATTTGCATTGCAGTCGTAGAGACTCTCTTAACAATAATATTATGACTGCAATTGAGACTGCGGACCTTAATTTAAAATTATGATATAACTAAATAAGTATGAATTTTTTTTGGTAAGCATATATAAGCATGAATTAAGTAGGATTTGGTCTCTTGAAGTTAAATGAAAAGCATAACAATGGAACAAAGCGTTGTTTAGCAATCCTGTTGATAGAATGACGAATTATTAGGTAACTATAAGTAACACATAGAAATGAAAGGAAGCATGTGTATTGAAATGCCTACATATCAACCTAGCTTGGGTTGGAAGTCTTCAAGTCCATCCATACACATGAAAAATCTCAAGATAAAATTTGTAAGAATTATATCTTTTTTAAATTAAATTTGAAGAAAACGAATGTTAAGGATTGTTAGTGGATGCATGATAGATGTTGAGGAAGCAATACTCTTGGATATATGGGCTGTTGTAGCACAATGGATACATGTGATAGGTGGCTCAATGTGGTTAGTTTTAAGAAATAATGTAAGTTGATTTAAGTAAAACATATTTTTAGTTTCTAAAAGATACATTATTGATTAATTTTGTCTATTAGACATTAATTTTGTCGATTTAATCCTTTTAAATTTTAAGTCACTCACAAAATTATTGATTCTTTTACTTATTTTAATTTTATCAATTTAGTCCCTTAAAAAGATAAAATTGTTGTAAATTTAAAGTTTAGAGGATTAAATTGATAAAATTAATTTTTAAGAAATAAAATTGATAAATAATATATCTTTTAAGAATTTAAAACAGGTTTTACACTTGATCTTTTTTGTACTTGAGAGGGGTGGAAGGATACTTTTAATATAATGGTTAAAAATATGTTTATGAACAATCATTTGTCTGCACCATTATATGTCCATTCAGATATTTATCCATTGTCAAAGAAGAAGTGCTTGAGATATCACAGCCAGCTCTTGATCCTAAAGTATCAGGTGTGCACCATGATATCACAGCAAGGGACAGCAAATTACACGCACACAGGTTTTCTACCTCTTCCAGTAACATTATTACAAAACTTTGGTATGTATTTATGAATTTAAGAAAATTAGAATTGATTTGATTTGATTTGATTTCAAAAACTTAATTTTTATGTTTGAAACTCCTTATAAAATGAATTAGAATTCTCTTCTATTAGTGAAATAATAAGAGACTGTTCTGTTAGAAAGAGAAACACACAAAATTTTGAATATAAAAAGTGAACTTTATAACCCATCATGGTGGCTCCCAGCACATTATAATTTATATTTGTCTCTCCAATAAGATTTGATTTGATTTGCAAATTAAATTTTGTGTTCGGAACACTTCAAAAATAATTGTAATTCATTTTGTTTTAGTTGATAATTTACTTTATTACCCTGATATAAGTGAATGAATAAATAAGGGTATGATTATCAATTGAACTAAAATCAAATCAAATCTAACCTAAATTTGAATAGATTTATAATACATATAGCTTAAATCTAATAGATTTCTAAATCAAGTCAATTCTAGTTTTCTAACTTTTTTAATATAAAATTAAATTTACAAATCAAATTAATTCTTAAAAATTATCATTCAAAACACACTAAGATAACAAAATGAGTAAATTACTTGTATATAAGGGCAACAACATATATACTTAAAAAGGACTATTTGAGTTTAGCTTTATGTTTTAAATTGCAATTGCAAGTTTCGGTTACTATTGTGGTTAGGTTATAATTATAAAAATTGCGAAAATAATTGCAAAACAATAATGTGTTACATAAACTCTTGTAACAGTAATGTTACAGTTCATAATTGCTATTGTAGATCATAATTTAAAATCATGCTTCTAGTAAACTATGTGCTAATTGATGTTTATGGTTGACATTTGATATTCTGCTATCAGGAAAATTCACAAGATGATTAGCGGTGGGAGGAAGTGTGTTAGTAACAGCATAGGTCCACCATGCACGGGATAAAAAATCTGCATGCTTATAGTGCATTTTTTTACATGTGTGTGTGTTTGTGTGTATATTAGCATACATAAATAAAAATGAACATGTTGAAGATGCATCTTTGTGAACTCTATAAAAAATTAAATGAACTAAAGTGGTATGAATTCCAGATTTGTTGAGATGATGGCTCCTGTTTTCTCAAAGGCATCTTGGCGTTGTTCAGGGCATACGATTCAGGTTTGTCATCGAAAATGAAAATTAATTAAGCATTACTAAACCATAAAATTCATCCCAAGAAACCATTGGTTAGAAGGTGTCTGCTTTGTGATTAATCTAAGAAAATCACTGGCTTAAGGATGTGTCATTTTTTGACTTCTACTCTTTCAAAATTGCAATTTTGTCAATTAACAGTGAAGTGATCTGCATGTTAATTGTAGTCAAAAGATGGTTTTTAAGCTTTAAAACTTGAAGCCTTCCCTCTATTAAGTTGGTTTATGTTACCACCATTCCAATTTGCACTTGATTAAATGAATATGCTAATTATATCATTACTAGTAAACAAATTAGCTTGAACTTCTGATCAATAATTATTTTATGCCTTACAACATTTTGCCTCTAAAATGTGTACGACATGTCATTCTTTCTTCTTAGCCCCCCTTTTTTTGGTTTAATTTTATTTTTATTTCACATTTAATTTCTTTTAAATCTGACCCTCCCCGAATAATGATATTTTTCTTCCTTTGTCTTGGTCTAACTTCACCTAATGTAACATTAGTTCACAAACTTGTAAATTGAATTAACTCACATTCCACTAAATTTTCTCTTTAGCACAATTGGCCCTCTTTTTTTTTTTTGATGACTCATTAATTGTAGAGAAAAATGGAGAAACTACTAAAAAATCTGAAAATTAAATTGAAGAGTAAATTATTTCAATCTCTTCTCTAATTTATCTACCCTCTATTTTTAAAACTTACACATACCCTTTAAATATTTTTAAAGCCTATACATATTCTTTAAGTACTTACACATATCTCTCTTATATTTTGAAAACATATTACACATAAATCTATCGAGAATGAGGTCTACTTAAATACTTAGAAGATATGTGTAGTGTAAGTTTTGAAAATAGAAAGAGATTTGTAAAACTAATAAATAGAGGAGATATTGAAACAATTTACTTTAAATTGAATAGTGAAAGGTGATAACACAATAATCACAAAGTGACTTATATACTAGTAGTAGAGTAATTAATACTATAACTAACTAAATAATCATCAACTAACCACAATATATGGTAATAATAATATTTAAGAAGATTAAATAAAATTTTCAGACCTTGGTCAATTTCATGCTTATCGACACCACTTTTAAACTCTTTGAAAATGAATTATTAAAACTCTGTATTGACTCTTGAGTGAGAGTGTATAAAATATATAGACTTTCTAAATTTTAGATCATTTGCAAATAATAATTTGAACTTTAAAATTATTTTAATTAATAACTAAACTATTACAATTATACAAATAAATCATTTCATCTACTTTCAATTCATTTTAAATAATTTTTTATTCAATTTAAAATGAATGAAAGATCGATAAAAAAATTTATTTGTGTAATTATTATAATTTAAGTATTAATTAAAACGATTTTAAAGTTTAGTAAGTTATTTACAAATGATTCAAAATTTAAGAATTTGTATACTTTTTTTTTTTTATAAATAAAAAAAAACTAAAGTTTCCATTGGAAATTCTTAATGGAATGAAGAGCAACGAAATTTGGCTTTATGGATGCATCTGTCATATTGGTTATGCTATTAACAAGAGAGTGATAAGTTATCTTGGAATTTGATTCATGGGAAGCTATCAATATTGAACAACTACTATAAGTTTTCATTCCTTTGTGGAATGTCATATATATATATATATATGTGATATCACTGTATGCTTGGTGACCACTTCTGTATATATGTGCTTTAGAGAAGAGAACGAACTGGCAAATGCTCTTGCCAAGATGAGAGCAAACTAAGCAACTCCTTTGTTAGATTTGTCAAATTTACTTGAAGCGGAGCTCCTGCTCTTTGCTAAATGAGTGAGTTATTTTATATTAAAAATTTTTAAAAAACATAATAAAAACTTAATATTAAAAAAATATATATAATTCAAGTAATCGATTAATTAAGTTAAATTTTTTTTTAATGTTTATTTAAATTAATTTATTTTATATTTAAAATAATTTATAATTAAAATATTAATGCATGTTTGGTAATATATTAATTTTATAAAAAATTATTTTTTTTTAAAGACTGAATATGTATTTAGGTTAACTTATTTTATAATTAAAATAATTTATAATCAAAATTTTATTAAAAAATTTTTTTAAAAAATATTTTTTTCTAAAAAATAATTAATTCCAAACATGAGCTTAATTATTAAAATTTTAATTATAAACTATTTTAATTATAAAATTAATTAATTTAAATACATACTAAACTAAAAAAACTTAAAAAAATAATTTTTAAAAAATAATTTTTTAAAAAATAATTATTTATTAAATATAAACTTAATATCCAAATCAATAACGTAAGGTTGGTTCTATTTATCCTGAAGCCAACTCAATGACCCTAACTTAGATCAGTTGGAGCCGTCGAAATTGACGCGCCAAGCCACCAACCTAACCCATCAGCCAACGCCTCTAACCAAACAATTTTGCTTTTTTTTTTTGTTTTTTTTTTTTTTTTTGGTATCAAGACCAAATTACTTATATTAAAGCGGATTCAAAAATCGCACGGAATTTCATAAAAAAAAAAACGAATTTCAAAACTCACACAAAAACCTCCGCAACGACACGAATCTCTATCCTCCTTCCACTGTCTCCTTCTTCACTTGCACTCCTCCTTGGTGCTCTTCAGCTCACCAAGCTCAAATCTCTGATCTCTCTCTTCAATTTCCCAATCCATTCACATCATTTTCAAGCTCCTCTTCCCAAAAAGCCCTCCCTTTTCTCATAATGCCCAATCCACACCCTTCAACATAGCCACCAACCACCACCGCCGTCGATTTCCAAGAACCAAGCATGATCGTCCGCACGTACGGTCGCCGCAGCAGACCCGTTCCAAGGACCTTCTCCGACGACCTCAGCGACGACGTTTCGGACCCCTTCAGGGACCCCCTGTCCCAAGAAAGTTCGCAGGACCACCTCTGCGGCTTAGCATTTTCGTCCCAAGATTCCTCGTCGCACTGGTCCGCGTTCGATTCCGACCCGTGCAATTCAAATTCGATCTTGCCCACCGCGTCGGTCCCGTTCGACGATTTGTGCGACGGGGTGCCCAGGAAGTCAAAGAAAGCGAGGTCCGAGAAGAAGGTTTCCAAGAACTGCGGGCTGTCGATTCCGGCGACTTCGACGCTGATGGAGGCGCAGGAGTTCGGGGAGATGATGGAGCACGTTGATGAGGTGAATTTTGCTCTGGATGGGCTCCGGAAAGGCCAGCCAGTGCGGATCAGAAGGTCGAGTTTGCTTTCTTTGTTGTCTATATGTGGCACGGTGCAGCAGCGGCGGCTTCTGCGGACTCAAGGGTAGGTGGATTCGTAAGAAAATTCTTGTGGGTTTTGAATCCGAAATGGGTATGTTGGAGATGTATGTATGGGAAAAGATTGGATTCTGTTTTTTGTTGAAATTCTGGTGCTGGGGTTTCTCGAAGTGAATTCAAAATTTTAATTTTGGGTAGTCTTGGGGTATTAAAAGTTCACTTGATATATGTGGTCTTTGAATGTATTGGCGAATTCTTTTTAGCTTTCAAATTTCGGTGATGGTTTGTGCTTGACAATTGAAATTTTATTGTTGATTAGAATATTTATTAGTGGCGCACGAGAAGAAGAAAAAAGAAAGAGAGAAAAGGAACGGTAGTATTTTGATCCATTTGTGAGTCTGGTATAAGAATTTCCATTTAGGTGGATTCAACTCCGAGATCTCTTTAGTCACCTGTGCAAATAGAAATATAACTTGGAGGGGAACTTAGATTTTTGACAGTTTTGAAGGATCACATTTTTCCTACTTCACAAGATTTCCTATATATCTTTTAATTTGGAATTTTAAACTGAGGGTATGGATTGCACTCACTCTCTTATAGAAAACATTACCATTATGAATGTTTAGCTGATAATTCCCTGATTTGTCTACTTTCTAGGATGGCAAAGACAATAATTGTTGCTATTTTGGGACTCAGTCTTAATGATTCTGCCAGCAATCTTGCAGCCTCAGTCTTAATGATTCTGCCAGCAATCTTGCAGCTGCAACTCTTTTCTACATTCTGACCAGTGATGTAAGTCTTGTATAGTTTGTGAGATTGTAATTATAGTGAATTGTGAAAGAAGCTTTGGGTAATATGAACATAATTATTAAATAGCTGTAGAATTTTTCATTCCATCTTACTTAGTAAAGTTTTTTTATACAAGCTGCTAGAGGTAGCTAGTCAACTTTCCCTTTTAATATTGATGTAATGCTACATTTCTAAGTGATAATTAGTTTTTGGATATAATTTGATCCACTAAGAAATTTTATACTATCAGTGAGCCATGTGGTATCAACTATTTAAAAAACCATGGCCAAACATTTCAGTATGTAAGGTTTTTCAGTTTTGGTTTATGTCTCAGTTGGAAGAAAAGAAGAAATCAAGGAGTGGCTCTGGCTCTTATATGCAGAGATGTTTTATATATATATATATATATATAAAGACTACCATCTTTCTTAGTCATACTCATACATAAGGAATAGGAGCTATACTTGCAAAATTATTGGTATTTGTTCATAGTCAGTGGAGGAAGCTATACTTCACAATTTGCATAGTCCTTCAATGGGGTTCATTCCCTGCTAAGTTTTGTTCTGTCATACCTTTACTCTTGGTGGATTGTATGTGTTTGGTATTTTGGTTCCTCAATTCCCAAACTTCCTAGTTCCTAGCATTTTGTTCATGGCCAGTGGGAAATCTATACTTAACATTCACAATTCTCCAATGATTCTTTCGCTGCTTATTTTCATCTGCTTGTTCCATTATACCTTGTAAGCTTGTCCTTAATAAGGAAATATTGTGGGAACTCATTATAGACTGGAAATACCTAGGATGAATATTATTTATGAATAAATTTATCTTGAATATCTCTGGTAAATTTATGCTAGGGCTTCACATCTGATCTTTTCTGGACAAGAGTGATTATTCAATGGCATATATTTCCATTCTGATACTTTGTTTGGGCTCTGTAATTTGTCAATCTACATGAATACATGATTCACTTTGTGCCTGTGCTTACTGGATATGCTTGTGTTTCAGGGTCAAGATGACCACCTCCTTGAATCACCTGGTTGTGTTCGATTTCTAATCAAGTTGTTGAGACCAATTGTCTCCACAGCTATTGAAGACAGAGCGCCAAAATTTGGCTCTAGACTTCTAGCATTGAGTAAGAATGCTGACATATTAAAGAATACAATGGAAAGATTGGACTCCAGTTCCGTTGCAATTTTTTCTAGAGTTCAAGAAATTCTAGTAAATTGTAAAGAACTGAAAACAACTTGTCGAAATGACAGTGGGGTAGAGAGGCCAGAGTTATGCCCAAAATGGTTAGCATTACTGACTATGGAGAAGGCTTGTTTATCTGCCATTTCTCTTGATGGTATTGTACAGAATATCAACTTCCTCATTTTATATTATTGGCTGAAGATATTCTGTTCCCTCATTTATATCCAGTTTGATTTTCTTGTACAAAAAATAACAATAGATCGCCAAATTTGTTTAGTTGTAAACTTGTAATGATGTTTAGAACTCATTAATGAAAAGTTCATGTAATCAGTCTTATTGTTGTTACTTGTATTGCTTCTCAATGCTTGAAGGTGTCAACATGATATTGAAATACAAATAAATTAATGAGATGGAATCTGCTTGTTTATTTACAAATTTCTAGGGGGTTAAAAATATTTTGAGTTCTCTTGCAGTGGTGTTGTTTATGTGTATTTCCTTCTCAAATCAATCAAGACTTCACAGTTTTCCCCTTGTAAATTATGATTCTATGTGGTAAACTTTCTCTATACACGAGTTAAAATTCTAATGCAACCAACTCTCAAGTGTAGTTACTAGTATTTGTTTTCAATTATTTTCTCTGAATCAATCAAATTCTCTAGGGACAAAGCTAATACCAACATAAGTAAATGACGGTTTTTCCTAAGAGGAGTATAGAAGCTCTAGTGTTACATTTTTGGTATCAGAGCAATCTTTCCAGGCAACCTAATTAGGGATTGTTTGGGTTTAATGTTGTTGTTTGGGTGGTTGACCTAGGCTGTATGCACTAGTTTCATGTTGAATCTTGCTTTCGTGTGCTGTTTGCATCTTGGACAGCATTCACCTATTTGTGCATAATTTTCGCTATGAAACTCCAAATCATGCACTGTTTGTTTTGTTAGAAAGCTAACACACAAGGCTTTCAATCATAAAAATCCCAGATTCAAGTTTGTTTTTGTTCAGTACCAGTTTTCCTCGAAACTCAGATCTGTTCTCTGCATAATTGACATGAGGTGTGTTCTGGCAGCTCTTACAGTTTCATTCATAATTTGAGTTAGGATAGTCGTAATGGCACAATCCCAGTTGCATTGAAAAGCCAAATCATAAGACCTTTAGCTGTAAAAATGTTAGCTTTGAATTATGTCATTCAATACCAAATTTCATTTAAAGTCAGTCAATCTTCTGCAGATTTTCCTTGCTTGGCAGCATGTAATGCTTTGTGCATAACTTGAGTTGCACAACTCAAATTCATACACTGTTTGTTGCATTTGAAATTAGACATGTGAGGCTAACATGTATCCAAGTTTCAGCTGGTGACCCGTTACCAATTAAAACCATATTTTATTTGAAGTTTGTTTTGTTTTGCACAAATTTTGTTTTAGACAGCATTCACTATTTAGCGTGCACCTTATGTTAGAAGTCATTTGAGGGCTAAACTCCTTGGGTTTGAAGTTGAACTTTTCATATGATGAATATAGTACCTAGGTAGTCATACCTACAAATTTTCAGGGTAAGCAACTAAGAGTAAGCTGGATGATTAAATTGGATAAACTGATGGATCAAAATCTGAACAATTTCTGAAATCATGGTAGTAGAGGAGTCTGACACACACATGGTACTATAATTTACTACCCGCTATATGTTTAGATATAAGATTTTTGTAAAACCTGGGATGCTAGATGTGTTTTCATAGGTTTTATATTTGGATTATTATGAATTATGAATATGTGTTGCTTCATTAATCATTACCTCTGTCTAAAAATATTTGCAAGGATACATTTTGCTGTTGGGAAACATTTTAATATATCTTCCCAACCAATGTTGCCTATGCCACCTGGGCTTAGCTTGGGTGCTTGGGTGGATAGGGATTTGAGTAGATTTTATATGTTCAAGCAGTGATAACGACTCCTAATGTACCCTAAAAAGTAGATACGCGCTGTTACTGTTGGAGCTCTACAGTATCTTTATTTTAGGCTGAACAATGTATGGGTTCAATCATCGGCCTTAATTGTTGTTTTTTGTATTCTGAACTCCCTGCATATTGCATTTTCTTGTTTATGTGGAAGAAAATGATGTTTGCTTTGGTAACATGTCTGTTTTAATCTGTTCTCTGCCAATGTTCAAATCTTTATACACAAATATAGATACAGTGGTTCTGTTAAGCTTACTTTTTTTTCTTTTCATTTCCCCCCCTCATTTGTAAGTTATTATGATTTTGATGAAGAAAGGAATTACATATACTTTTCTTCTTTGCAGCCAGGGAGAAAGCAATGGTTGTTAATTTGGAGTTTATAAAGGCTATAGTCACAGCTGAAGAAGTGCTATTGCTTGATCCTTCCTTGCTAGGAGGTTCTACCGTTTGTTGAAAAACTCAGGCAATAACTTCCATATAAAAGTCAACCTAAACTTCGTGGACTTGCGGGTGAACAAGAAAGTGAACTGCAGGTTTCAACTGGCAGACAATGGTTACCTGTGCCAGAGTCTGCTGAAGGTTTATAGTCTGAGCTTCCATTTTGAGTTTCAAGTTCTGGAGATTGCTTTAGAAGTTGTCTGTACATTTTCTGGACACGTGTGGCAGATCTTGAGAGAGGTGCTTACCTTGTATTAGATGAATTGGCTAGGAATGTAAGCACCAAAAATCTTGAACATGTGCGAAGTTTGAAGAGCAGTCTTACATGTTTGCTGGCACACATGCAAAAGGTATGCTGCATAAGTACCATATTCTTCTTCCTCTTGTTCCTCCTGTTACTATCCCTTTGTTTCTTTTTCCATTTGTTTTACCATAGTTATTATCTGCTTTTGTTAATCTTCGCATTTTCTGATGTTGCTGTAAGTGATTGAAAATAGTTCTTTTGTTACCTATAGATAGTTGTGGAAGTTGAGAATTGAAGGATTATCCTTTCGGGAAAAACAGAAATATACGAAATCTACCAATTGGATTAAAATTTTTGCATTAGTATGATTTCTTTTTCTGGGTTTGAACAATATATGGGTTCAATCATGCGTCTTCATTGTTCTTGTTGTATTCTGATCTCTCTTTTCATGTTTTTGTGGAAGAAAATGATGTTTGTTTTGATAACATGTCTATTTTTGTAACAACATCCCAACAATTATACTCTATACTAATAGATAATTATATTACAAGAGAGTTTCGAGTCTCTAATAATGAAAGTGTATTTGAGTTAATTTCTTCCATAATAGAGGATAAAAGAAGAATTAGATTTTAAAATAATTAATTATTGGGGGTTAACTTATTTAAAGCAATAGGATAATAAAATGTTACTTAGTGAAATTAAAATATAAACCAATTACTTAGAGAATAAGACAATTAGTTTGCTTAAGTAACCATAGTATAATGTAAATTTTTTTAATTATAATAACTTAAGAACTAAACATGGTTAAGTTAAGATTAGGATATAAAAAAATGAAATTGGTGTTGGCTGGAATAAAAGTTTGTGATATATGTGGATTAGGCACATGGTCACAAGTTTGAGTCCTTAGGCTAGAGCATTTGATGCGTGGATTGGGCATACGGTCATGAGTTCAAGTTTATGATGTGTGGGTTAGGCGCATGATCACAAGTTTAAGTCCTTAGGCTAGAGCTCTTGATGTGTGGATTGGGCGCACGGTCATACGAGCTCTTGATATGTGGATTGGGTTCAAGGTCATACATTTCAAGCCGTAGCTAAGCCAGTTTCACGAAAAAAGGTGTTGGCTGGGATAAAAGCTTGTGATGTGTGGATTAGGCGCACGGTCACAAGTTCGAGTCCTTAGGCTAGAGCTCTTGATGTGTGGATTGGGCGCACGGTCATGAGTTCAAGCCGTAGCTAAGCCTGTTTCATGAAAATGGTGTTGGCTGGGATAAAAGCTTGTGATGTGTGGGTTAGGCGCACGGATCACAAGTTTGAGTCCTTAGGCTAGAGCTCTTGATGTGTGGATTGGGCGCACGGTCATACGTTCAAGCCGTAGCTAAGCCAGTTTCATGAAAAAAGGTGTTGGCTGGGATAAAAGCTTGTGATGTGTGGATTAGGCGCACGGTCACAAGTTCGAGTTCCTTAGGCTAGAGCTCTTGATGTGTGGATTGGGCGCACGGTCATGAGTTCGAGTCCTTAGGCTAGAGCTCTTGATGTGTGGATTGGGCGCACGGTCATGAGTTCAAGCCGTAGCTAAGCCTGTTTCATGAAAATGGTGTTGGCTGGGATAAATAGCTTGTGATGTGTGGATTAGGCGCACGGTCACAAGTTTGAGTCCTTAGGCTAGAGCTCTTGATGTGTGGATTGGGCGCACGGTCATACGTTCAAGCCGTAGCTAAGCCAGTTTCATGAAAAAGGTGTTGGATTGGGATAAAAGCTTGTGATGTGTGGATTAGGCGCACGGTCACAAGTTCGAGTCCTTAGGCTAGAGCTCTTGATGTGTGGATTGGGCGCACGGTCATGAGTTCAAGCCGTAGCTAAGCCTGTTTCATGAAAATGGTGTTGGCTGGGATAAAATGCTTGTGATGTGTGGGTTAGGCGCACGGTCACAAGTTTGAGTCCTTAGGCTAGAGCTCTTGATGTGTGGATTGGGCGCACGGTCATGAGTTCAAGGCTAGAGCTCTTGATGTGTGGATTGGGTGCACGGTCATACGTTCAAGCCGTAGCTAAGCCAGTTTCATGAAAAAGGTGTTGGATTGGGATAAAAGCTTGTGATGTGTGGATTAGGCGCACGGTCACAAGTTCGAGTCCTTAGGCTAGAGCTCTTGATGTGTGGATTGGGCGCACGGTCATGAGTTCAAGCCGTAGCTAAGCCTATTTCATGAAAATGGTGTTGGCTAGGATAAAATGCTTGTGATGTGTGGGTTAGGCGCACGGTCACAAGTTTGAGTCCTTAGGACTAGAGCTCTTGATGTGTGGATTGGGCGCACGGTCATGAGTTCAAGGCTAGAGCTCTTGATGTGTAGATTGGGCGCACGGTCATACGTTCAAGCCGTATCTAAGCTAGTTTCATGAAAATGGTGTTGGCTGGGATAAAAGCTTGTGATGTGTGGATTAGGGCACATGGTCACAAGTTTCAATCCTTAGGCTTTAGTTCTTGATGTGTGGATTGGGTGCACGGTCCTTAGTTCAAGCCGTAGCTAAGCCAGTTTCATGAAAAAAGTGTTGGTTTGGGTAAAATTTTGTGCTGTGTGTATTTGGCCCACAATCACAAGTTTGAATGCTTAGGCTAGACTCTAATTAAATAGGTTGGCGGGATTTGATGTTTTATGGCTTGGTTTATTTTGTTTATTTGATTTCAGAAAAGTTTTTGTTTTGTTATTGGTGTCTTAGGGGGTAAAAGAGACCTTTTTCAGGGCAACATCTAATTGCTAAGGCTTTATACCACTTTTCATTTACTTTAAATCTCTTAAATCTTAAAGTCCTAATATTTGCGACAATAAATTTTAAGTTGCTTTTGTTTTAAACTGCAATTAAGTCAAAGTGGTATATGGGAGACTTGCTTTTTATTTTATCTTCATTTATATGTTGCATCTAATGTTTAAATTCTTTCTCTATTCGTGCAAATGTTGCTATTAATTGGAAAATGTTGCCAATCGCTACTGGGAACGAGCACGAGGAGATTCAAGCTGAGCTTGAGGTGACTCTCTTCTTACCCTATCCCTCCTTTTTGTGGTTGTTCTGAATGGGATAAATGTCAAATGTGTTCATAGTTTATACTCTCTATTATTAGTTTATTTGTTGTTTCTTTGTTTCTTCATTTTGGAATTGCTCTCATGTCTAGGGATTGCTTTCATTTTAAAATTCGTTTCTAATTGTCTCTATTTAATAATGATATTCATGATTTTCACTACCCCTCAAATGTGAAATTAGATAAAAGTAAACTGTTTGTTGAGAATTAATTTGGTTTCCAATAAAGTTATTTCTATTTAGTTGGATAGTATGACTTGGTGTAAATGCTATATACAAACAGCTAAACAAAGAAGACAACACCATTATATACTAACAGCTAAACAAAGAAAACATATATATATATTTATATATATATGGACTAAGTGCTGCATGAAATGTCCCTTTTTTCTGTCTTTCTTTTCCCTAAAAATGAGAAAACTCTCTTTTGACAATTGGGCGGTCCTTATCATCGCACTAGCTAACTAGAATGATACCATGATATATCTATAATAACATATATATATATATATATATATATATATATATATATATATGGACTAAGTGCTGCATGACATGTCCTTTTTTCTGTCTTTCTTTTCCCCTAAAAATGAGAACTCTCTCTTTTGACAATTGGGCGGTCCTTATCATCGCATTAGCTAACTAGGATGATACCATGATATATCTATAATAACAAATAGAAGTGAGTGAGGAACATGTTCATACCCAGACTCATAGAGGAGCATTCACGTGAAGTTGCTATCCATGAAAAGAGACAGAGAATCTCAAATGTGATGAGTAAATGAGTAAAAATTGATTGTGGGTGCGTGAGTCATCATGACCTTATTATTTAACTTTCTGAACATAATGAATCAGATTCTCGCCAAGTCTAATTCAGAAACAGGTACCCTTATAAACTTGGTCAAATAACTCTTGCTCTCCCCTGAAGCATGTGATATATAATAACCTCTAATTGTTGTGGTAGATGATATTGATTTAGTATTGTCAAATTTTAAATTTAGTGCTGTCTTCATAACTACAATTGTTTTAATATTGGCTGGCACTTGGCTTGGCTTCTCTATTAGTAACACAACAGCAGTATTATTTATGTAACTCGTAGGCTAATAATCGATGATAATTGCTTAAGTGTTTATATCATTTGCTGCTACAATTCAAAAACAGGTACCTCTACAAACTTGCTCAGATAGCTCTTGCTCTCCCCTAAATCACGTGATAAGACTATAATTTTTATGGCAGATGATAATATTGTTCCTAGTATGTTGCTGCAAGAAATATGCAAAACACTTGGCTTTTTAACTACAACTACTTTGGTTACTAGCCATCACTTGGCTCATCTGTTAGAAGTGTAGTACTATTCTATTTATGTAACACCAAAGCTAATAATTGCTTAAGCATATCTAAATTTAAATTTTACAGAAAAAAAGAAAAAAAAAATTTAAACATCATCACCAACACATTATAGCCAATTAAAAATTTAGGCATTTTATAAAGTGACATTTCAGGGAAGCATGATTTACTCATTTACTGATCTCTAAAGAACTTCATAGCCTGCAGTTCGGTGCCTAACTAAAGAGTAAGTGAAGATGAGAGTAGAAGGATTTGTGGTCCAACAACCAGAGACATCTTGGAAGTTGGACCTCGGTAAGTACCCTATCTCAATACTAACATTTTAGGCACATCTTTCAATGTTTAATAGTCAAAATCAAGGCTGATTAATGTTTCTTTTGCTTCATTTTGGTGCTCCATGATGCTTTACTTTAACCAGCAATATATGCAGCTTAATTCTTTGCATTTGGTGTTGATTAAATGTTACTTTTGCATTCTTCTTAGTTGTTTGTTTCTTTGATAAATAAGAACCAGCAATACGACTAGTGGTAAATAGTATTCCTTCTCTATGTTAGAACAGGCTTATGTGTAGCAACTTGAGTCAAGTAGATTAAAGCTTACCCAGCTCAAACAAGACCTTCAAAGAGCGTGCTCTCAGGTATGTAGTTCTTTTTTCTTTTTTATATATAACTTCATATATGTAGTTAATTTTTCTTTTTATAACACTTAATGATTATTATTTGTAGTGTTAAATGTTTTAATATGTTATGTTGTAATTTTTATACATCTCTATGATTATTATTTGTAATATACATTGTTGTGTTAAATGCTATTTTTTTTACTGTTTCAGGAATCTTTCAACAATATCCAGTTTCTCAAGTGCAGAAAATACACTTGCAGGTATTTCTTTTATTGACAAGTACTTCATCATCTTTTTATTGCCCTTCTATTCATTTAGTTATCCAATATCTCATTAATTAGAGTTTAAAAACAGGATGTTTAAGTAATTACTCATTAGAGAAACTTGGTTAACATAGAAACACAAGTTTTAGTTCAGCACTTAAATAGTTACAAGTTACTCATATAACAATTTATACATTCATCAAGTTATTTTTTAAGACACATTTAACTTGGGATTGAGCCACAAGATACTGTACATAGGTGCAGCAACATATAAGTCCCATAATCCTTTACAATCCATGATTACATAGAGAAATGAAACTAAGTAAAATTCTTGTGATTGTCATGCAGGTTGTGGAGAGTTAAATTTGTTTACAGCTCACTCTCATGATTAGGAGCCGCATTTGATTTGAAGTTCTGAACTGAAAGCTTTACCATACTTTCGGAAGTTCTTTTGATTAGGTGGGAGGGATCCTTTCAATATTATTAATGTCCATACGGAAGCAGCTAGCCTTTTTATGGCATATTTTTTGTTTATTGAAATTGCTGGAAGATAATACTGTAGGCTAAATACAGTGAAAGATTCCTTTCCTTTATTTGGAATGATGTTCATTGATGCTTTTATGGAGCAAACAATCTATTTGATTGGGTTCCATATGATACTAGGTCATTTATTTGGAATGATGTTCATTGATGATGTTCATTGATGCTTTTGAGTTTAAGCAATGTTTAAGAAAAGCAGTGTATTCGTGGCCTTTTTGGCTTATAGTAATATGATTTAGGACTCAAAATGTATGTACATGGGTTTGCACCAACTTGTGGTGGTGCTAATAATTTTTTTACTGCTCTTGGGGGAATAGGAGATGTAGACATGAAGAAGTCTAACTAGTGGAATGTTACATCTAATTAAATTTTGTTCTGCTTTAGTTGGAGTGTTTTGATTGCCTAGCAGTCTTAGAATTAAACCAGTAGCCATCTTAGAATTAAACCAGTAGCCACGTTCAGACCTGCCAAGCCAATTTGTTTTAGCTAGTTTAGTATAAATTAGTAGACATAAGTGGCAGATTTCTAATTACAGTGAGTTCAGACTGATAAAGTTCCTAAGATGATACTTCTTATTTGCTTGAAAAAGTTTTTGATATTCTAGTGTCCTTGTGGACTGCTAATTTATTTCAAGTCTCTCTATCATGTCTTTGGAATAAACTTTTTGTATTAATTGACTCACTTTTGCTCTCTTCTCATTGATGCATGCAATATCTTGGGCTCTTATTTCAACAAGATCTGGGCTTTTACTTGACACCCAACTTTATGTCTATGCCTTGTGTCTTTTGCTATCTTTGCAATTGATTAGCATGAAATTGATGCATTTTTATTTTTGTGCCTTCTAAAAGAGGAAATTGTATGCTTTTAAAGTGTTTTACTTTTAAAGTATTGTATGCTTTTGCATTCATTTATATATATTCATTCTTCAGAATTTCAGGCTTTATTTTCCAGAGCTTGTGATAGACCAAGTGCAGTCGGTGGACCTCTCATCTATAAGTTAAGTAAAGGCCTAAAATCGAAAATTTAATTTATCCTTTAGTTATGAAATTACCGCTTGGAGCAATCAAATTGCTGTGCCTGTTATTCTTTTAAATCATGGGCCAGAGTAATTGTTTTTATTAGGACTTGATCTTCAGTGTTACTTGAATTATCTTACTGATGTTATTGGATTTACAATAGCTATAAATGTGCCTAATTCTTGTTTCTAGTGAACATTTGAATTTATGTGCTTGTCATTCTTTTACGTCATGGGCCATAATCATGTGATATACAGCTATAAATGTGCCTTATTCTCTTGCCTAGATTGGTTTTAGGATCCAATGCAATAATCCACAGCACCTTTGTCTAGATTGTATTTCACTTTGGACTTTGCCTCATTATGGTCTTTCTTGTTAACTATGCTATTTGGTCTTTTGCTTTTACTTTTCTTGTTTTAAATGTATTTCTAGCATGTATGAGGATTGGGATATCTTGGTTTGTGATTGTAGTGCAAAGCTTTCTGATCTTGCTTTAGCCTTTGGAAAAATTTGTGAAGGAGAAGGTTTCAAGTACATAAAGGAATGTTTTGAAACTTCTAGATTGCTACACCTTAAACTGCTGTTGTTTCTTGTTGGTGTAATAGCATAGCTGTTGCTGTTCAATTGTTGGTGCCATAGCAGCAACTGCTTCTGTATCTTGTTGTGCACTTTGTTGGTGCTTCACCTTGTGTCATTCTTTTTAAAAGATGTTAAAATGCTACAAAAAATAGGTAATTAACTGTGGCGTACTTGTAAGGGTTACTTTGTACATGCTTGCAATGCCCAGACATGCTAGAAATCACCTTCAGAATTAGAAGAGAGTTTCTTGTAGATAATTAATAACAGATTCTATTTTTCATTATTTTCTAATGTTCTTAGTTCTGATACCTTAACTGTCCAGTACTTTATGTTAATCTTCCTCTTATTGAAACCCTTTTTTGTAGGCTGCAGAGAGGCTCAATTCAAGTGAAGGGGAACTCAAAGCACAACTCAAGAATTTTCATAGGGATCCTAACATATCAAGTAAGGCACTCATTTCGTTGCAATTTCTAATTTTGTATCTATATATGCTTATTTTTGGCATTGATGATGCATTTGCTTTACTTCAGAGAGGTGATTTGCAAATAACAATTGATTAATGTTAATATAAATGCTTTGGAAGCTTAGATGTCTCTTTTCTTTCTTTTTGTGCTTTATTTTTTGGTAGCTTAAAATCCTCCTATTTTGTACTGTTTCCTCTCTCTTCATACATTCTTCATTTATCTAAAAAATTATTTGGCTGGGAAAATATTTAAATGAATACAGGAAAGCCATTCTTGTTGTGATGGGAAAATCCAATCAAACACTATGCAATAACATCTAAATATTCTCCATAATTCCTGTTCAATGATTGTCCCACGGTAATGATTCAAGCTGGACACAAGTTAATTATTAAATACTTGTGAATATTTCTTATGGATGCTTATGTGCTAGAGATGGCTTAGGGGTTTTAGGATTACATAGTACAGAAGTTGGAAGGAAAGGAACATTAGGATTTGTGACAGTAATAAGTAAAGAATGAGATAGAAGACTTGATTTAAATTCTGAAAGACTTGATTTATGGAAGATAAGGAACATTAGGACTTGATCTAAAACAATATGCCTCTGAAGTCTGATTTAACTTATTTTCAGCACATTTTGTACCTGTAATCATTAAAAATTCTCCATTTATAAGGCAGAACAGGAATGGCTTTCCTCTTTTAGTTAGTGGCGTTCCTCCTAATGCATTCATCGAAACTGGTCATTTTTTACAATTTAATTTATATTTAAATTATATTTGAAAATGTTATATTTGAAAATGTTTACATTTTAATCATGATTTAAATTTAAATTTTGATTTTACATACTCGTGAGGATTTATTCGTTACTTCTCTATATTCTGACTTAGTAAGAAGAGAATGCAATAGTATATAACAAGAACTTGTTCAGTAGTGTAAGGGAATCTACCCTTGGATATTGGCTGCTTGGAACATTCAAATTGCTGTGCCTGTTATTCTTTTAAATCATGGGCCACAGTAATTGTTTTTATAAGGGCTTGATCTTCAGTATTACTTGAATTATCTTAATAATGTTATTGGAATTACAATAGCTATAAATGTGCCTAATACTTGTTTCTTGTAAACATTTGAATTTCTGTGCCGGTCATTCTTTTACTTCATGGGCCATAATAATTTTCATAATGGACTTTGTCTTCATTGTTTGTTGAATTATCCTAAATGTAATATACACCTATAAATGTGCCTTATTCTCTGGCTTAGATTGGTTTCAGGATCCAATGCAATAATCAATAGCACCTTTGTCTTATTGTATTTCACTTTTTTCCTTGCTTTTCTTGTTTTAAATGTATTTCTAGCATGCATAAGGATTGGGATGTCTTGGTTTGTGATTGTAGTGCAAAGCTTTTTTTATCTTGCTCTAGCCTTTGGAAAAATTTATGAAGGAGAAGGTTTCAAGTACATGAAGGAATGTTTTGAAACTTCCAGATTGCTACACCTTAAACGGCTGTTGTTTCTTGTTGGTGTAATAGCACAGCTGTTGCTTTTCAATTGTTGGTGCAATAGCAGTAGCTGCTGCTGCATCTTGTTGTGCACTTTGTTGGTGCTTCACCTTGTGTCATTCTTTCCAAAAGATGTTAAAACACTACAAAAAAAAAAGGGCCCCATTGATGTTGAACTAAAATTCCTATGAAAGGGAGTGGTTAGACCTGTAAAAAATCTTGCCACTTGGGCACCAAAACTTTCAGGACTGAGGGGGATTCACTGTGTTAGGATATATTTAGAATATGTTTAGGATATTTATAATATCTTTAGAATATTTTAGGAGATCTTTAGAATATATTATAGAGTCAATTAGTTCTCTAATTGAGGAAGCAATTTTAGAAGTCATATCCTAATTTCATCAAGTTTCTTGTATTTCCTTATTTGATTAGAATTACTAGAATATAAAAAAGGGGATTAGTGTTTTGTCTTTTGTATCACATCAAATACATCTAACACATACTATTGTTTAATCTTCATTCTCTTTTGTTCCTTTTTCCTACCTAAGTCCTATAATTTCAACATGGAATCAGAGCGGTACCATACCATTCATTTTGAGGGTGTCCATGCTTTCTGCTATGTCGAGTTCTATAAAACTCCTTTATGAATTCTCCTTTATTGTTTTTTCCTAACCCATTCTTTCATCTTTTTTATGGTGCTCTAATGCAGTGAGCATGACTTGATAATTGGATTTTCTTATTGTTCTATGATTCTCCTATTTTGGCTTAGTCTTGGGTGAGATACTGGATTCTTGCCCCTAATTGGCTCCGCTTCCACTGTTTGGCTCCGTTCTAGCTTTAGCCTCCATTCCCTTGTTTGGCTTTGCTTCTACAGTATGGATCTTTTCTAATGTTGGCATAGCATTGAGGGAGAGTAAGAATGACATTGGTAACTTTTCTTTGATACAATTGTTCGTCATGTTGTTCTCTTTCCATCGACGATCATTTCGATGGTACTCTTTTCCACTGATGAGTCATACCACATCTCTTCAATGCTAGTATTTGTCATGCTCTCTTTCTACTGATAAGTCATGTCAGTGGTGACTTCTTCTCAATATTAGTGTTCGTGATGTTCTCTTTCCATCGACAATCATTCCGATGGTGACTTCTGTCCCACTAATGAGTCATACCAGTGGTGACATCTTTTCAATACTAGTGTTTGTCATGTTATTCTATTCCCATCGATGATTATTCCGATGGTGGTCTCTTTTCTATTGATGAGTGTTTGTCATGTTATTCTTTTTTCCTCGATGATAATTCAGATGGTGACTTCTTTCCAACTGATGAGTCATACTAGTAGTGTTTCTTCTCACGTTGTCTAGGTCTGTCATATGGTCAAACAGAACCCTAGAATCTCTTCTTCTCAAGTTGTTTGAGTCTGTCTTCTGGTCTAATAGAATGCTAGCTTTTTAGGCTGATGATCATTCTTTAGTCGACTTGCTGAGTTATCTTTCCAGCAATGTTCATCTCTCCAGCGTCTCCAGCATCGTTAGTTCCACTTTATATTTATGTTATTTATTTAAAGTATTTATATGAAACAAGCTTAAAGCTTTGTAAGATTTAGCTTGAGGGGGAGTGTAGAATATATTTAGAATATGTTTAGCATATTTATAATATCTTTAGAATATTTTAGAAGATCTTTAGAATATATATTCAATTAGTCCTCTAATTGAGGAAGCAATTTTAGGAGTCGTATCCTAATTTCATTATGTTTCCTGTATTTCCTTATTTGATTAGGATTATTAGAATATAAACAGGGGTTAGTGTTTTGTCTTTTGTATCGCATCAAACACGTCTATCACATACTATTATTTAATTCTTCATTCTCTTTTTTTCCTTTTTCCTACCTAAATTCTATAATTTCAATGCACTGAAATCCGTAATACCCATGAAAGGTGTTGTGTTCTGCTCACAAACTTTGATTGTATCAGAGATGTGGGTTTTAATATGATGGTTGCTTGAAGACTTATTTACTCTGTTGTCTCTTTTGGTGTTCTCAAGGTAGCGATAGTGATGTTGATATGCTTTACAAGTGAGCTTCCTCTTCTAACTCATATTTACTTTCCAAGTTTTATCTATATATGTGATTGGTTTTAGTCAAGGTTGTCAAAATTGCATGTTGGATAGTGGAATCGCACGATTTTACGCATGTGCTTAGCTAGAACAATCCCGATCCCAGCTGAGAACTTGGTATGCTAGGATTGTGTTGGGATCGCGTCCCAGCACATAAAGTTGGTAGGCTCGGATCAATCGCACCACTTCTGCATTTTAGTTCTTGGAGCAAGTTATTTTTCGAAAAAAAAAAACTTGCTCGAAACAGCTTTCCACTTGAGTGAATCCCCAGTTGTTGCTGTGATTGAATCTCAAAATAGAGACCTGCAATTGAAGCCCCTACATGACTTACAACTTGAGCTGGTGTGTCTGGGTGCTGCGACTGGAGCTTTTGGAGCATCTAGGTGCTGCTGTGTCTGGTGTGAAAGGTAGCTTCTGAGGTCTGAGTTCTGGCTTTAAGGCAATAGGCTTCTGGTTGTTGGGTTTAAAATCAAGGGACTAGAAAGTGTAGGATATGACTTGGGTTCAGCAACAAGTATAAAGCTTAGGTGTCATTTTTTGACCATTAGGTGCCTTATGAGGTGTGGGTTTGATTTATATATAAAATTTATATATTTCAGTGGAGTAGTTTTCCATTATCATTATTTTTGTCGTTTTCTTCTGGTAATTAAAATGACACTATTGGGGAATGCTTAAGCATTTATCACTTAAGTTTCTAACTTTCCATTATGATTTTATTTTAGAGAATTAATACATTAATAAAAAAATATAAATGAGTATTTTGAATTAGAGTTTAATTAAACGTTGATTTTGCCTATTTATGTTACTTTATATGTATATATGTGTGTGAATATAGTTTTGTATTATAGGTAAGAACTTACGATACGTGTTACGATCTCACATTTTATTTGTCTACCTTCCCTTTTCGATCCTAGGTAGAATCTTGAGTTTGACAACCTTAGTTTTAGTAGCTTTTGGGAATTGTACTTTAGCAGGTATATCTCACCGGTATTAAGTTTGCATAGATTATAGACTTATACACTTCAATGCGCAATGAGCTCCTAAGCTTGATTTTAAGACTCTATTTGTATGTGCGAAAAATACAATTTGAGTCAAAATGCAGTAAATATATCAAATCAGCGCGAGAGTGAAGAGCTATTTCATTTATAAAGGTAGATTTTTATATTTGGGCTTTATAGGCATACATTTGAATTTAGTTTTTCTTTGACAATTTAGTATTTATAACACGTTTTGCAAAATCTTTTATATGGTTCAAAATTTGTTACATACTTACATGTATATGAAGTGTGCATAGTGGATAATGCAAATGAGAGACCTAAGTATTATATACTTCTTTTTCATCTAACTGAAATGGTTCGTGTGATCTTTAGTTGACTTGCTTTTAAAATTAAATTGAAATCTATATTGATTTTGTTGTAGTTGTGGCAATATGAGTTTTGTTAGGTTGCCTAAAGTTTTACTTGAAACATAGGAATAAGGAGAGTTACACAGAAAGGGAGAAGACGCTTTAACTCTATATATTAGTTTATTTGAGTTTTTACTTGAGTATCTTTGGTTCAATTGAATTTCAGTTAGTTTCTTGGTCATTATTTGGAGGAAAAATGTACCCGGATAGAGTGTTCCTTGTTGGTCATTTACTAAACAATCAAGTGCTCATATATTGTTCCTTTTTGCTCCCTAAATTGGGAAAGCATTAAAATTAAACAGTCATTTGTTGCTCCCTCTTGGATATTTATTGTTGTTTCTCTTAGACAAAAGTTTGATTCTTTTTAGTCTATCTTTGACTTTTTGGTCAAACAGACAAATTTAGTAAGTTTGTGTGATTTGAAAGGCCTAGAAGATGTTTGTGTGTGATGGTAATATGTCTTCATTATACGTTGTTTATTTTAGACAAAAGTTTGATTCTTTTTGGTTTATCTTTGTCTTTTTGGTCAATCGCGAGTTTTCGTAATTCGAGAGGTCTAGAGGATGTTTTTATGATTCCAAGCTCTCCCCAAGGCTTCAAGGCTAGATTATTCGTTGTTTTTTTTAGACGAAAGATTTGCTTCTTTTTTGTTTATCTTTGACTTTTTGGTCAAACGTACAAACTTAGCAAGTTTTCGTGATTCGAGAGGCTTATAAGATGTTTGTGTGAACCCAAGCTCTCCCTAAATATTCAAGGGATGACAATATGTTTAGGTTATTCGTTATTGTTCCTCTTAGACGAAAGTTTAATTTCTTTTGGCCTATTTTTGACTTCTTGGTCAAAAGGACAAACCTTGTAAGATTTCGTGATTCGAGGGGCATAGAAAATGTTTGTTTCACCCCAAACTCTCCCCAAAGTTTTAAGGGATGAGAATATGCCTTAATCATTCATTGTTATTTCTCTTAGATGAAAGTTTGATTCCTTTTAGTTTATCTTTGACTTTTTGATCAAACGGACAAAGTTAGCGAGTTTTCGTGATTCGAGGGACCTAGAGGAAGTTTGTGAGATCCCAATGATGTAAATAAAGTTACAACCTTACTGGATCTGGTCCAAGTTCTAGTTGGTCCAGTTACGAGAGCTCGAGCAAAGAAATTCAAGGAAGCACTCAACGGGCTGATTCAAGAAATCTAGTTTTAATCAAATTTATGACCCATTGAGTGTAACTCACGTTTTAAAAAAAAAAGCATCAATGTGATTCAAACTCTAGAATATTCAGCAGCAAATTTGCATGATTTGAGGGCTAATTACAGCAGCAAATTTGCATGATTTGGGAGTTAATTGGAGCAGTAAATCTGTATGATTTGGGGGCTAAATTTGGACGCATTTTGAGCTTGGTTCATTGCCAAGTATCTTTTTATATATTTTCCTTTTATTTGTTAGGGCTGATTAATATAATCAGATACTTTCCTTTATTTGTTAGGACTGATTGATTTAATCAGATACTTTTCCTTATTGTAATCCGCCTATTTAAAGGCGGACATGAATGAAAGAAAGAACACAGTATTATTCACAAAAATTGGGAGTTTCTCTTTGGTTATTTGAAGAACTTTTCGAACTTATCGGAATCATTTCTTGGCGTTCACAATTCGACTTATCAAACGGAATTTCCACCATCGTTTATGGCGTCTTCAACATATCAAGGTTCTTACCTCTACATAGGTAACGGGTCGAGGTTTTTCATCCAAAATTCTGATTGTAGACGGTTGTGGTACTTTAGTTGTTGACGGGTCTCATTATTCTTAGCGAGGTTCGTATCATTTGGTATCAGAGCTTTAATTCTAAATCAGGTTTGCCTATCCTTTTTTTCGTTTTTCTATTGATTTTCGCCTAGGGTTTTAAATAAAAAAGACAGAGGGGGATTCGAAAAAAAAAATTCAAAAAAAATGTCAAAAAAAAAATTGTATTTCTGAAAACTTCATCAGGCTGTCCTTGGTGCTTTTACTTTTGAATTGCTACAAGTGATTTGATATTGTCTGATTAGTTTAAAAAAGAACTGAAAGAGAAATATCGAATGAAAAAAGGCAGAAGTGAAAAGCATATTAAAAGATAAAAGCCGAATTGTTTTGAGTGAAACACGAGTGAAATCGAGCGAATCATTCTTTAAGTGAAACATGTGAGGGAGTGTCATGAGGTTCATTGCATTTTGTTTCAAACCTTATTTTGCATATCAACAATGTCTCATAACAGTGGTGATGGTGCTCAAGGAGTGGCTAATCCGAAGTTGTTCATGGAGGCTATAGTGGAAGAGGTGAGAAGAATGATGAGGAGTGAATTGGAGCAAGTGCATGAACGATTGGATAGAGTAGAGAATGAACGTATGGCGCAACTACAAAACGTTCATAATGTGCATGGAGGGAAAGAGTTCAACCGAGGAAAGTAAGGGATGAGGATGACGAGTATTATGGGGCTGGTTTTGATGGAGAAGAAGATCGAAATCCAGCGAGTAGTCCTAGGAGATATGACGGCTTAGAGAAGCTAGGAACCGGGAGGATAACAATTTGGACAGTATTAAGATGAAAAATTCCTTCTTTTCAAGGACCCGGAGGCCTATCTTGAATAGGAGAAGAAGGTGGAGTTGGTGTTCGATTGCCACAACTACTCCGAGATGAAGAAGGTAAAACTTGCTGCCATTGAGTTTTCTGATTATGCTATTGTCTGGTGGGATCAGTCAGTGTTGAACAGGCGGCAGAATAGAGAGCGTCTAGTTGAGACATGGGAAGAGATGAAAATAGTGATGAGAAGACAGTTTGTACCCAGCCATTATTACCAGGAGTTGTACCAAAAACTGCAAAACTTTAGACAAGGTAACCGGAGTATAGAGGATTATTATCAGGAGATGGAGATTGCTATAATTCGGGCTAATGTAGAAGAAGACCGAGAGGCTATTATGGCAAGGTTTTTGCATGGCTTAAATCGAGAAATTCATGATAAGGTGGAGATGCAGCATTACGTGGAGTTGGAAGACACGGTGCACATGGCCATCAAAGTGGAGCAACAGCTCAAGACGAGGGATGGTACACGTGCAGTACATAGTTCGGGTTATTCTCCATGGAAACCGAGTTATGTAAAGAAAGAAGAAAGGCCAACTGTAAAACCTAAAACTGAACCAAAACAAGAAACAACCAGTCATGATTCTCAAGATAAATCTGACCCTTACACATCTCGAAATCGTGACATAAAGTGTTTCAAATGTCAAGGCAGGGGTCACATAGCAAGCCAATGCCCACAAAAGAGTCATGGTGATATGAGATAATGGTGAGATTGAAACTGACAATGAATCGGAGCCCGATTCTATGCCACCATTGGAGGATGCGGATGAGGGAAGAATATGCAGCCGAAGGAGAATTGTTGGTTGCAAGAAGAGCTTTAAGCGTGCAGGTCAAAGAAGATTAAGAGGTGCAGCGAGAAAACATCTTTCATACTAGATACCACATGCAAAACAAAGTATGTAGTATGATTATTGATGGAGGTAGTTGTACTAATGTTGCTAGCACTACTTTGGTAGAAAAATTAGGGTTATTAATAATTAAACATCCCCAACCTTATAAATTGTAATGGCTTAATGATAATGGAGAGTTAAGGGTGACTAAATAGGTGTTTGTGTTATTCCGCATTGAAAAAAATATAAAGATGAAGTTTTGTACGATGTAGTTTTGATGCAAACTAGACATTTGTTATTAGGCTGACCTTGTCAATTTGATTGGCAAGTTAAGCATGATGGCTTTACCAACAAATACTCTTTGGTGCTCAATCAGAGAACCATCACTCTTGTTCTGGTGACACCAAAGCAAGTTTATGAAGATCAAGTGAGATTACATAGAGAGAGTGATCAAAAGAAAAAGAGTGAAAGTGAACAAAAGAAAAAGAGTGAAAATCAGAGATAGGCAGAGGAAGTAAAAAAAATCAAAATTTGGCCATTGAGAGAAAATCAGAGATAAAATAAAAGAATTTCTATGCAAAAGTGAGTGAAATTAAGCGAGCAATGTTTACAAATCAACCAATGATTGTACTTTTGTACAAAGAGGCATTTTTGAACAATAATGAAATTGACCCCGCTTTGCCTAGTTCTGTTGTTTCTCTTTTACAGGAGTTTGATGATATCATTTCCGAGGAGATTCCACAAGGTTTACCACCTATTCGAGGGATTGAACATCAAATTAATTTTGTGCCCGGTGCTTCCATTCCAAACCGATCAGCCTACCGAACTAATTCAGAGGAGACAAAGGAATTACAAAGGCAGGTTAGTGAATTGATGGAAACGGGGTACGTGAGAGAAAGCATGAGCCCGTGTGCTGTTTCAGTGATTTTAGCTCGTAAAAAGGATGGGACATGGAGAATGTGTGTTGATTGTCGAGCCATCAACAATATAACGATCCACGAGAAGGCAAGACTCAATGTCAAGCGGAGAACGGATTAATATGCAAAACAAGCCAACAAGGGGCGCCATAAGCTGATTTTTGAACATGGAGATTGGGTTTGGCTGCACCTGCGGAAAGAAAGATTTCCTGTTCAAAGGCGTTCCAAACTACTTTCGAGAGGAGATGGTCCTTTTCAAGTCCTCGAGCGTATCAATGACAATGCCTATAAGCTGGATTTACCGGGTGAGTACAATGTTAGTGTTACTTTTAATGTTACTGATTTGACTCCTTTTTATGTAGGTGATGATTTGAGGACAAATACTTTTCAAGAGGAAGGGAATGATGCAAATAAAGTTATAACGTTAAAAGATCCAGTCCAAGTCCGAGTTGGTCCAGTTGCGAGAGCTCGAGCAAAGAAATTCAAGAAAGCACTCAACGGGCGGATTCAAGAAATCTGGTTTCAATCAAATTTACAGGCCATTAAGCATAGCCCACGTCTTCAACAAAGGAGCATCAATGTGATTCAAACTCTAGAATATTCTGACCAAGACCCAACCTAATTGCAGCAGCAAATCTGCATGATTTGGGAATTAATTAGAGCAGTAAATCTGCATGATTTGGAGGCTGAATTTGGGTTCATTGCCAAGTATCTTTTTATATACTTTCTTTTTATTTTCTTAAGGCCGATTGATTTAATCAGATACTTTTCTTTATTTGTTAGGACTGATTGATTTAATCAGATACTTTCCTTTATTGTAATCAGCCTATTTTATTGTAATCAGCTTATTTAAACGCATACATGAATGAAAGAAAGAGCACAATATTATTCACAAAAATTGAGAGTTTCTCTTTGGTTCTTTGAAGAACTTTTCGAACTTATCAGAATCATTCTGTGGCGTTCACAATTTCACTTATCAAATAGAATTTCTACCACCGTTTGTGGCGTCTTCAACATACCAAGGTTCTTACCTCTGCATAGGTAACGGGTCGAGGTTTTCTATCCAAAAATCTAATTGTAGACGGTCGTGGTACCTTAGTTGTTGATGGGTCTTGTTATTCTTGGTGAGGTTCGCATCACCCAAGCTCTCCCCCAAGCTTCAAGGGATGAGAATAAGTCTTGGTTATTCTTTGTTGTTTCTCTTAGATGAAAGTTTGGTTCTTTTTTGTCTATCTTTGACTTTTTAGTCAAACGGACAAACTTAGCAAGTTTTCGTGGTTCGAGAGGCCTAGAGGGTGTTTGTGTGACCCCTAAGCTCCCCCCAAACCTTCATGGGATGACAATATGTCATGGTTATCCGTTGTTTCTCTTAGATGAAAGTTTGATTCCTTTTTGATCTATCTTTGACTTTTTAGTCAAATGGACAAAACTTAGCGAGTTTTTGTGATTCGAGAGGCATAGAGATATTTGTGTGACCCCAAGCTCTCCTCAAAGCTTGAAGGGATGAGAATATGTCTTAGTTATTTGTTGTTATTTCTCTTAGATGATAGTTTGGTTCCTATTGGTCTACTTTGACTTTTTAGCCAAACAGGCAAACTTAGCAAGTTTTCATGATTCGAGAGGCCCGGAGGATGTTTTGTGACCTCAAGCTCTCACCAAAGCTTCAAGGGATGACAATATGTCATGGCTATTCATTGTTTCTCTTAGATGAAAGTTTAATTTCTTTTAGTCTATCTTTGACTTTATGGTCAAACGGACAAACTTAGCAAGTATTTGTGATTTGAGAGGCCTACAGGATGTTTGTGTGACCCTACGTTTTCCCCAAAGTTTCAAGGGATGAGAATATGCCTTGCTAATTCGTTGTTATTTCACTTAGATGAAAGTTTAGTTCCTTTGAGCCTATCTTTGACTTATTGGTCAATCGAACAATCGTACAAAGTTTTCGTGATTAAAGAGGCTTAGACAATATTTGAGGGACCCCAAGCTCTCTCCAAAGCTTCAAGGAATGAGAATATGTCTTGGTTGTTCGTTGTTATTTCTCTTAGACGAAAGTTTGGTTCCTTTTGGTTTATCTTTGACTTTTTTGGTCAAACGGACAAATGTAGCAACTTTTCGTCGTTCGAGAAACCTAAAGGATGTTTGTACGACACCTGGCTCTCCCCATAGCTTCAAGTGATGAGATAGTGCCTTAGTTATTCGTTGTTATTTCTTAGACAAAAGTTTGGCTCCTTTTGGCCTACCTTTGACTTTTTGGTAAATCTGACAAACTTAGCAAGTTTCCATGATTAGAGAGAGGCCTAGAGGACATTTGTGGGACCACAAGCTTACCTCAAAGGTTCAATGGGATGAGAATTTGTCTTGGTTGTTCATTGTCATTTCTCTTAAATGAAAGTTTGGTTTCATTTGGTTTATCTTTGACTTTTTGATCAAACGGACAAATGTAACGATTTTCGTCGTTCGAGAGGCCCAGAGGATGTTTAGGGGACCCCAAGGTGTCCCAAAAGCTTCAAGGGATGAGAATTTATCATGGTTATTCGTTGTTGTTTCACTTAGCGAGTTTTCGGGATTCGAGAGGCTTAGAGGACATTTGTGGGACCCCAAGCTCAACCCGCAGCTTCAAGGGATCAAAATATGTCTTGGTTGTTCATTGTTGTTTCTCTTAGACGAAAGTTTGGTTCTCTTTGGTCTATCTTTGACTTTTTGATCAAAGTGACAAATGTAGCGACTTTTCATCATTCCAGAGGCGTAGAAGACGTTTGTGGGATCCCAAGCTCTCCCCAAAGCTTCAAGGGATGTGAATAAGCCATCGTTATTCTTTGTTATTTCTCTTGGACAAAAGTCTAGTTCCTTTTGGTCTATATTTGACTATTTGGTCAAACGAACAAATTTAGCAACTGTTCGTCATTCGAGAGGCCTCAAGGACGTTTGTGGGATCCTAAGCTCTCCCCAAAGTTTCAAAGGATGAGAATATATGCCTTGGTTATTCGTTATTGTTTCTCTTAGGCTAAAGTTTAGTTCCTTTTGGTCTATCTTTGACTTTTGTGTTAAACAGACAAACTTAGCAAACTTTCGTGATTCAAAGGGCTTAGATGATGTTTATGTGACCCCAAGCTCTCTTCAAAGCTTCAAGGGATGACAATATGTCATGGTTGTTCGTTGTTGTTTTTTCTCTAAGACGAAAATTTGGTTCCATTTGATCTATCTTTGAAATTTTGGTCAATCGAGCAAACTTAGCGACTTTTCGTCATTCGAGAGGCCTAGAGGACGTTTGTGGGACCCCAAGCTCTCTCCAAAGTTTCAAAGGGATGTGAATAAGACTTCGTTATTCGTTATTGTTTTTCTTAGATAAAAGTTTAGTTTCTTTTGGTCTATTTTTGACTTTTTGTTCAAACAGACAAATGTAGCAACTTTTCGTCATTCGAGAGGTGTAGAGGACCTTTGTGGGACCCCTAGCTCTCCCCGGAACTTCAAGGGATGAAAATATGTCTTAGTTGTTCGTTGTTGTTTCTCTTAGATGAAAGGTTAGTTCTTTTTAGTCTATCTTTAACTTTTTGGTCAAACGGATAACTGTAGCAACTTTTTATCATTCAAGAGGCTTAGAGGACGTTTGTGTGACCCAATGCCCTCCTCAAAGTTTCAAGAGATAAGACAATGTCTTGGTTATTCGTTGGTGTTTCTCTTAGATGAAAGTTTAGTTCCTTTTGGCCAATCTTTGACTTTTTGGTCAATCAGGCAAACTTAGCAAGTTTTTGTTATTTGAGAGGATTAGAGGACTTTTTTGGAACCCCAAGCTCACCCCAAAGCTTCAAGGGATGAAAATGTGTATTGATTGTTTGTTGTTGTTTTTCTTAGACGAAAATTTGATTCCCTTTGGTCTAACTTTGACTTTTTCGTCAAACGGACAAACTTAGCAAGTTTTCGTGATTCCAGAGGCCTAGAGGACGTTTGTGTGACCCCAAGCTCTCCCCATAGCTTCAAGAGATGAGACAATGTCTTGGTTATTCATTGCTGTTTCTCTTAAATGAAAGTTTAGTTCCTTTTGGCCTACCTTTGACTTTTTGGTCAATCAGACAAACTTAGCGAGTTTCTGTGATTCGAGAGGCCTAGAGGATGTTTGTGGGACTTCAAGCTATCCCCAAAGCTTCGAGTAATGAGAATATGTCTTGGCTGTTCATTGTTATTTCTCTGATACGAAAGTTTGGTTCCTTTTAGTCTATCTTTGAATTTTTGGTGAAACGGACAACTATTAGCAACTTTTCGTCCGTCAAGAGGCCTAGAGGACGGTTGTGTGATCCCAAACTCTCCCCAAAGCTTCAAGGGATGAGCCAATGGCTTGGTTATTCGTTGTTGTTTCTCTTGGACGAAAGTTTGGTTCTTTTTGCCCTATCTTTGAGTTTTTGGTCAATTAGACAAACTTAGCGAGTTTTCTGGATTCGAGAGGCTTAGAGGACGTTTGTGGGACCCCAAGCTCAACCCGCAGCTTCAAGGGATGAAATTTTGTCTTGGTTGTTCATTGTTGTTTCTCTTAGACGAAAGTTTGGTTCTCTTTGGTCTATCTTTGACTTTTTGATCAAAGTGACAAATGTAGCGACTTTTCATCATTCGAGAGGCCTAGAAGACGTTTGTGGGATCCCAAGCTCTCCCCAAAACTTCAAGGGATGTGAATAAGCCATCGTTATTCTTTGTTATTTCTCTTGGACAAAAAGTCTAGTTCCTTTTGGTCTATATTTGACTATTTGGTCAAACGAACGAATTTAGCAACTGTTCATCGTTCGAGAGGCCTCAAGGACGTTTGTGGGACCTTAAGCTCTCCCCAATGTTACAAAGGATGAAAATATATGCTTTGGTTATTCGTTGTTGTTTCTCTTGGGCTAAATGTTAGTTTCTTTTGGTCTATCTTTGACTTTTTTATCAAACAGACAAACTTAGCAAACTTTTGTGATTCAAGGGGCCTAGAGGATGTTTGTGTGACCCCAAGCTCTCCCCAAAGCTTCAAGGGATGACAATATGTCATGGTTGTTCGTTGTTGTTTCTCTAAGACGAAAATTTGGTTCCCTTTGGTGTATCTTTGAAGTTTTGGTGAATCGAGCAAACTTAGCGACTTTTCGTCATCCGAGAGGCCCAGAGGACGTTTGTGGGAGCCCAAGCTCTCCCCAAAGCTTCAAGGGATGTGAATAAGACTTCGTTATTTGTTGTTGTGTCTCTTAGTTGAAAGTTTAGTTCCTTTTGGTCTATCTTTGACTTTTTGTTTAAACAGACAAATGTAGTAACTTTTCGTCATTCGAGAGGTGTAGAGGACATTTGTGGACCCCTAGCTCTCCCTGGAGCTTCAAGGGATGAAAATATGTTTTGGTTATTCGTTGTTGTTTCTCTTAGATGAAAGGTTAGTTCCTTTTAGTCTATCTTTGACTTTTTAGTCAAACGGACAACTGTAGCAACTTTTAGTCATTCAAGAGGCTTAGAGGACGTTTGTGTGACCCCACGCCCTCCTCAAAGTTTCAGGAGATAAGACAATGTCTTGGTTATTCGTTGGTGTTTCTCTTAAATGAAAGTTTAGTTCCTTTTGGTCAATCTTTGACTTTTTGGTCAATCTGGCAAACTTAGCAAGTTTTTGTGATTCGAGAGGCTTAAAGGACTTTTTTGGGACCCCAAGCTCACCCCAAAGCTTCAAGGGATGAAAATATGTATTAGTTGTTCGTTGTTGTTTCTCTTAGACGAAAATTTAGGTCTCTTTGGTCTATCTTTGACTTTTTTATCAGATGGACAAATGTAGCGAATTTTCATCGTTCGAGAGGCCTAGAGGATGTTTGTGGGAACCTAAGCTCTCGCCAAAGCTTCAAGGGATGAGAATATGCCTTCGTTATTCGTCGTTGTTTCTCTTGGACGAAACTTTGGTTCCTTTTAGTCTATTTTTGAGTATTTGGTCCAACGGACATATGTAGTGACTTTTTGTCATACGAGGGGCCTCATGGACGTTTGTGGGACCCCAAGTTCTCCCCAAAGCTTCAGGGGATGAGAAAATATGCCTTGGTTATTCATTGTTGTTTCTCTTAGACGAAAGTTTTGGTTCTTTTGGTCTATCTTTGACTATTTAGTCAAACGGACAAATACAGGAACTTTTCATCATTCGAGAGGCCTAGAGGACGTTTGTGTAACCTCAAGCTCTCCCCAAAGCTTCAAGGAATGAGACTATGTCTTGATTATTCATTATTGTTTCTTTTAGACGAAAGTTTGGTTCGTTTTGACCTATCTTTGACTTTTTTGTCAAACGAAAAATGTAACAACTTTTCGTCATTCGAGATGCCTAGAGGACGTTTGTGGAACCCCATGCTCTACCCAAAGCTTCAAGGGATGAGAAATATGTCTTGGCTATTTGTTATTGTTTCTCTTTGACGAAAGTTTGGTTCCTTTTCGTCTTTCTTTGAGTTTTTGGTCAAACGGACAAATGTAGTGACTTTTTGTTATTCGAAAGGCCTAAAGGACGTTTGTATAACCCCAAGCTCTCCCAAAGCTTCAACAGATGAGAATATGCCTTGGTTATTCATTGTTGTTTTACTTATACGAAAATTTCATGATTCGAGAGGCCCAGAGGACGTTTTTGGGACCCCAAGTTCTCCCCAAAGCTTCAAGGGAAGAGAATTTGTCTTGGTTGTTCATTATTGTTTCTCTTAGATGAAAGTTTGATTCCTTTTGGTTTAAATTTGACTTTTTCGTCAAATGGACAGACTTAGCAAGTTTTCATGATTCGAGAGGCCTAGAGGATGTTTGTGTGACCCTAAGTTCTCCCCAAAGCTTGAAGGGATGAGAATATGTCTTGGTTATTCGTTGTTATTTCTCCTAGATGAAAGTTTAGTTTCTTTTAGTCTATGTTTGACTTCTTAGTCAAACGGACAAACTTAGGAAATTTTCATGATTCAAGACGCCTAGATGATGTTGGTGTGACTTGTAGCCCTCCCCAAAGCTTCAAGGGATGACAATATATCATTGTTATTCGTTGTTGTTTCTCTTAGACGAAAGTTTGGTGCCTTTTGGTTTAGCTTTGACTTTTTGGTCAAACAGACAAATTTATCTAGTTTTTGATATTCGAAACGCCTAGAAGATGTTTGTGTGCCCCCAAGTTCTCCCTTAGGCTTCAAGGGGAGGCAATATGTCTTGGTTATTCGATGTTGTTTCTCTTAGATGAAAGTTTTGTTCCTTTTGGCCTATCTTTGACATTTTGGTCAAATGCAAAACCTTAGCAAGTTTTCGAGCTTGGAGAGGACTAGACGATGTTTGTTTAACCCCAAGCCCTCCCCAAAGCTTCAAGGGATGAGAATATCTCTTGGTTATTCGTTGTTATTTCCTGTAGGCGAAACTTTGGTTTCTTTTAATATATCTTTAACTTTTTGGCCAAATGGACAAACTTAGCAAGTTTTTGTGATTCAAGAGGCATAGAGGATGTTTGTTTGACCCCAAGCTCCGCCAAAGCTTCAAGGGAAGACAATATATCTTGGTTATTCGTTGTTGTGTCTCATAGATGAAAGTTTGGTTCCTTTTAGCCAATCTTTGACATTTTGGTCAAACGGACAACCTTAGCATATTTTCGATATTCGAGATGCCTCGACGATGTTCGTGTGAACTCAAGCTCTCCCCAAAACTTCAGTGGAAGAGAATATCTCTTGGTTATTCATTATTGTTTCTCTTAGACGAAAGTTTGGTTTCATTTGTTCTATCTTTAACTTTTTGATCAAACGGACAAATGTAACTACTTTTCTTCATTCGAGAGGCCTAGACGACGTTTGGGGGACCCCAAGCTCTCCCCAAAGCTTCAAGGGATGAGAATATGTCTTAGTTATTAGTAGTTGTTTTTCTTGGATGAAAGTTTGGTTCCTTTTGGTTTATCTTTGACTTTTTGGTCAAACAGACAAATGTATCGACTTTTCGTCATTCGAGAGGCCTAGAAGACATTTGTGGGACCCCAAGCATCAAGGGATGACAATATGTCATGGTTATTCGTTGTTATTTCTCTTAGACGAAAGTTTGGTTCCTTCTAGTCTATCTTTGACTTTTCGGTCAAATAGACAAACTTAGCGAGTTTTTGTGATTCGAGAGGCGTAGAGGACATTTTTGGGACCCCAAGCTCTCCCCAAAGGTTCAAGGGATAAGAATATGCTTTGGTTATTCGTTCTTGTTTCTCTTACACGAAAGTTTGGTTCCTTTTGGTCTTTGACTTTTTGGTCAAACAGACAAATGTAGCAACTGTTCATCATTCGACAGGCCTAGATGGCATTTGTGAGACCCCTAGCTCTCCCCCAAGAAAATATATCTTGGTTATTCGTTGTTTTATCTCTTAGACGAAAGTTTCGTTCCTTTTGGCCTTTCTTTGACTTTTTTGTCAATCGGATAAACTTAGCGTGTTTTTGTGATTCTAGAGGCCTAGAGAATGTTTGTGTGACTCCAAGCTCTCCCTAAAGCTTCAAGGAATGGGAATATGTCTTAGTTGTTTGTTATTGTTTGTCTTAGACGAAAGTTTAGTTCCTTTTGGTCTATCTTTGACTTTTCAGTTAAACGGACAAATTTAGCAAGTTTTCGTGATTCGACAGGCCTAGAGGATGTTTGTGTGACCTCAACCTCTCCCCAAAGCTTCCAGGGATGAAAATATATCATGGTTATTTGTTGTTGTTTCTCTTAGACGAAAGCTTGGTTCCTTTGGAGTTTATCTTTGTCTTTTTGGTCAAATTTTCGCGATTCGAGAGGCCTGGAGCATTTGTGTGATGCCAAGATCTCCCTAAAGCTTCAAGGGATGAGAATGTGCCTTGGTTATTCGTTCTTGTTTCTCTTAGACGAAAGTTTAGTTCCTTTTGGTCTATCTTTAACTTTTTAGTCAAACGGACAAATGTAACAACTTATCGTGATTTGATAGGCCTAGAAGACATTTGTGGAACCCCTAGCTCTCCCCTAAGCTTCAAGGGAAGAAAATATGTCTTGGATATTCGTTGTTGTTTCACTTAGACGAAAGTTTGGTTCCTTTTGACCTATCTCTGACGTTTTGGTGAACCGGGCCAACTTAGCAAGTTTTCATGATTCGAGAGGATTAGGGAACGTTTGTGGGACCCCAAGCTCTTCCCAAAGCTTCGAGAAATGAGAATATGTCTTGGTTGTTCGTTGTTGTTTCTCTTAGACGAAAGTTTAGTTCCTTTTGTTCTATCTTTGACTTTTTGGTCAAACGGACAACTATAGCAACTTTTCGTCATTCAAGACGCCTAGAGGACATTTGTGTGACCCCGAGCTCTCTTCAAAGCTTCAAGGGATGAGACAAAGTCTTGGTTATTCGTTGTTATTTCTCTTAATGTGTTCCATATCGATTAGGTAGGTTGGACTTGGGGTTTTTTACATATGAGTTCGCAAACCTCCCATTTTGAGCTGACTTTTTTCTTAGCTAGCTTTTGAGGTTGAGTTAGGCGGGTTCATATCATACGGTATCAAAGCCATACCTGCGCTGGTCGGTGGGCCCATGCACTGGTTCTCTACATGAAGACATGCAGTCTAAAGGGGTTAAGCATGATGTGTCCCATATCGGGTAGGCAGGTTGGTCTTGGGTGTTATATATAAGAGTTCACAAACCTGCCCTTATGAGCTAGCTTTTTTTTTAGCTAGCTTTGAGGTGGAGTTAGGTGGGTTCATATCATCTCTTAGATGAAAGTTTGCTTACTCTCGGTCTATCTTTGATATTTTGGTAAAATGGACAATTATAGTGACTTTTCGTCATTCGAGAGGCCTTAAGCACGTTTGTGGGACCCCAAGCTCTCCCCCAAGCTTCAAGGGATGAGAATATGTCTTGGTTGTTCGTTGTTATTTGTCTTAGACGAAACTTTAGTTCCTTTTGGTTTGTCTTTGAGTTTTTGGTCAAACGGACAAATGTATCGACATTTTGTCATTCGAGAGGCCTAGAGGATGTTTGTGAGACCCCAAGCTCTCCCCCAAGCTTTAAGGGATCAAAATATGTCTTGGTTATTCGTTGTTGTTTCTCTTATATGAAAGTTTAGTTCCTTTTGGTCAAACGGACAAGCTTAGCAAGTTTTCGTGATTTGAGAGGCCTAAAGGATGTTTATGTGACCCCAAACTCTCCCCATACCATCAAGGGATGACAATATGTCATGGTTGTTTGTTGTTGTTTCTCTTAAACAAAAGTTTAGTTCCTTTTGGTCTATCTTTGACTTTTTGGCCAAACAGACAAACCTAGCAAGTTTTTGTGATTCGAGAGGTCTAGAGGATGTTTGTGGGACTCCAAGCTCTCCCCAAAGCTTCAAGGGATGAGAATATGTCTTTGATATTCGTTGTTGTCTCTCTTTGATGAAAGTTTGCTTCCTTTTGTTTCTATCTTTGAGTTTTTGGTAAAACGGATTAATTTATCAAGTTTTTGTGATACGAGAGGCCTACAAGATGTTTTTGTGACCAAAGCTCTCCCCAAAGCTTCGATGGATGAGAAAATATGTCATGGTTATTTGTTGTTGTTTCACTTAGACGAAAGTTAGGTTCCTTTTGGCCTATCTTTGACTTTTTGGTCAATCTGACAAACTTAGCGAGTTTTCGTGATTCGAGGGGTCTAAAAAACGTTTGTGGGACCGCAACCTCTTCCTAAAGCTTCGAGAAATGAGAATATGTCCTAGTTATTCGTTGTTATTTCTCTTAGACGAAAGATTAGTTCCTTTTGGTCTATCTATAACTTTTTAGTCAAACGGACAAACTTAGCAAGTTTTCCTAATACGACAGGCCTAGAGGATATTTGTGTAATTCCAAGCTCTCCACAAAGCTTCAAGGGATGGCAATATGTCTTGGTTATTCATTGTTATTTCTCTTAGATGAAAGTTTGGTTCCTTTTGACCAATCTTTGACTTTTTGGTCAAACAGACAAACTTAGTAACTTTTCATGAGTCGAGAGGCCTAGCGGATGTTTCTGTAACTCCAAGCTCTCTCCAAAGCTTCTTGGGATGTCAATATGCCATAGTTATTCATTGTTGTTTCTCTTAGACGAAAGTTTGTTTCCTTTTTCTCTATCATTGACTTTTTGGCCAAATAGACAAATGTAGAGACTTTTTGCGATTCGAAAGGCCTAAAGGATGTATGTGTGATCCCAAGCTCTCCCCAGAGTGTTAAGGGATGGCAATATGTCTTGGCTATTTGTTGTTATTTCTCTTAGAAAAAAGTTTAGTTTCTTTTGGCCTATCTTTGACTTTTTGGTGAAACGGACAAATGTAGCGAGTTTTCGTGGGTCGATAGGCCTAGAGGATATTTGTGTGACCCCAAGCTCTCCCAAAGCTTCAAGGGATGAAAACATGTTTTGGTTATTCGTTGTTGTTTCTCTTTCACGAATGTTTGGTTGCTTTTGGTCTATCTCTGACTTTTTAGTCAAACAGACAAATTTAGATAGTTTTCATGATTCGAGAGGCCTAGAGGATGTTTCTGTGACCCCAAGCTCTCGCCAAAGTTTCAAGGGATGTCAACATGTCATTGTTATCCGTTATTGTTTTTCTTAGATGAAAGTTTGCTTCCTTTTAGTCTATCTTTGACTTTTTTGTCAAATGGACAAACTTAGCGAGTTTTCGTGATTCGAGAAGCCTAGAGGATGCTTGTATGACCCCAAGCTCTCCGTAAAACTTCACAGGATGAGAATGTGTCTTAGATATTCGTTGTTGTTTTTCTTAGACGAAAGTTTGCTTCCTTTTAGTCTAAGTTTCACTTTTTTGTCAAAGGGACAAATTTAGCAAGTTTTCGTGAATCAAGAGGCTCAGAAAATGTTTGATTGACCCCAAACTCACCCCAAAGCTTCAAGGGATGAGAATATGTCTAGGTTATTCATTGTTTCTCCTAGACAAAAGTTTGATTCCTTTTGGCCTATCTTTGACATTTTACTGAAACGGACAAACTTAGCAAACTTAGCGTGTTTTCATGATTCAAGTGACCTAGAGGATGTGTGTGTGACCCTAAGCCCTCCCCAAAGCTTCAAGGGATGAAAATATGTCTTGATTATTTGTTATTGTTTCTCTTAGACGAAAGTTTTGTTCCTTTTAGACTATCTTTGACGTTTTGGTCAAACACACAAACTTAACAAGTTTTCGTGATTCAAGAGGCCTTGAGGATGTTTGTGTGATCCCAAGCTCTCTACAAAGCTTCAAGGGATGGCAATATGTCATGGTTATTCATTGTTCATTCCCTTAGACGAAAGTTTGGTTGCTTTTGACATATCTTTGAGCTTTTGTCAAACAAACAAATGTAGAGACTTTTCGCCATTCGAGAGGCATGGAAGACGTTCGTGTGACTTCAAGCTCACCACAAAGCTTCAAGGGATGAGAATATGTCTTGTTTATTCGTTGTTATTTCTCTTAGACGAAAGTTTGCTTTCTTTTAGTCTATCTTTCACTTTTTAGTCAAACGGAGAAACTTAGCAAGTTTTCGTGATTCGAGAGGCCTAGAGGATATTTGTGTGACCCTAAGCTCTCCCCAAAACTTTAAGGGATGAGAATATGTCGTAGATATTCATTGTTATTTCTCTTAGATGCAAGTTTGCTTCCTTTTGGTCTATCTTTGACTTTTTGGACAAATAGACAAATTTAGCAAGGTTTTGTGATTCGAGAGGCCTAGAGGATATTTGTGTAACCCAAGCTCTCCCCAAAGCTTCAAAAGGATTGCAATATATCTTGGTTATTCGTTGTTATTTCTCTTAGTTGAAGTTCGGTTTCTTTTGGTCTGTCTTTCACTTTTTGGTCAAACAGACAAATGTAGTAACTTTTCGTCATTTGAGAGGCCTAGAAGACGTTTCTGGGACCCCAAGCTTCCCCAAAACTTCAAGGGACGACAATATGTCGTGGTTATTCGCTGTTATTTCTCTTAGACGAAAGTTTGCTTCTTTTTAGCCCATCTTTGACTTTTTGGTAAAACAGGTAAATTTAGTAAGTTTTCGTGATGCGAAAGGCCTAGAGGATGTTTGTGTCACCCCAAAGTCTGCCCAAAGCATCAAGGGATGGCAATGTGTCTTGGTTATTTGTTGTTGTTTCTCATAGATGAAAGTTTAGTTCCTTTTACCCTGTCTTTGACTTTTTGGTCAAACGGACAAACTTAGTAAGTTTTCGTGATTCGAGAGGCCTAGAGGACGTTTCTAGGGTCCCAAGCTCTCTCCAAAGCATCAAGGGATGACAATATGTTGTGATTATTCGTTGTTGTTTCTTTTATATGAAAGTTTGCTTCATTTTGGCCTATCTTTGATTTTTTGCTCAAACAAACAAACTTCGCAAGTTTTTGTAATTCAAGAGGCCTAGAGAATATTTGTGTGTTCCTAAGCTCTCTCCAAAGCTTCAACAAACGGCAATATGTCATGGTTATTCGTTGTTATTTCTCTTAAGTGAAAGTTTGGTACCTTTTGGTCTATCTTTGACATTTTGGTCAAACAGACAAACTTAGAATGTTTCGTGACTCAAGAGACCCCAAGCTCTCCCCAAACTTTGAAGGGATGACAATATGTCTTGGTTATTCGTTGTTGTTTCTCTTACACTAAAGTTTAGTTCCTTTTTGCCTATCTTTGACTTTTTGGTCAAACGGACAATCTTATCGAGTTTTCTTGATTTGAGAGGCCTAGAGGATGTTTGTATGACCCCAAGCAATCTCCAAAGCTTCAAGTGATGGCAATATGTCTTGGTTATTATTTCTGTTAGACGAAAGTTTGGTTCTTTTTGGCCTATCTTTGACTTTTTTGTCAAACGGAAAAACTTAGTAAGTTTTCATGATTTAAGGGGCCTCGAGGATATTTGTGTGACCCCAAGCTCTCCCCAAAGGTTTAAGGGATGACAATATGTCATGGTTATTTGTTGTTGCTTCTCTTATACGAAAGTTTGGTTCTTTTTAGTTTATCTTTGACTTTTTTGGTCAAACGGACAAACGTAACGAGTTTCGTGGTTCGAAAGGCCTAGAGGATGTTTGTGTGACCCCAAAATCTCCCCAAAGCTTCAAGGGATGGCAATATGTCTTGGTCATTCGTTGTTGTTTCTCTTACATGAAAGTTTGATTTCTTTTTGTCTGTCTTTCACTTTGTGGTCAAACGGACAATTGTAGCAACTTTTCAACAATCAAGAAGCCTAGAGGACAATTGTAAGACCCCAAGTTCTCCCCAAACCTTCAAAGGGTGAGAATATGTCTTGGTTATTCGTTACTGTTCCTCATAGGCGAATATTTGCTTCCTTTTGGTCTATTTTGACTTTTTGGCCAAACGGATAAACGTAGCAAGTTTTCGTGATTTGAGAGACCTAGAGGTTGTTATTGTGACCCCAAGCTCCCTCTAAAGCTTCAAGGGATGAGAATATGTCTCGGTTATTTGTTATTGTTTCCCTTAAATGAAAGTTTGCTTCTTTTTTATCTATCTTTAACTTTTTGGTCAAACGGACAAACTTAGCAAGTTTTCGGGATTCGAGAAGCCTAAAGGATGTTTGTGTAACCCGAAGCTCTGCACAAAGTATCAAGGGATGACAATATGTCTTGGTTAATCGTTGTTGTTTCTCTTAGACGAAAGTTTGGTTCTTTTTACCCTGTCTTTTAGTTTTTGGTCAAACGGACAAACTTTGCAAGTTTTCATGATTCGAGAGGCCTAGAGGACATTTCTGGGATCCCAAGCTCTCCCCAAAGCTTTAAGGGATGATAATATCTCTTAGTTATTCATTGTTGGTTCTCTTAGGTGAAAATATGGTTCCTTTTGGTCTATCATTGACTTTTTGGTCAACCGGACAAACTTAACAAGTTTCATGATTGTAGAGGCCTACAGGTCATTTGTGTGACCCAGCTCTCTCTAAAGCTTCAAGGGATGAGGATATGTCTTGGATATAAGTTGTTGTTTCTCTTAGAAGAAAGTTTACTTTCTTTTTGTCTATATTTGACTTTTTGTCAAATGGACAAATGTTGCAACTTTTCGTCATTTGAGGGGCCTAGAGAACGTTTGTGGGACCTCAAACTCTCTCCAAACTTCAAGGGATGGCAATATGTCTTGGTTATTCATTTTTGTTTCTCTTAGACGAAAGTTTGCTTCCTTTTCGTCTATCTTTGACTTTTTTGTCAAACGTCGAACTTAGCAAGTTTTAGTGACTCAAGAAGCCTAAAGGATATTTGCGTGACTCCAAGCTCCCCTAAAGTTTCAAGGGATGAGAATATGTCATGGATATCCGTTGTTGTTTCTCTTAGACGAAAGTTTGCTTCCTTTTGGTCTATCTTTGAACTTTTGGTCAAACAGACATACTTAGCGAGTTTTTCGTGATTTGAGAGGCTTAGAGGATGTTTGTGTGACCCCAAGCTCTCCCCAAAGTTTCAAGGGATGGCAATATGACCTGGTTGTTCATTGTTGTTTATCGTAGATGAAAGTTTGGTTCCTTTTGGCCTATCTTAGACTTTTTGCTCAAACGGACAAACATAGCAAGTTTTCGTGATTCGAAAGGCATACAGGATGTTTGTGTGACCTAATCTCTCCCCAAAGCTTCAAGGGAAGAGGATATGTCTCGGATAGTCGTTGTTGTTTCTCTTAGAAGAAAGTTTCTTTCCTTTTAGTCTATATTTGACTTTTTGGTCAATCTGATAAATTTAGCAAGTTTACGTGATTTGAGAGGCCTAGAGGATATCTGAATGACCCCAAGGTCGCCCGAAAGCTTCAAGGGATGTGAATATGTCTTGGTTATTTGTTTGTTGATTTTCTCTTAGATGAAAGTTTGGTTCCTTTTGGTCTATCTTTGACTTTTTGGCCTAAACGGGACAAATGTAGCAACTTTTCGTCATTCGAGAGGCCGAGAGGATGTTTGTGTGAGCCCCTAAGCTCTCCCAAAGTTTTAAGGGATGGCAATATGTCTTGCTTATTCGTTGTTATTTCTCTTAAACGAAAGTTTTCTTCCATTTTGCTTATCTTTGACTTTTTGGTCAAACAGACCAACTTAGCGAGTTTTCGTGATTCGAGAGGCCGAGAGGATGTTTGTATGACCCCAAGCTCTCCACAAAGCTTCAAGGGATGAGAATATGTCTTGGATATTCATTGTTGTTTCTCTTAGACGAAAGTTTGCTTTCTTGTGTTCTATCTTTGAATTTTTGGTCAAACTGACAAACTTAGCAAGTTTTCATGATTTGAGAAGCCTAGAGGATGTTTATGTGACTCCAACCTCTCCCCAAAGTTTCAAGGGATGGCAATATGACCTGATTGTTCGTTATTGTTACTCTTAGTTGAAAGTTTGGTTTTTTTTGGCCAATTTTTGATTTTTGGTCAAACGAACAAACTTTGCAAGATTTCGTGACTCAAGAGACCTAAAGGATATTTGTGTAACCCCAAGCTCTCCTCAAAGCTTCAACAGATGACAATATGTCATGGTTATACGTTGTTATTTCTTTTAAGCGAAAGTTTGGTACCTTTAGTCTATCTTTGACTTTTTGGTCAAACAGACAAACTTAGCATGTTTTCGTGATTCGAGAGGGCTAGAAGATGTTTGTGAAACCCCAAGCTCCCCTCAAAGTTTCAAGGGGTGGCAATAGATCTTGGTTATTCGTCGTTGCTTCTCTTAGATGAAAGTTTAGTGCTTTTTTACCTATCTTTGACTTTTTCGTGATTTGAGAGGCCTAGAGGATGATTGTATGACCCCAGCAATCCCCAAAGCTTCAAGGGATGGCAATATGTCCGGACAAATGTAGCAACTTTTCGTCATTCGAGAGGCCTAGAGGACGTTTGTGGGACCCTATGCTCCCCCTAAACCTTCAAGGTATGATAATATGTCTTAGTTATTTGTTGTTGCTTCTCTTAGACGAAAGCTTGATTCCTTTTGGTCTATCTTTGACTTTTTGGTCAAACGGACAAACTTAACAAGTTTTCGCAATTCAGGATGCCTAGAATATGTTTGTATGTCCCCAAGCTCTCCCCAAAACTCTAAGAGATGAGAATATGTCTTGAATATTCGTTGTTGTTTCTCTTAGAAGAAAGTTTGGTTCCTTTTGGTCTCTCTTTGACTTTTGCTCAAACGGACAAATGTAGCTACTTTTCGTCATTCGAGAGCCCTAGATGACATTTGTGGGACCTCAGGCTCTCCCCAAATCTTCAAGGGATAGGAATATGTCTTGGTTATTCGTTGTTGTTTCTCTTCGACGAAAATTTGCTTCCTTTTGGTCATCTTTGACTTTTTAGTCAAACGATAAACTTAGCAAGTTTTTATGATTCAAGAGGCCTAGATGTTGTTTGTGCGACCCAAAGCTCTCCCCAAAGCATCAAGGGATGGCTATATGTCTTGGTTATTTGCTGTTATTTCTCTTAGACAAAAATTTGGTTGCATTTGGCCTATCTTTCACTTTTGGTCAAACGGACAAGCTTAGCAAGTTTTCATGATTCCAGATGTCTAGATGATGTCTGCGCGACCACGAGCTCACCCCAAACCTTCAAGGGACGACGTTATGTCATGGTTATTCGTTGTTCTTTCTCTTAGACGAAAGTTTAGTTCCTTTTGGTCTATCTTTGACTTTTTAGTCAACCTTAACAAGTTTTCGTGATTCGAGGGGCCTACAGGATGTTTGTGTGACCCAAGCTCTTCCCAAAGCTTTAAGGGATAAGAATATGTGTTAGATATTCGTTGTTGTTTTTCTTAGATGAAAGTTTGCTTCCTCTTGATCTATCTTTGACTTTTTAGGTAAACAGACAAATTTAGCAAGTTTTCATGATTCGAAAGGCTTAGAGAATGTTTGTATGACAGTAAGCTCTCCCCAAAACTTTAAGGGATGGTAATATGTCTTCGTTATTTGATGTTGTTTCTGTTAGACGAGAGTTTGGCTGCTTTCAGCCTTTCTTTGACTTTTTGGTCAGATGGATAAGACATAACGAGTTTTCATGGTTCGAGCAGCTTAGAAGATATTTCTGTGACCCCAAACTCTCCCCAAACCTTCAAGAGATGGCAATATGTCATGGTTCTTCGTTGTTATTTCCCTTACACGAAAGCTTGGTTCTTTTTTATCTATCTTTGACTTTTTGGTCAAATGGACAAACTTAGCAAGTTTTCGAGTTTTGAGAGGCCTAGAGGATGTCTATGTGACCCCAAGGATTCAAAGGATGAGATTATGTCTTGGATATTTGCTGTGGTTCCTCTTAGATGAAAGTTTGCTTCCTTTTAGTCTATCATTGACTTGTTGGTCAAACGAATAAACTTAGCAAGTTTTCGTGATTTGAGAAGCGTAGAGGATATTGTGCGACCCAATCTCCCCCAAAGCTCGAAGGGATGACAATTTGTCTTCGTTATTTGTTATTGTTTTTCTTATATAGAACTTTAGTTCCTTTTGACCTATCTTTGACTTTTTGGTCTTACGGACAAACTTAGCAAGTTTTCGTGATTTGAGAGGATTAAAGATGTTTTTGTGTCCTCAAGATTCAAAGGATGAGAATGTCTTGGTTATTTATTCTTTGTTTTTCTTAGACGAAAGGTTACTTCCTTTTAGTCTATCTTTGACTTTTTAGTCAAACGGACTAACTTAGCAAGTTTTTGTGGCATGAGAGGCGTAGAGGATGTTTGTGTGACCCCAAGCTCTCCCCAAAGCTTCAAGGGAAGGCAATATGCATTAGTTATTTGTTGTTGTTTCTCTTAGACAGAAGTTTGGTTCCTTTTTGGTCTACCTTTGACTTTTTGGCCAAATAGACAAACTTAGCGAGTTTACGTGATTCGAGAGGCCTAGTGTATGTTTGTGTGAACCCAAGCTCATCCAAAAGCTTCAAGGGATAAGAATATGTCTTGGTTATTCGTTGTTGTTTCTCTTAAATGAAAGTTTGCTTCCTTTTGGTTTATCTTGACCTTTTGGTCAAACGGACAAACCTAGCTAGTTTCGGTGATTTTAGAGGCCTAGCTGATGTTTTTGTGACCCCAAGCTCTTCCCAAAGCTTGAAGGGATGGGAATATGTCTTCATTATTTGTTGTTGTTTCACTTAGATGAAAGTTTGGTTCCTTCTTGCCTATCTTTGACTCTTTGGTGAAATAGACAAACTTTACAATTTTTCATCATTCAAGTTCCCTAGAGGATGTTTTTGTTACCCCAAGCTCTCCCAAAGCATCAAAGAATGAGAATATGTCTTGTTTACTTATTTTTGTTTTTCTTATACAAAAGTTTGTTTCTTTCTGATCTATTTTTGGCTTTTTAGTCAAACGGACAAACTTAGCAAGTTTTCATGATTCGAGAGGAGTAGAAGATTTTTGTGTGACCCCAAGCTCTCCCTAGAGCATCAAAGGATGGCAATAAGCCTTGGTTATTCATTGTTGTTTCTCTTAGATGAAAGTTTGCTTTCTTTTGGTCTATCTTTGACTTTTTGGTCAAACAGACAAACCTAGCTAGTTTCAGTGATTCTAGAGGCCTAGCTGATGTTTTTGTGACCCCAAGCTCTCCTCAAAGCTTGAAGGGATGGGAATATGTCTTCATTATTTGTTATTGTTTCACTTAGATAAAAGTTTGGTTCCTTCTGTCCTATCTTTGACTCTTTGGTGAAACAGACAAACTTTACAATTTTTTATCATTCAAGTGCCCTAGAGGATGTTTTTGTGACCCCAAGCTCTCCCAAAGCATCAAAGAATGAGAATATGTCTTGGTTATTTATTTTTATTTTTCTTATACAAAAGTTTGTTTCCTTCTGGTCTATCTTTGGCTTTTTAGTCAAATGGACAAACTTAGGGAGTTTTCATGATTCGAGAGGAGTAGAGGATTTTTGTGTGACCCCAAGCTCTCCCTAGAGCATCAAAGGATGGCAATAAGCCTTTGTTATTCGTTGTTGTTTCTCTTAGATGAAAGTTTGCTTCCTTTTGGTCTATCTTTGACTTTTTGGTCAAACGGTCAAACTTAGCGAATTTTTGTGATTCAAACGGCTTAGAGGATGCCTGTGTGACCCCAAGCTCTTCCCAAAACTTCAAAGGATGAGAATATGTCTTGGTCATTCATTGTTGCTTCTCATAGACGAAAGTTTGGTTCTTTTTGGCCTATCTTTGACATTTTGGTTAAACGGACAAATGTAGCGACTGGTCATCATTCGAGAGTCCTAGAGGATGTTTGTGTGACCCCAAGCTCTCCCCAAAGCTTCAAGGGATGACAATACGTCTCAGTTATTCGTTGTTGTTTTTTTCACATGAAAGTTTGGTTTCTTTTGGTTTATCTTTCTCTTTTTGGTGAAACGGACAAATGTAACGACTTCTTGTTATTCGAGAGGCTTAGAGGATGCTTGTGTGACCCAAGCTCTCCCCAAAGCTTTAAGGGATGAGAATATGTCGTGGTTATTCATTGATGTTTCTCTTTGACATTCCTTTTGGTCTATCTTTGACTTTTTGGCCAGACGGAAAAATGTAATGACTTTTCGTCATTCGAGAGACCTAGAGGATATTTGTGTGACCCCAACCTCTCCCCAAGGATTCAAGAGATGAGCTTATGTCTTAGATACTCGTTGTTGGTTCCTCTTATCCTATCTTTGACTTTTTGGTCAAACAGTTAAATTTACTGAGTTTACATGATTCGAGAGGCCTAGAAGATGTTTGCATGACCCCAAGCTCTCCCCGAAGCTTCAAGGGATGACAATATGCCTTGGTTATTCGTTGTTGCTTCTCTTGGACGAAAGTTTGGCCCCTTTTAGCCTATCTTTGACTTTTGGTTAATCTGATAAACTTAGCAAGTTTTCGTGATTCGAGAGGTCAAAAGGATGTTTGTGTGACGTCAAGCTCTCCCTAAAGCTTCAAGTGAAGGCAATATGTGTTGGTTATTCGTTGTTGTTTCTCTTAGGCAAAAGTTTAGTTCCTTTTAGTCTAACTTTGACTTTTTGGTCAAACGGATAAATTTAGCGAGTTAACATGATTCAAGAGGCCAAGAGTCTATTTGTGTGAACCCAAGCTCACCCTAATGCTTCAAGGGTTGAGAATATGTCTTGGTTATTCGCTGTTATTTCTCTTAGGTAAAAGTTTGCTTCCTTTTCGTCTATCTTTAACTTTTTAGTCAAACGAACAAACTTAACAAGTTGTTGTGATTCGAGATGCCTAGATAATGTTTGTGTGACACCAAACTCCCCCCAAAGCTTCAAGTGCTGGTAATATGTCTTGGTTATTCGTTGTTGTTTCTCTTAGATGTTCCTTTTGGTTTATCTTTGACTTTTTAGTCAAACGGACAAATGTAGCGACTTTTCATCATTCAAGAGTCCTAGAGGATATTTGTGTGGCCCCATGCTCTTCCCAATGATTCAAGGGATGAACTTATGTCTTGGACTTTCATTGTTAGTTCCTCTTAGTCTATCTTTGACTTTTTGGTCAAACGGATAAACTTATCGAGTTTTCATGATTCGACAGGTTTACAGGATGTTTGTGTAAGCCCAAGCTCTTCCCGAAGCTTCAAGGGATGGCAATATGCCCTGGTTATTCGTTGTTGCTTCTCTTAGATGAAAGTTTGGTTCCTTTTAGCCTATTTTTGACTTTTTGATCGAACGGATAAACTTAGCTAGTTAACGTGATTCAAGAGTCCTAGAATATGTTTGTGTCAACCCAAGCTCACCCCAATGCTTCAAGGGTTGAGAGTATATCTTGGTTATTCGCTGTTGTTTCTCATAAATGAAAGTTTGCTTCCTTTTGGTTTATCTTTGACTTTTTGGTCAAACGGAAAAACTTAGCAAGTTTTCGTGATTCAGAAGGCCTAGAGGATGCCTGTGTGACCCTAAGCTCTTCCCAAAGCTTGAAGGGGTGAGAATATGTCTTGGATATTCGTTGTTGTTTCTCTTAGATGAAAGTTTGGTTCCTTATGGTCAACTGGACGAACTTATCGAGTTTTTTTTTATTCTAGAGGCCTCGAGGAAGTTTTTGTGACCCCAAGCTCTCCCCATACTTTTAGGGATGGTAATATGTTTTCGTTATTCATTGTTGTTTCTCTTAGACGAAAGTTTGGTTCCTTTTGGTGTATCTTTTTGACTTTTTTGTCAAACTGGCAAACCTAGCAAGCTTTTGTGATTCGAGAGGCTTAGACAATATTTTTGTGACCCTAAGCTCTTCCCAAAGCTTCAAGGCATGAGAATATCTCTTGGTTATTTGTTGTTATTTCTCTTAGATGAAAGTTTGCTTCTTTTTAGTTTATCTTTGACTTTATGGTCAAATGGATGAACTTAGCGAGTTTCAAGATTCGAGGAGTATAGAGGATGTTTGTGTGACCCTAACCTCTCCTCAAAGCTTCAAGGGAAGAGAATATGTCTTGGTTATTCGTTGCTGTTTTTGTTAGACGAAAGTTTCTTTCCTTTTTGTCTATCTTTAACTTTTTGGTCAAATGAACAAACTTAACAAGTTGTCTTGATTCGAGAAGCCTAGAGAATGTTTGTGTGACCCCAAACTAGACCCAAAGCTTCAAGGGATGAGAAAATGTCTTAGATATTCGTTGTTGTTTCTCTTAAACGAAAGTTTACTTCCTTTTGTTCTATCTTTGACTTTTTGATCAAACGGACAAACTTAGCAAGTTTTTTGTGATTCTAGAGGCCTGGAGGATGTTTGGGTGACCCCAAGGTCCCCCCAAAGCTTCAACGGATGGGAATATGTTTTCGTTATTCGTTGTTATTTCTCCTAGAGGAAAGTTTGGTTCTTTTTGGTCTATCATTAACTATTTCGTCAAACGAACAAACTTAACAAGTTGTCATGATTCGAGAGGCCTAGAGGATGTTTATCTGACCCCAAGCTCTTCCTAAAGCTTCTGCGAATGAGAATATGTCTTGGATATTCGTTCTTGTTTTTATGGATGAAAGTTTGGTTCCTTTTGGTTTATTTTTGACTTTTTGGTCAAACGGACAAACATAGCATGTTTTCTTGATTCGAAAGGCTTTGAAGATGTTTGTATGACCCCAAGGTCTCCTGAAAGCTTCAAGGGATAAGAATATGCCATAGTTATTCGTTGTTATTTCTCTTAGATGGAAGCTTGGTTCCTTTTGGTCTATCTTCGACTTTTTAGTCAAACGGACAAATGTAGCGACTATTTGCCATTTGATAGATCTGGAAGATGTTTTTGGGACCCCAAGATCTCCCGAAAGCTTCAAGGGATGAGAATCTATATTGGTTATTCGTTGTTGTTTCCTGTAGACGAAAGTTTGCTTCCTTTTGGTCTATCTTTGACTTTTTCGCCAGACGAAAAAATGTAGGTACTTTTCGTGATTCGAACGGCCTAGAGGTTATTTGTGTGACCGAAAGCTCCCCCCAATGCTTCATGGGATGAGAATATGTCCTAGTAATTCATTATTATTTCTCTTAGACAAAAATTTAGTTCCTTTTAGTCTATCTTTGACTTTTTAGTCAAACGGACAAACTTAGCAATTTTTCAAGATTCAGTAGGCCAAGAGGATGTTTGTATGACTCCAAGCTCTCACCAAACCTTCAAGGGATGAGAATATGTCTTTGTTGTTCGTTGCTGTTTCTCTTAGAAGAAAGTGTAGTTCCTTTTTTTCTATCTTTAACTTTTGAGTCAAACGGACAAACTTAACGGTTTTTTGTGATTTAATAGGCCAAGAAGATTTTTGGGTGACTCGAAGCTCTCCCGAAAGCATTAAGGGATGAGAATACGTCTTAGTTATTCGTTGTTGTTTCTCTTAGACGAAAGTATGGTTCCTTTTGGGCTATCTTTGACTTTTTGGTAAAACTAAAAAATGTAGCAACTTTTCGTGATTCAGAGGAATAAGAATATGTTTTAGTTATTCGTTGTTGTTTCTCATAAATGAAAGTTTGCTTTATTTTGGTCTATCTTTGACTTTTTAGTCAAACGGACAAATGTAGCAAGTTTTCCTGATTCGAGAGGCCTACAGGATGTTTGTGTGACCCAAAGCTCTCCAAAGCTTCATGGGATGAGAATATGTCTTGGTTATTCGTTATTGTTGATCTCTATAGACGAAAGTTTGGTTCCTTGCAGTCTATCTTTGACTTTTTGGTCAAACGGACAAACTTAGGGAGTTTTCATGTTTCAATAGGCGTAAACAATGTTTCTATGACCCCAAGCTCTCTCCAAACCTTTAAGAGATGAGAATATGTCTTGGTTTTTTGTTGTTAGTTACTCTTAGACGAAAGTTTGCTTTCTTTTGGTCTATCTTTGACTTATTGGTCAAACGGACAAACTTTGCAAATTTTCGGGATTCGAGAGGCCTAGAGGATATTTGTGTGACCCCAAGCTTTCCCCAAAGCTTCAAAGGATGAATATATGTTTTGGTTATTTGCTGTTGTTTCTCTTAGATAAAAGCTTAATTACTTTTGGTCTATCTTTGACTTTTTTGCCAAAGGGACAAACTTAGGGAGTTTTCGGGATTCGATAAGGCAAGAGGATGTTTGTGTAATTCTAAGCTCTCCCCAAAGCCAGAAGGGATGATAATATGTCTTGGTTGCTCACTGTTGTTTCTCTTTGACAAAAGTTTGGTTCCTTTTAATCTATCTTTGACTTTTTGGTCAAACAGACAAACTTTGCGAGTTTTCATAATTCAAGAGGCCTTGATGATGTTTTTATGAGCTCAACCTCTCCCCAAAGCTTAAAAGGATGAAAATAAGTCTTGGTTATTCGTTATTGTTTCTCTGAGACGAAAGTTTGCTTTCTTTTGGTCTATCTTGGACTTTTTGGTCAAATAGATAGACTTAGTGAGTTTTCGTGATTCAAGGGGCCTAGAGGATATTCTCAGTGAGGTTCGCATTACAAGAGCCCTAGAGGATATTTGTGTGAACCCAAGCCCTCCCCAAAGCTTCAATGGCTGAGAATATGTCTTCGTTATTCGTTGTTGTTTCTCTTAGATGAAAGTTTAGTTTCTTTTAGTCTATCTTTGACTTGTTGGTCAAATGGACAAACTTAGCTAGTTTTCGTGATTCAAGAGGCCTACAAAATGTTTGAATAACCCCAACCTCTACCCAAAGCATCAATGGATGATAATATGTCGTGGCTATTCGTTATTCTTTCTCTTAGACGAAAGTTTGGTTCCTTTCGGTCTAGCTTTGATTTTCTGAGCAAATGGACGAATTAAGCAAGTTTTCATGATTCAAGAGCCCTAGAGGATGTTTGTGTGACCCCATGCTCTTCCCAAAGCTTCAAGGGATGAGAATATGTCTTGGTCATTCGTTGTTGTTTCACTTAGACAGAAGTTTGCTTTTTTTTAGTCTATCTTTGACTTTCTAGTCAAACGGAAAAACTTAGCAAGTTTTCATGAATCGAGACGCCTAGAGGATGTTTGTGTTGACAACAAGCTTTCCTCAAAACTTCAAGGGATGAGAATATGTCTTAGTTATTCGTTGTTGTTTCTCATGGACGAAAGTTTGCTTCTTTTTTTATCTATCTTTGACTTTTTGGTTAAACAGTCAAACTTGGCAAGCGTTCGTGATTCGAGAGGCCTAGTGGATGGTTGTGTAACCCCAAACTCTTCCCAAAGCTTCAAGGGATAAGAATATGTCTTGGTTATTCGTTGTTGTTTCTCTTAGATGAAAGTCGGCTTCCTTTTCGTCTATCTTTGACTTTTTGGTCAAACGGAAAAACTTAGCTAGTTTTCATGATTCGAGAGGCCTAGACAATGTTTGTGTGACCCCAAGCTCTCCCCCAATGCTTCAAGGGATGAGAATATGTCTTATTAATTTGTTGTTATTTCTCATAGATGAAAGTTTAGTTTCTTTTGGTCTGTCTGTGACTTTTTTGTCTAACGGACAAACTTAGCAAAATGTCGTGAGTCAATAACCCTACAGGATGTTTGTGTGATCCGAAACTCTCCCCAAAGCTACAAGGGATGAGAATATGTCTTTATTATTTGTTGTTGTTTGTTTTAGAAGAAAGTTTTGTTCCTTTTTCTGTATCTTTAAATTTTTGGACAAACAGACAAACTTATCGAATTTTCGTGAGTGAATAAGCCTACAGGATGTTTGTGTGATTCGAAGCTCTCCCGAAAGCTTCCAGGGATGAGAATATGTCGTTGTTATTCGTTGTTGTTTCTCTTAGACGAAAGTATGCTTCCTTTTGGCCTATCTCTGACTTTTTGATCAAACGAACAAACGTAGCAACTTTTTGTGATTTCAGAGGCCTACAGGAAATTTGTGTGACACCAAGCTCTCCCCAAAGCTTCAAGGGATGAAAAGATGTCTTGGTTATTCTTTGTTGTTTCTCTTAGATGAAAGTTTGCTTCCTTTTAATCTATCTTTCACTTTTTGGTCAAACTGACAAACTTAGTATGTTTCCGGGATTCGAGAGGCCTAGAGGATGTTTGTGTGCCCCCAAACTCTCCCCAAAACTTCAAGAGATAAGCATATGTCTTGGTTATTCACTGTTGTTTCTCTTAGACAAAAGTTTGCTTCTTTTGGGTCTAACTTTGACTCCATGGTCAAACGAACAAACTTGACGAGCTTTCGTCATTCGAAAGACCAAGAATGTGTTTGTGTGACCCCAAGCTCTCCCCAAGGCTTGAAGGGATGAGAATATGTCTTGATTATTTGTTATTGCTTCGCTTACACAAAAGTTTGTTTCCTTTTAGTCTATCTTTTACTTGTTGCTCAAATGGACAAACATTGCAAGTTTCTGTGATTTGAGTGGCCTAGAAAATGTTTGTGTGACCCCAAGCTCTCCCCAAAGCTTTAGGGGATGAGAATATGTCTTGGTAATTCGTTGTTTCTCTTAAATGAAGGGTTGGTTCCTTATGGTCTACCATTGACTTTTCAGTCAAATGGACAAAAGTAACAAGTTTCCGTGATTAGAGAGCCCTAGAGAATGTTTGTGTGACCCCAAGCTCTCCTCAAAGCTTCATGGGATGATAATATGTCTTAGTAATTCGTTGTTGTTTCTCTCAGATGAAAGTTTAGTTCCTTTTAGTATATCTTTGACTTTTTTGGTTAAACGGACAAACTTAGATAGTTTTCATGATTCAAGAGACTAGAGGATGTATGTGTGACCCCAAGCTCTACCCAAAGCATCAAGGGATGAGAGTATATCTTGGTTATTTATTGTTGTTGCTCATGGACAAAAGTTTGCTTCCTTCTAGCCTATGTTGGACTTTTTGGTCAAACAGACAAACTTAGTAAGCTTTTGTCACTCGAGAAGCCTAGAGGATGTTTGTGTGACCCCAACCTCTTCCCAAAGCTTCAAGGGATGGTAATAAGTCTTGGTTATTCATTGTTGTTTCTCTTAGACGAAAGTTTGGTTCCTATTGGTCTATCTTTGGCTTTTTAGTCAAACAGATCAACTTAGCGAGTTTTCGTGATTCAATAGGCCTAGAGGATGTTAGTGTGCCACCCAAGCTCTCCCCAAAGATTCAATGGATGACAATTTGTCTATCTTTGACTTTTCGATCAAACGGATGAAATTATCAAATTTTCGTTATTTGAGACGTCAAGAGGATGTCTTAGTTATACGCTGTTGTTTCTCATAGACGTAAGTTTACTTCCTTTTGTTCTATCTTTGACTTTTTGGTCAAAACGGACGAACTTCACGAGTTTTCATGATTCGAGAGACCTAGAGCATGTTTGTATGACCCCAAGCTTTCCCCAAACCTTCAAGGGATGAGAATATGTCTTGGTTATTCATTGTTGATTCTCTTAGATGAAGTTTGGTTCCTTTGGGTCTATCTTTGACTTTTTGGTCAAACGGATAAACTTAGCGAGTTTTAATGATTCAAGAGGCGTAGAGGATATTTGTATGACCTGAAGTTCCACACAAACCGTCAAGGGATGAGAATATGTCTTGGTAATTCCTTGTTGTTTCTCTTAGACGAAAGTTTGGTTCCTTTGTAGTATCTTTGACTTTTTAGTCAAGCAGACAAACTTAACGAGTTTTCATGATTGAAGAGGCCTAGAGGATGTTTGTGTGATGCCAAGCTCTCCTTGTAGCTTCAGGGGATGAAACTATGTCTTGGTTATTCTTTGTTGTTTCTCTTAGATAAAAGTTTTGTTCCTTTTCGTCTATCTTTAACTTTTAGGTCAAACGGACATACTTAGCATGTTGTCGTTATTCAATAGGCCCAGAGGATGTTTGTGTGACCTCAAGCTCTTCGCAAAGCTTCAAGGGATGGTAATATGTCTTGGTTTTTCGTTGTTATTTCTCTTAGACGAAAGTTTAGTTCCTTTTGGCCTGTATTTGACTTTTTAGTCAAACGGACAAGCTTAGGAAGTTTTCGATATTCTAGAGGCCTAGAGGATGTTCGTATGACCCAATGCTCTTCCCAAAGTTTCAAGGGATGAGAATATGTTTTGGTTATTTGTTGTTGTTTCTCTTAGACGAAAGTTTGGTTCCTTTTGGTTTATCTTTGACTTTTTTGGTCAACGGACAAATGTAGCGACTTTTCATCATTTGAGGGTCCTAGAGGATGTTTGTGTGGCCCCAAGCTCTCCCCAATGCGTCAAGGGATGAGAATATGTCTTGGTTATTTGTTTTTATTTCTCATAGACGAAAGTTTGGTTCCTTTTATCTATCTTTGACTTTTTAGTCAATCGAACAAATGTAGCAACTTTTCGTCAATCCAGAGGCCTAGAGTCCGTTTGTGGGACCCCAAGCTCTCCCCAAAGCTTCAAGGGATGAGATATGCCTTGGTTATTCATTGTTGTTTCTCTTAGATAAAAGTTTGGTACCTTTTGGTTTATCTTTGACTTTTTTGTCAACGGACAAATGTAGCAACTTTTCGTCATTCGAGAGTCCTAAGGGATGTTTGTGTAACCCCAAGCTCTCCCCAAGGATTCAAGGGATGAGATTTTGTAGTGGATATTCGTTGTGGTTCTTCTTAGATGAAGGTTTGGTTCCTCTTGGTCTATCTTTGACTTTGTGGTCAAACGGACAAACTTACTGAGTTTTCATGGTTCGAGTGGACTAGAGGATATTTGTATGACCATAAGCTCTACCCATAGCCTCAAGGGATGCGAATATGTCTTCGTTGTTGATTGTTGTATCTCTCAGACGAACGTTTAGTTCCTTTTAGCCTATCAGTGACTTTTCGGTCAAACGAATAAACTTAGCAAGTTTTCATGATTCAAGAACTCTAGAGAATGTTTGAGTGACCCCAAGCTTTTCCCAAAGCTTCAAGGGGTGAAAATATGTCTCGATTAGTCGTTGTTGTTTCTGTTAGATAAAAGTTTAGTTCCTTTTGGTCTATTCTTGACTTTTTAGTCAAACAGACAAGCTTAGCAAGTTTTCGAGATATGACAGGCCTAGATGATGTTTGTGTGATCCCAAGCTCTTCCCAAAGCATCAAGGGATTGCAATTTGTCTTGTTTATTTGTTGTTGTTTCTCTTAGACAAAAGTTTAGTTCATTTTAGCCAATCTTTCACTTTTTGGTCAAATCGTCAATCAATAGGCATAGAGGATGTTTGTGTGACCCCAAGCTCTCCTCATACCTTCAAGGGATGAGAATATGTCTTGGTTATTCGTGGTTGTCTCTCCGAGACAAAAGTTTAGTTTCTTTTCGTCTATATTTGACTTTTTGGTCAAACGGACAAATGTAGCAACTTGTCGTCATTCAAGAGGCCTAGAGGATATTTGTGGGACCTCAAGCTCTCCCCAAAGTTTCAAGGGATATGCTTTGATTATTCGTTGTTGTTTCTCTTAGATGAAAGTTTAGTTCATTTTGGATTATCTATGACTTTTTAGTCAAACGGACAATTGTAACAACTTATCATCATTAGAGAGGCCTAGAGGATATTTGTGGGATCTCAAGTTCTCCCCAAAGCTTCAAAGGTAAGAATATGTCTTGGTTGTTCGTTGTTCTTTCTCTTAGACGAAAGTTTAGTTCCTTTTGGTGTATCTTTGACTTTTTGGTTAAACAGACAAACTTAGCAAGTTTTCGTGATTTGAGGGGCCTAGGAGAAATTCGTGGGGACCCAAGCTCTCCCCAAAACTTCAAGGGATAAGAATATGTCTTGGTTTTTTTGTTGTTCATTCTCTTAGACAAAAGTTTAGTTCCTTTTAGTCTATCTTTGACTTTTTGGTCAAACGGATAAATGTAACGACTTATCGTTATTTGAGAGGTGTAGAGGATGTTTGTGGAACACCAAGCACTCCCTATAGCTTCAAGGGATATGCCTTGGTTTTTCGTTATTGTTTCTCTTAGACGAAAGGTTAGTTCCTTTTGGATTATCTTGGACTTTTTAGTGAAACGGACAAATGAAGCAACTTGTTGTTATTCAAGAGGCCTAAAGGAGGTTTGTGTGACCCAAAGCTCTCACCAAAGCTTCAAGGGTTGAGAATATGTCTTGGTTCTTCGTTATTATTTCTCATAGACAAAAGTTTGGTTCCTTTTAGTCTATCTTTGACTTTTTGGTCAAACGGACAAATGTGGTGACTTCTCGTCATTCTAGAGGCCTAGAGGACGTTTGTGGGTCTCCAACATCTCCCCTAACCTTCAAAGGACGAGAATATCCCTTGGTTATTCATTGTTGTTTCTCTTAGACGAAAGGTTAATTCCTTTTAGCCTATCTTTAACTTTTTGGTCAAACAGACAAACTTAGAATGTTATCGTGATTCGAGAGACCTAGAGGATGTTTGTGTGACCCTAAGCTCTCCTCACAGTTTCACGGGATGAGAAAATGTCTTGGTTATTCGTTATTGTCTCTCCTAGATGAAAGTTTAGTTTCTTTTCGTCTATCTTTGAGTTTTTGATCAAAACGGACAAATGTAGCAACTTATCGTCATTCAAGAGGCTTAGAGGATATTTTGCGGGACCCCAAGCTCTCCCCAAGGCTTCAAGAGATAAGAATATGTCATGGTTGTTCGTTATTCTTTCACTTAGACGAAAGTTAGTTCCTTTTGGTCTATCTTTGACTTTTTGGTCAAACAGACAAACTTAGCAAGTTTTCGTGATTCGAGAGTCCTAGAGGATATTTGTGGGACCCTAAGCTCTCCCAAAAGCTTCAAGGGATAAGAATATGCCTTGGTTATTCGTTGTACTTTCTCTTAGACGAAAGTTTAGTTCCTTTCAGTTTATCTTTGACTTTTTAGTCAGACGGACAAATGTACGACTTGTCGTCATTCGAGAGGCCTAGAGGATGTTTGTATGACCCAATGCTCTTCCCAAAGTTTCAAGGGATGAGATTATGTCTTGGTTATTCGTTGTTGTTTCTTTTAGACGAAGGTTTGCTTCCTTATGGTCTATGTTTAACTTTTTGATCAAACGGGCAAACCTATCTAGTTTCCGTGATTCAAGAGGCCTACTGGATGCTTTTGTGGCCCCAAGCTCTCCCCAAACCTTCAAAGGGTGAGAATATCCCTTGGTTATTCATTGTTGTATTGTTGTTTCTCTTAGATGAAAGGTTAATTCCTTTTAGCCTATCTTTGACTTTTTGGTCAAACAGACGAACTTAGCAAGTTTTCGTGATTCGAGAGACCTAGAGGATGTTTGTGTGACCCTAAGCTCTCCTCACAACTTCACGGGATGAGAATATGTTTTAGTTATTTGTTGTTGTTTCTCCTAAACGAAAGTTTAGTTTCTTTTTGTCTATCTTTGACTTTTTGATCAAACGGACAAATGTAGCAAATTTTTGTGATTCAAGAATCCTAGAGGATGTTTGTCTGACCCCAAGCTCTCACCAAAGCTTCAAAGGATGAAAATATGCCTTGGTCATTCGTTGTTGTTTCTCTCAGACGATAGTTGGGTTCTTTGTGGTCTATCTTTGACTTTTTGGTGAAACGGAGAAATATAGCTACTTCGCGTCGTTCGAGGGGCCTAGAGGATGTTTGTTTGACCCCAGGCTATCCCCAAAGCTTCAGGGGATGACACTATATCTTCGTTATTCGTTGTTATTTCTCTTAAATGAAACTTTACTTCCTTTTGGCCTATCTTTGACTCTTTGGTCAAGCGGATAAACTTATCCAATTTTCATGATTCGAGAGGCTTTAAATTTTTTTTTGTGTCCCAATCTCTCCCCAAAGCTTCAAAGGATGAGAATATGTCTTGGTTATTCGTTTTTGTTTTTCTTAGACGAAAGTTTCCTTCCTTTTGGTCTTTCTTTGACTTTTTAGTCAAACGGACAAACTTAGTGAGTTTATGTGATTTGAGAGGCCTAGAGTATGTTTGTGTGAACCGAAGCTCACCTCAAAAATACAAGTGATGAGAATATGTCTTAGTTATTAATTGTTTTTCTTAGACGAAAGTTTGCTTGCTTATGGCCTATCTTTAACTTTTGGTCAAACGGACAAACCTAGCCAGTTTCCGTGATTCAAGAGAGCCTAATGGATGTTTTTATGACCCCAAGCTCTCCCCAAAACATGAAGGGATGGCAAAACGTCTTTGTTATACGTTGTTGTTTCACTTAGATGAAAGTTAGTTCCTTCTAGCCTATCTTTGACTTTTTGGTCAAACGGACAAACTTAGCAAGTTTTTCATCATTCAAGAGCCCTAGTGGATGTTTGTAAGACCCCAAGCTCTACCCAAATCTTCATGGGATGATAATACGTCTTAGTTATTTGTTTTTGTTTTTTTTAGATGAAAGTTCGCTTCGTTTTTGTCTATCTTTGACAATTTGGTTAATCGGACAAGCTTAGAAAGTTTTCATGATTCGAGAGAGCCTAGAGGATTTTGTGTGTGATGCCAAGCTCTTCCTAAAGCTTCAAGGGAAGGCAATATGTCATGGCTGTTCGTTGTTGTTTCTCTTTGACGAAAGTTTAGTTCCTTTTAGTCTATCTTTAACTTTTTGGTCAAACAGACAAAGTTAGCATGTTTTTCGGGATTCGAGAGGCCTAGAAGATGTTTGTGTGGCCCCAAGCTCGCCCCAAACCTTCAAGGGAAGAGAATATGTCTTTGCTTATTCATTGTTGTTTTTTTTAGATGGAAGTTTGCTTCCTTTTGGTCTGTCTTTGTCTTTTTGGTCAAACGGACAAACTTAGCAAGTTTTTCGTGATTCAAGAGGCATAGACGATGTCAGTGTGACCCCAACTCTCCTCAAAGCTTCAAGGTATGGCAATATGCCTTAGTTATTCATTGTTGTTTCTCTGAGACGAAAGTTTAGTTCATTTTGCCATATCTTTGACTTTTTGGTCAAACGAACAAATGTAGCGACTTATCGTCATTCGAGAGGCCTAGTGGATGTTTGTGTGATCGCAAGCTCTCTCCAAAGCTTCAAGAAATGAGAATGTGTCGTGTTTATTCGTTGATGTTTTCTCTTAGATGTTCCTTTTAATCTATCTCTAACTTTTAAGTGAAACGGACAAATGTAGCAACCTTTCGTCATTCGATAGTCGGAGATTATATTTGTGTGACCCAAGCTCTCTCCAAGGATTCAAGGGATGATACTATGACTTGGATATTCGTTGTTAGTTCCTTTTTGTCTATCTTTGACTTTTTAGACAAACAGACAAACTTAGCATGAGAGGATGTTTGTTTGATGCCAAGCTCTTCCTAAAGCTTCAAGGGAAGGCAATATGTCATGGTTATTCGTTGTTGTTTCTCTTATATGAAAGTTTAGTTCCTTTTGATTTATCTTTGACTTTTTGGTCAAACAGACAAAGTTAGCATGTTTTCGTGATTCGAGGGGCCTAGAGGATGTTTGTGTGCCCCCAAGCTCACCCCAAACCTTCAAGGGATGAGAATATGTCTTGGTTATTCATTGTTGTTTATCTTAGACTAAAGTTTGCTTCCTGTTGGTCTGTCTTTGTATTTTTGGTGAAACGAACAAACTTAGCAAGTTTTGGAGCTTCCAGAGGCGTATATGATGTCAGTGTGACCCCAACTCTCCTCAAAGCTTTAAGGTATGGCAATATGCCTTAGTTATTCATCGTTGTTTATCTGAGATGAAAGTTTAGTTCCTTTTGCCATATCTTTGACTTTTTGGTCAAACGAACAAATGTAGCGACTTATCGTCATTCAAAAGGCCTAGTGGATGTTTGTGTGACCCCAAACTCTTCCCCAAGCTTCAAGGGATGAGAATATGTCTTGGTTATTCGTTGTTGTTTCTCCTAGACGAAAGTTTGGTTCATTTTGGCCAATCTTTGACTTTTTAGTTAAACAGACAAACTTAGTAAGTTTTCGTCATTCAAGCGGCATAGAGGATGTTTATCTGACCCCAATCTCTCCCTAAAGCTTCAAGGGATTGCAATATGTCTTGGTTAATCGTTGTTGTTTCTCTTAGGTGTTCCTTTTAGTCTGTCTCTGACTTTTCAGTGAAACGGACAAATGTAGCGACCTTTCGTCATTCGATAGTCGTAGATTATATTTGTGTGACCCCAAGCTCTCTCGAAGGATTCAATGGATGATACTATGACTTGGATATTCGTTGTTAGTTCCTTTTTGTTTATCTTTGACTTTTTAGACAAAGAGACAAACTTAGCATCTTTTCGTGATTCGAGAGGCCGAGAGGATATTTATGTGTTGCCAAGCTCTTCCTAAAGCTTCAAGGGAAAGCAATATATCATGGTTATTCGTTGTTATTTCTCTTAGATGAAAGTTTAGTTCCTTTTGGTTTATCTTTGACTTTTTGGTCAAATAGACAAAGTTAGCATGTTTTCGTGATTCGAGGGGCCTAGAGGATGTTTGTATGGCCCCAAGCTCACCCCAAACCTTCAAGGGGTGATAATATGTCTTGATTATTCATTGTTGCTTCTGTTAGACGAAAGTTTGCTTCCTTTTGGTATGTCTTTGTCTTTTTGGTCAAACGAACAAACTTAGCAAGTTTTCGTGATTCAAGAGGCGTAGATGATGTCAATGTGACCCCAACTCTCCTCAAAGCTTTAAGGTATGGGCAATATGCCTTAGTTATTCAGTATTGTTTCTCTGAGACGAAAGTTTAGTTCCTTTTGCCCTATCTTTGACTTTTTGGTCAAAACGAACAAATGTAGCGACTTATCATCATTCGAGAGGCCTAGTTGATGTTTGTGTGACCCCAAGCTCTCCCCCAAGCTTCAAGGGATGAGAATATGTCTTGATTAATCGTTGTTGTTTTCTCCTAGATGAAAGTTTGGTTCCTTTTAGATTATCTTTGACTTTTGGTCAAACAGACAAATGTAGCAACTTGTCGTCATTCGAGAGGCCTAGAGGATGTTTTGTGGATTGCAAGCTCTCCCCAAAGCTTCAAGGAATGAGAATATGTCGTGTTTATTCATTGATGTTTCTCTTAGATGTTCCTTTTAGTCTATCTCTAACTTTTTTGGTGAAACGGACAAATGTTGTGACCTTTCGTCAATCAATAATCGTATAGAGAATATTTGTGTGACCCCAAGCTCTCCCCAAGGATTCAAGGGATGAGACTATGACTTGGATATTCGTTGTTTGTTCCTTTTAGTCTATTTTTGACTTTTTAGTCAAACAGACAAACTTAGCATGTTTTCGTTATTCGAGAGCTTAGAGGATGTTTGTGTGACCCCAAGCTCTTCCTAAAGCTTCAAGGGAAGGCAATATGTCTTGGTTATTTGTTTTTGTTTTTTTTAGACAAAAATTTGTTTCCTTTTTGGTCTATCTTTGACTTTTAATCAAACAAACAAACTTAGCAAGTTTTCATGATTCGAGAGGCGTAGAGGATGTTTTGCGTGACCCCAAGCTCTCCCAACGCTTCAAAAGATGGCAATAAGCCTGGGTTATTTACTGTTGTTTCTCTTAGACGAAGGTTTTAGTTCCTTTTAACCTATCTTTGACTCTTTGGATAATCGGAAAAAGTTAGCGAGTTTTCGTGATTCAAAAAGCCTAGAGGATGTTTGTGTGATGCCAAGCTCTTCCTAAAGCTTCAAGGGAAGGCAATATGTCTTGGTTTTTCGTTATTGTTTCTCTTAGACGAAAGTTTGCTTCCTTTTGGTCTGTCTTTGTCTTTTTAGTCAAACGGACAAATTTAGCAACTTTTCGTGATTCAAGAGGCGTAGAGGATGTCTGTGTGACACCAAATCTTCACGGGATGGCAATATGCCTTGGTTATTCATTGTTGTTTCTCGGAGAAGAAAGTTTGGCTCCTTTTGGCCTATCTTTGACTTTTTGGTCAAACGAAGAAATGTTGCAACTTATCGTCATTCGAGGGGCCTAGTGGATGTTTGGGTGACCCCAAGCTCTCTCCAAATCTTCAAGGGATGAGCATATGTCTTGGTTATTCGTTGTTGTTTCTCCTAAACGAAAGTTTGGTTCCTTTTAGACTATATTTGACTTTTTGGTGAAATGGACAAATGTAGTGACTTGTCGTCATTGGAGAGGCCTAGAGGACGTTTGTGAGATCGCAAGCTCTCCCCAAAGCTTCAAGGGAAGAGAATATGTCGTGTTTATTCGTTGATGTTTCTCTTAGACGTTCCTTTTGGTCTATATTTGACTTTTTGGTGAAATGGACAAATGTAGCGACCTTTCATCATTCGATAGTCCGAGAGGTTATTTGTTGCTCTCCCCAAGGATTCAAGGGATGAGATTATGTCTTGCATAGTCGTTGTTAGTTCCTTTTAGTCTATCATTGTCTTTTTGGTCAAACAAACAAACTTTGCATATTTTTGTGATTCGAGAGGCCTATAGGATGTTTGTTTGACCCCAAGCTCTTCCTAAAGCTTCAAGGGAAGGCATATGTCTTGGTTATTCGTTGTTATTTCTCTTAGACGAAAATTTGGTTCCTTTTGGTCTATCTTTGAGTTTTTGTTCAAACGGACAACTTATCAACTGTCAATTTTTGTGAATAATGCTGTGTTCTTTCTTTCATTTAAGTACGCCTTTAAATAGGCTTATTACAATAAAGAAAATTGTCTGATTAAATCAATCAGCCCTAACAAATAAAAGAAAAGCATATAAAAAGATACTTGCCAATGAACATAGCTCAAAATACGTCCAAATTCAGCCCCCAAATCATATAGATTTGCTGCTCCAATTAGCTCCCAAATCATGCAAATTTGTTGCTGCAATTAGCCGTCAAATCATGCAGATTTGCTGCTGCAATTAGCTCCCAAATCATGTAGATTTGCTGCTGTAATTTGTCTCCAAATCATGCAGATTTGCTGATGCAATTAGGTTGGGTCTTGGTCGGAATATTCTAGAGTTTGAATCACGTTGATGCTTCTTTGTTGAAAACATGGGCTATGCTCTCAATGGGCCATAAATTTGATTAAAACCAGATTTCTTGAATCAACCCGTTGAGTGCTTCCTTGAATTTCTTTGCCCGAGCTCTCGTAACTAGACCAACTGGGACTTGGACCGGATCCTTTAGCGTCGTAACTTTATTTGCGTCAGACGCTTTATTCGGGACTTCAGCAGCATTACAGTGCCCTTGACCGAAGTCATCAAAAAGAATGTTCCATTTAAATGGGAAGGGCCACGAGAAGGCATTCAAACTCATCAAGGAAAAATTAACTAATGCGACTTTACTTGTTTTACCTAACTTGCTGAAACATTCGAAATTGAGTGTGATGCTTCAGGTATAGGCATTGGAGGCATTTGATGGAAGAAGGAAGGCCAGTTGCGTACTTTAGCGAGAAATTGAGTGGGACAGTCCTAAACTATCCCACTTATGACAAAGAATTATATACATTGGTTCGAACTCTAGAGACTTGGCAGCACTACCTTTGACCTAAGGAGTTTGTGATTCACACTGATCATGAGTCCTTGAAGCATCTGAAGAGCCAACACAAGTTGAAGTAGGAGACATGCCCTATGGGTAGAGTTCATTGAGACATTCCCATATGTTATCCAATATAAACAAGGTAAGGAGAATGTGGTAGCTGATGCACTTTCTCGAAGGTACGTGTTAATCTGTACTCTTAACGCAAAATTACTTGGTTTTGAACACATTAAAGGATTGTACCCTTTCGACCCAGAGTTTTGTAAGGAGTATAGGAATTGTGATGAAAAGGGCGTGGAAAGTTCTTTAGGCATGAAGATTTCTTGTTTCGAGAAAATAAGTTGTTTGTGCCTAATTGTTCCTTACGAGACTTATTGGTAAGGGAATCCCATAGTGGAGGGTTAATGGGACATTTTTGGAGTTGCCAAGACTTTAGCTGTTTTGCAGGAACACTTCTATTGGCCACACATGAAACGAGAGATGTCGAGAGGATTTGTGGTAGATGTGTCACGTGTAGGCAAGCTAAGTCGTGCAGCCCAACGGTTTTGTATACTCCTTTGCCAATTCCTAGCGAACCTTGGATTGATATTTCGATGGATTTTGTGGTTGTGGATAGATTCTCTATGATGGCACATTTTATTCCGTGTAACAAAATGGATGATGCTTCACAAGTTTATTTTGTTCTTTAGGGAGATTGTGAGATTACATGGTATGCCTAGGACAATTGTTTCGAATAGAGATGCTAAGTTCTTGAGTCACTTTTGGAAGACTTTGTGGTGCAAGTTAGGAACTAAGCTATTGTTTTCCACTACGTGTCACCCACAAACTGATGGTCAAACCGAAGTAGTAAATAGGACTTTGTCAACTTTGTTGAGGGCTGTCATTAGGAAAAATATCAACACATGGGAAGAGTGTTTACCACATGTCGAGTTTGCTTACAGTCATACTGTTCATTTTGCTAATAAATTTTCGCCTTTTCAAAATGTGCATGGATTTAATCCCTTGACTCTATTGGATTTGTCTTCTTTACCTTTGTCTGAGCATGTGAATTTAGATAGCGAAAAAAAAGCTAAATTTGTTAAACAGATCCACGAGAAGGCAAGACTCAATGTCGAGCAGAGAACGGAGCAATATGCAACACAAGCCAATAACGGACGCAATAAGCTGATTTTCGAACCTGGAGATTGGGTTTGGCTGCACATGCGGAAAGAGAGATTTTCTATTCAAAGGCATTCCAAATTACTTCCAAGAGGAGATGGTCCTTTCCAAGTCTTCAAGCGTATCAATGACAATGCCTATAAGCTGGATTTACCGGGTGAGTACAATGTTAGTGCTACTTTTAATGTTTACTGACTTGACTCCTTTTGATGTAGGTGATGATTTGATGACAAATCCTTTTCAAGATGAGGGGAATGATGCAAATGAAGGTACGACGTAAAAGGATTCAATCCAAGTACCAGTTGGTCTAGTTACGAGAGCTCGGGCAAATAAATTCAAGGAAGCACTCAACGGGCTGATTCAAGAAATTTGGTCTAAATCAAATTTGTGGCCCATTGAGCATAGCCTACGAGTTCAATAAAGAAGCATCAATGTGATTCAAACCCTAGAAGATTCCAACCAAAACCCAACATAATTACAGCAGCAAATTTGTGTGTTTTTGGGGCTGAATTTGGATGCGTTTTGATCTTGGTTCATTGCCAAGTTTCCTTTCATAAAGTTTCATTTATTTGTTAAGGCTGATTAATTTTAATCAGATACTTTTCTTTATTTGTTAGGGCTGATTGATTTGTTTTAAAGGTGTAATCAGATACTTTCCTTTATTTGTTAGGCCTGATTGATTTGTTTTAAAGTTGTAATTAGCCTATTTAAAGGCGTAAATGAATGAAAAACGTAGCTGAGTTTTATTCACGAAAATTGAGAGTTTCTTTTTGGTTTTTTGAAGAACTATTCGAACTTATCGAAATCATTCCGTGGCATTCATAATTCGACTTATCAAACGAAATTTCCACCACCATTTGTGGTGTCTTCAGCATACCAAGGTACTTACCTCTGCATAGGTAATGGGGTCGAGGTTTTCCATCCAAAATCAGATGGTAGAACGGTCGTGGTGCCTTAGTCGTTGACGGGTCTCGTTATTCTCAGTGAGGTTCACATCACAAGAGCCCTAGAGGATATTTGTGTGACCCAAGCTCTCCCCAAAGCTTCAAGGGAAGATAATATGTCTTGGTTATTCGTTGTTGTTTCTCTTAGACGAAAGTTTGGTTTCTTTAGGTCTATCTTTGACTTTTTAGTCAAATGAACAAACTTAGCAAGTTTTCATGATTCGAGAGGCTTAAAGGTTGTTTTTGTGACCCCAAGCTCTCACCAAAGCTTCAAGGGATGAGAATATGTCTTAATTATTCGTTTTTATTTTTTTTAGACGAAAGTTTGCTTCCTTTTGGATTGTCTTTATCTCTTTGGTCAAACGAACAAACTTTGCAAGTTTTCATGATTCGAGAGACCTAGAGGATGTATTTGTGATCCTAAGCTCTCCCTAAGGATTCAAGGGATGAGATTATGTCTTGGATATTCGTTGTTGGTTCTTCTTAGTCTACCTTTGACTTTTTGGTCAAACGGACAAACTAACCAAGTTTTCATGATTCGAGAGGCTTATAGGATGTTGGTATAACCCCAAGTTCTCCCCAAAGCTTCAAGGGATGGCAATATGCCTTGGTTATTCGTTGTTGTTTCTCTTAGACGAAAATTTGGTTCCTTTTGACCTATCTTTGACTTTTTGGTCAAATAGACAAATGTAGTGACTTGTCGTCATTCGAGAGGCCTAGTAGATGTTTGTGTGACCCCAAACTCTCCTTAAAGCTTCAAGAGAAGGCAATTTGTCTTAGTTATTCATTGTTGTTTCTCTTAGACGAAAGTTTCGTTCCTTTTGGCCTAACTTTGACTTGTTGGTCAAATGAACAAATGTAGCGACTTTTCGTGAGTCGAGAAGCCTAGACGATGTTTGTGTGACCCCAAGCTCTCCTCAAAGCTTCAAGGGATGAGAATATGTCTTGCTTATTCGTTGTTATTTCTCTTGGACGAAAGTTTGCTTCCTTTTGGTCTATCTTCGAGCTTTTTATGAAACGGACAAACTTAGCAAGTTTTCGTGATTCGAGAGGCCTCGAGGTAGTTTGGGTGACCCCAAGCTCTCCCTAAGTTTGTGGCGTCTTCAACATACCAAGGTTCTTACCTCTGCATAGGTAATGAGTCGAGTTTTTCCATCCAAAATCTAATTGTAGAACGGTCATGGTGCCTTAGTCGTTGACGGGTCTCGTTATTCTTAGTGAGGTTCGCATCACAAGAGCCCTAGAGGATATTTGTGTTACCCCAAGCTCTCCCCAAAGCTTCAAGGGATGACAATATGTCTTGGTTATTCGTTATTGTTTCTCTTAGACGAAAGTTTGATTCCTTTTGGTCTATCTTTTTCTTTTAGGTGAAATGGAGAAACTTAACAAGTTTTTGTGATTCAAGAGGCGTAGAGGTTGTTTGTGTGACCCCAAGCTCTCCTCAAAGCTACAAAGGATGACAATATTTCAGGGTTATTCGTTGCTGTTTCTCTTAGACGAAAGTTTGGTTCCTTTTGGTCTGCCTTTGGCTTTATGGTCAATCGGACAACTTATCAAGTTTTCATGATTCAAGAGGCCTAGGGGATGTTTTTGTGACCCCAAGCTCTCCCTAAACTTTTAAGGATGATAATGTGTTTTCGTGATTCTTTGTTGTTTCTCTTAGATGAAAGTTTGCTTCCTTTCGGTTTATCTTTGACATTAAGGTTAAATGGATAAACTTAGTGAGTTTTCGTAATTCGAGAGGCCTAAAGAGCATTGGTGTGGCCCGAAGCTCTCCCCAAAGCTTTAAGGGAAGAGAATATGTCACGGTTATTCGTTGTTGTTTCTCGTATATGAGAGTTTACTTTCTTTCGGTCTATCTTTGACTTTTTGGTCAAACAGACAAACTTAGGTAGTTTTTGTGATTCGAGAGACCTGGAGGATTTTTATGTGACTGCGAACTCTCCCTAAAGCTTCAATGGAAGGTAATATGTCTTGGTTATTCGTCGTTATTTCTCTTAAATGAAAGTTTGGATTCTTTTATCCTATGTTTGACTTTTTAGACAAACGGATAAGTGTAGCATCTTTTCATCATTCGAGAGTCCTAGAGGATGTTGGTGGGACCACAAGCTCTTCCAAAAGTTTCAAGGGATGAGAACATGTCTTGGTTATTCGTTGTTATTTCTCTTAGCCGAAAGTATGGTTCCTTTTGGTCTGTCTTTGACTTTTTGGTCAAACAGACACACTTAGCAAGTTTTCGTGATTCAAGAGGCCTAAAGAATGTCTGTGTGACCCCAAGCTCTCCCCAAAGCTTTAAGGAATGACAATATGTCATGGTTATTCGTTATTGTTTATCTAAGATGAAAGTTTAGTTCCTTTTGGTCTATTTTCAACTTTTAGGCCAAACTGACAAACTTAGCAAGTTTTCGTCATTCAAGAGGCCTAGAGAAAATTTGTGTGAACCCAAGCGCTTTCCAAAGCTTCAAGGGACGAGAATATGTCTTGGATATTCATTGTTGCTTCTCTTAGACGAAAGTTTGCTTCCTTTTGGCCTATCTTTGACTTCTTGGTCAAACAGACAAATGTAGCAACTTTACATCATTCGAGAGGCCTAGAGGACATTTGTGTGACCCCAAGCTCTCCCTAAAGCTTCAACGTATGCAAATATGCCTTGGTTATTCGTTGTTGTTTCTCCTAGACGAAAGTTTGGTTCCTTTTGGCCTATCTTTGACTTTTTGGTGAAACAGACAAACTTAGTAAGTTTTCGTGATTTGAGAGGGATAGACGATGTTTGACTGACCCCAAGCTCTCTCCAAAGCTTCAAGGGATGAGAATATGCCTTGGTTACTCGTCGTTATTTCTCCTAGACGAAAGTTTGGCTTCTTTGAATCTATCTTTGACTTTTGGTTAAACTGACAAATGTAGGGATTTTTTGTCGTTCGAGAGGCCTAGAAGATGTTTGTATGACCGCAAGCTCCCCCCAAAACATCAAGGGATCAGTACATATCTTGGTTATTCGTTGTTGTTTCTCTTAGACGAAAGTTTTATTTATTTTACTCTATCTTTGACTTTTTGGTGAAACGAACAAATGTAGCAACTTTTTGTCATTCGAGAGTCCTAGAGGACGTTTGTGGGGCCCCAAGATCTCCTCAAGGCTTTAAGTGATGAGAATATGTCTTCGTTATTCGTTGTTGTTTCTCTTCGACGAAAGATTGCTTCCTTTTCATCAATCTTTGATCATTTGGTCAAACGGACAAACTCAGCCAAATTTCATGATTTGAGAGGCCTAGAAGATGTTTATGTGACCCTATGATCTCTCCAAAGCTTCAAAAGATGAGAATATGTCTTGGTTTTTCGTTTCTGTTTCTCTCAGAGGAAAGTTTGGTTTCTTTTAGCCTATCCTTGACTTTTTAGTCAAACGGACAAACTCAGCAAAATTTGATGATTCAAGAGGCCTAGAGGATGTTTGTAAGACTCCAAGCTCTTCTCAAAGCTTCAAGGGATGGGAATATGTCTTGGTTTTTCGTTATTATTTGGATTGGACGAAAGTTTGGCTCCTTTTGGTCTATCTTTGACTTTTTGGTCGCACGGACAAATGTATCGATTTTTCGTCATTCGTGTGGGACCCCAAGCTCTTCTCAAAGCTTCAAGGGATGAGAATATGTGTTGGTTATTTATTGTAGTTTCTCTTAGACGAAAGTTTGCTTCCTTTTAGTCTACCTTTGACTTTTTGGTTAAACAGACAAACTTATCGGGCTTTCGTGAATCAAGAGGATGCTTGTGTGGCCCTAAGCTCTTCCCAAAGCTTTAAGAGATGAGAATATGTCTTGGATATCCGTTATTGTTTCTCTTAGACGAATGTTTGCTTCCTTTTGGTCAAATGGACAAACTTAGCAAGTTTTTATGATTCCAGAATGATGAGGTTTTCCTTAAGCCTCTTGATTTCAGACCTAATTAGGACTAGAACAAATAGAATTGGAAAGGTGAAATTGAAAGAAAGAGTAAAGAAGGGAAAGAACTAATTCTGTCCGTTTTTTAGGAAATTTCCATAACTCACGATACAGAAATCGGAATTGAGTGATTCCAAAACGAGGTGAAAGATCTCTTTCTAAATCATGTTCAGCTACAAGTGCCTGGGTTCTAAATCCTGCCGTGGAACAAATATATTTTTTTGGCCCTTCTCCTTTCATTCCAAGTGGGCTATGCATGTGTAAATCCTAGGCTCCACGTATTGGGCTTCAATCTGATGTTGGGCCTCTAATAAGTTATTCACCATCTTTTTAAGTTCTTCTTGGGTCCTTTTAGCTCTTGCTCTCGTCATGGGCCCTCCTAGGACCTTGTATTGGATCTTGGACTTCTTTCTGGACTTGGGCTTCTCCCATGAAGTCCTTATCACAAAAGCCTAGAAAATGTTTGTGGGGGCCTCAAACTCCCCCCAAAGCTTCAAAGGATGAAAATATGTCATGGATATTTGTTGTCATTCTTCTTAGATGAAAGTTTGCTCCCTTTTAGTGTATCTTTGACTTTTGTGGTCAAACCGACAAACTTTAAAAGTTTTCGTGATTCGAGAGGCCTAAAGGATGTTTTGTGTGACCCCAAGCTCTCGCCAAAGTTTCATGGGATGGCAATATGCGTTGGTTATTCGTTGTTATTTCTCTTAGACCAAAGATTGGTTCCATTTGGTTTATCTTTTGACTTTTTGGCCAAACGGACAAACCTAGCAAGTTTTCATGATTTGAGAGGCCTAGAGGATGTTTGTATGACCCATGCTTTTCCCAAAGCTTCAAGGGATGAGAACATGTCTTAGTTATTCGTTTTTGTTTCTCCTACACAAAAGATTGGTTCCTTTTGGTCTATCTTTGACTTTAAGGTCAAATGGACCACATTAGGAAATTTTTGTGATTCGAGAGCCCTGAAGGATGTTTGTGGGACCCCATGCTCTCCCTAAAACTTCAAAGGATGACAATTTGTTAGGGTTATTCATTGTCGTTTCTTGTAGATGAAAATTTGGTTCTTTTGGTCTATCTTTGACTTTTTTGTCAAATGTGCAAACTTAGTAAGTTTTTGTGATTCGAGAGGGCTAGAGGATGTTTGTGTGACCCCAAGTTCACCCCAAATCTTTAAATGATGATAATATGTCTTGGATATTCGTTGTTGTTCTCCTAGACATAAGTTTGGTTCTTATTGTTCTATCTTTGACTTTTTAGTTAAACAGACAAATGTAACAATTTTTCGTGATTTTGGAGGCCTAGAAGATGTTTGTGTGACCCCAAGCTCTCCCCAAAGCTTAAAGGGATAGCACTATGTCTTTGTTATTTGTTGTTATTTTTCTTAGACAAAAGTTTGCTTCCTTTTAGTCTATCATTGACTTTTTGGTCAAACGGACAAACTTAGCAAGGTTTTTGATTCAAGAAGCCTAGCAGATGTTCATGGGACCTAAAGCTCTACTCGAAGCCTAAAGGGATGACAATATGTCATGACTATTCGTTGTTGTTTCTCTTAGATGAAAGTTTGGTTCCTTTTAGTCTATCTTTGACTTTTTGGATAAACAGACAAATCTAGCAACTTTTCATCATTTTAGAGGCTTAGAAGATGTTTGTGTAACCCCAAGCTCTCGCTAAAGCTTCAAGGGATGAGAATTTGTCTAGGATATTTGTTGTCGTTTCTCTTAGAAGAAAGTTTGCTTTCTTTTGGTCTTTCTTTGACTTTCTGGTCAAACGGCCAAACTTAGCAAGTTTTCGTGATTCGAGAGGCCTAGAGAACGTTTGTGTGACCCCAAGCTCTCCCCAAAGCTGCAAGGGATGACAATATGTCTTGGTTATTCGATCTTATTTCTCTTAGACGAAAGTTTAGTTCGTTTTGGCGTATCTTTGACTTTTGGGTCACACGAACAAACTTAGCAAGTTCTCATAGTTCAAGAGGCCCAGAGGATGTTTGTGTGATACCAAGCTCTTCCCAAAGCTTCAAGGGATGGGAATATGTCTTGCTTATTCGTTATTGTTTCACTTAGATGAAAGTTTGCTTCCTTTTGGTCTGTCTTTGACTTTTTAGTCAAAATTACAAATTTAGCAAGTTTTTGTGATTCGAGAAGCCTATAAGATGTTTGTGTGACTCCAAGCTCTCACCAAAGCTTCAAGGAATAAGAATATCTCTTGGTTATTCGTTGTTATTTCTCTTTGACGAAAGTTTAGTTTCTTTGGGTCAATCTTTGAGTTTTTGGCCTATCTTTGACTTTTTAGTCAAACGGAAAAACTTAGAAAGTTTTCGTGATTTGAGGGGTCAAAAGGATATTTGTGTGGCCCCAAGCTCTCCTCAGAGCTTCATGGGATGCGAATTTATCTTAGTTATTCGTTGTTGTTTCTTTTAGACGAAAGTTTGCTTCCTTTTCCTCAATTTTTGACCTTTTGGTCAAATGGACAAACTCAGCAAGTTTTCAAGATTCCAGAGGCCTGGAGGATATTTGCGTGACTCCAAGCTCACCCTAAAGCTTCAAGGGATGGCAATATGCCTTCGTTATTCGTTGTTGTATCTCTTAGATGAAAGTTTGGTTCCTTTTGGCATATCGTTGGCAAGTTTTCATGAACAGGCTCTCCCCAAAGCTTCAAGAGATGGTAATTTGTCATGGTTAGTCATTATTGTTCCTCTTAGACGAAAGTTTAGTTCCTTTTAGCCTATCTTTAACTTTTTTAGTCAAACGGATAAACTTAGCAAGTTTTCGTGATTTAAGAGGCCTATAGGATGTTTGTGTAACCCCAAGCTCTACTCAGAGCTTCAAGGGATGAGAATTTGTCTTGGATATTCGTTGTTATTTCTCTTAGACGAAAGTTTGCTTCCTTTTATCTTTGACTTTTTGGTCAACCGGACAAACTTAGCAACTTTTTGTCATTCGAGAGGCCTAGAAGACGTTTGTGTGACACCAAGCTCTCCCCAAAGGTACAAGGGATGAGAAGATGTCTTGCTTATTCGTTGTTGTTTCTCTTAGACGAAAGTTTACTTCCTTTTCGTCAATCTTTGACCTTTTGGCCAAATGGACAAACTTAGCAAGTTTTCATGATTCCAGAAGCCTATAGGATATTTGCATGACTCAAAGCTCACCCTAAAGCTTCAAGGGATGGTAATATGCCTTAGTTATTCGTTGTTGTTTCTCTTACATGAAACTTTGGTTCGTTTTGGCATATCGTTGACTTTTTGGTCAAACGGGCAAACATGGCAAGTTTTCGTGGTTTGAGAGGCCTAGAGGATATTTGTGTGACTCCAAGCTGTCCCCAAAGCTTCAAGGGACGGCAATATGCCTTGGTTATTCATTGTTGTTTCTCTTACACGAAAGTTTGGTTCCTTTTGGTATGTCGTTGACTTTTTACTCAAACGGGCCAACTTGGCAAGTTTTCATGGTTTGAGATGCCTAGACGATGTTTGTGTAACGGCAAGCTGTCCCCAAAGCTTCACGGGATGAGAATATGTCTTGGTTATTCGTTGTTGTTTTCCTAGACATGAAAGTTTGGTTCCTTTTGGTGTACTTTGAAGCTTTTTAGTCAAACGGTCAAACTTAGTAAGTTTTCGTGATTTGAGAGGTCTAGAGGATGTTTGTGCGACCCCAAGCTCTCCCCAAAGCTTCAAGAGATGGCAATATGTCTTCGTTATTCGTTGTTGTTTTTCTTAGACAAAAGTTGGGTCCCTTTTGGCCACGCTTTGACTTTTTAGTCAAACGGACAAACTTAGCAAGTTTTTGTGATTCAAGAGGCTTAGAGGATGTTTGTGTGATCCCAACCTCTCCCCAAACCTTCAAGGGATGAGAATATGTCTTGGTTATTCGTTGTTGTTTATTCTGGACGAAAGTTTGGTTCCTTTTGGTCTATCTTTGACTTTTGGGTCAAACGGACACATGTAACGACTTGTTGTCATTCGAGACGCTTAGAGGACATTTGCGTGACTCCAATCTCTCCAAAGCTTCAAGGGATAGGAATATGTATTGCTTATTCGTTGTTGTTTCTTTTAGATGAAAGTTTGTTTTCATTTGGTCTATCTCTGACTTTTTGGTCCAACGGAAAAACTTAGCAAGTTTTCCTAATTTAAGGGGTTGAGAATATGCCTTGGATATTCGTTTGTTTGTTCGTTTTGAATAAAGTTTGCTTCCTTTTGGTATATCTTTGACTTTTTGGTCAAACAGACAAATTTAGGAAGTTATTGTGATTCGTGAGGCAACAAGGGGATGACAATTTCTCTTTGGTTATTCTTGTTGTTTTCTCTTCGATGAAAAATGGTTGCTTTTGGTCACTTTGAATTGTGGTCAGACGGACATACTTAGCAAGTGTTCGTGATTCAAGAGGCCTAAAGGATGTTTATGTGTATCAAAACACTCCCCAAAGCTTCAAGGGATAGCAATATGTCATAGTTATTCGATATTGTTTCTCTTAGATGAAAGTTAGCTTCCTTTTAGTCTATCTTTGACTTTTTGATCAAATAGAAAAATTTAGCAAATTGTTGTGATTTGAGAGGCGTAATGGATGTTTGTGTTGCCCCAAGCTCTCCCCAAAGCTTCAAGGGAAGAGAATATCTCTTGGTTATTCATTGTTCTTTCTCTTAGACGAAAGATTAGTTCCTTTTAGTGTATCTTGACTTTTTAGTCAAACGGACAAGCTCAGCAAGTTTTCGTGATTCGAGAGGCCTACAGGATGTTTGTGTGATCCCAAGCTCTCCACAAAGCTTCAAGGGATGACAGTATGTCTCGATTATTTATTATTGTTTCAGTTAGACGAAAGTTTGCATCATTTTGGTCTATCTTTGACTTTTTGGTCAAACGAACAAACATAGCGCACTTTCATGATTTAAGAGGCCTTGAAGATGTTTGTGTGACCCCAAGGTCTCCCCAACGCTTCAAGATACGAGAATATGTTTTGGTTATTTGTTGTTGTTTCCTCTAGACAAAAATTTGGTTTCTTTTAGCTTATCTATGACTTTTTGGTCAAACGGATAAATATAGTGACCTTTCATCAGTTGAGAGGCCAAGAGGACGTTTATGTGACTCCAAGCTCTACTCAAAGCTTCAAGGAATGAGAATATGTCACGGTAATTCATTGTTGTTTCTCTTAGACGAAAGATTGGTTCCTTTTAGTCTATCTCTGACTTTTTAGTCAAACGGACAAGCTTAGCAAGTTTTCGTGATTCGATAGGCTAGAGGATGTTTGAGTGACCCCAAACTCTCCTCAAAGTTTCAAGGGATGTCAATATGTCTAGGTTATTCATTATTGTATCACTGAGACGAAAGTTTGGCTCCTTTTGACCTATCTTTGACGTCTAGGTTAAACGAACAAACATAGCAAGTTTTCACGACTCAAGACGCCTACAGGATGTTTGTGTGGTCAGAAGCTCTCCCCAAAGCTACAACGGATGGCAATATGTCTTGTTTATTCATTGTTGTTTCTCTTAGACAAAAGTTTGGTTCCTTTTGGTCTATCTCAGACTTTTTGGTGAATTGGACAAACTTAGCAAGTTTATATGTTTCGAGAGGCATAGAGGATGTTTGTATAACTCCAAGATCTTTCCAAAGTTTCATGGGATGGCAATATGTATTGATTATTCGGTGTTGCTTCTCTTCGACGAAAGGTTTACTTCCTTTTAGTCTAATCTTTGACTTTTTAGTCAAACGAACAAATGTAGCCACTTTTCGTAATTCGAGAGGCCTAGAGGACGTTTGTGGGACCCTAAGATCTCTCCAAACCTTGAAGCGATGAGAATATGTCTTGTTTATTCGTTGTTGTTTCTCTTAGATGAAAATTTTATTCTTTTTGGTCTATCTTTGACTTTTTGATTAAACGGACAAACTTTGCGGGTTTTTGTCATTCGAGAGGAATAGAAGTTGTTTGGGTGACCCCTAGCTCTCTCCAAGAGCTTCAAGGGATGAGAATATGTTTTGGTTATTCGTTGTTGTTTCTCTTAGATGAAAGTATGCATCCTTTTTGTCTATCTTTGACTTTTTTGGTTAAATGGACAAACATAGCAAGTTTTCACGATTCGAGAGGTCAATAGGTTGTTTGTGTGACCCCAAGCTCTCTCTAAAAGTTCAAGGGATGAGAATTTTGTCTTGATTATTCGTTGTTTTTTCTTTTAGATAAAAGTTTACTTTCTTTTGATCTATCTTTGACTTTTTGGTCAAACGGACAAACTTAGCAAGTTTTCTGTGACTCGAAAGACTTAGAAGATGTTTGTGTGATCCCAGATTCTCGCCAAAGCATCAAGGGATGGCAATATGTCTTAGTTATTCGTTGTTGTTTCTCTTAGACGAAAGCTTAGTTCCATTTGTCCTATCTTTGAGTTTTTGGTCAAACGAATAAACTTAGCAAGTTTTGGTGATTCGACAGGCCTAGAGGATGTTTGTGTAACCCTAACCTCTCCCAAAAGCTTCAAACGGTGAGAATCTCTCTTGGTCATTTGTTGTTGTTTCTCTTAGACAAAAGCTTAGTTCCTTTTGGCCTATCTTTGACTTTTTGGTCAAATGGACAAACTTAGCAAGTTTTCGTGATTCGATAGGCCTAGAGGATGTTTGAGTGACCCCAAGCTCTTCCCAAAGCATCAAGGGATGAGAATATCTCTTAGATATTCGTTGTTATTTGTCTTAGACGAAACTTTGCTTCCTTTCAGTCTATATTTGAATTTTTGGTGAAACTGACAAACGTTGCAAGTTTTCGTTATTCGAGAGGCCTAGAGGATGTTGGTGTGGCCCAAGCACTCCCCAAAGTTTCAAGGGATGGCAATATGTATTGGTTATTCTTTCTTATTTTTCTTAGATGAAAGTTTGGTTTCTTTTGGTCTATCTTTGACTTTTTGGTCCAACGAACAATTGTTTCTACTTTTTGTCATTTGAGAGGCCTAGTGGACGTTTGTATGACCCCAAACTCTTTCAAAAGCTTCGATGGATGAGAATATGCCTTAGTTATTCGTTGTTGGCTCTCTTAAACGAAACTTTAGTTTCTTTTGACGTATCCTTCACTTTTTGGTCAAACGGACAAATGTAATGACTTTTTCATCATTCGAGAGGCCAAGAGGAAGCTTGTGGGACACCAAGCTCTCCCCAAAGCTTCAAGGGAAGAAAATTTGTCTTCGTCATACGTTGTTGTTTCTTTTAGACGAAAGCTTGGTTCCTTTTGGCTAATCTTTGACTTTTTGGTCAAACAGACAAACTTAGCAAGCTTTTGTGATTCAAGAGGCCTATAGAAAGTTTGTGTGACCGCAAGCTCTCCCCTGAGCTTCCAGGGATGGCAATATTTGTAGGTTATTTGTTGTTGATTCTCCTAGACGAAAGTTAGGTTCGTTTTGGTCTATCTTTGACTTTTGGGTCAAATGGATAAATGTAGTGACTTTTCGTCATTTGAGAGGGTTAGTGGACGTTTGTGTGACCCAAATTCTCCTCAAAGCCTCCAGGGATGAGAATATTTCTTCGTTATTCGTTGTTATTTCCCATACACGAAAGTTTGCTTCCTTTTCGTCTATCTTTGATTTTTTGGTCAAACGGTCAAACTTAGCAAGTTTTGGTGATTCGAGAGGCCTAAAGAATGTTTTGTAACCCTAACCTCTCCCAAAAGCTCCAAAAGATGAGAATATGTCTTGGTTATTCGTTGTTGATTCTTTTAGACGAAAGCTTGGTTCCTTTTAGCCTATCTTTGACTTTTTAGTCAAATGGACAAACCTAGCAAGTTTTCGTGATTCGATAGGCCTAGAGGATGTTTGGGTGACCCCAACCTCTTCCCAAAGCTTCAAGGGATGAGAATATCTCTTGGATATTCGTTGTAGTTTCTTTTAGATGAAAGTTTGCTTCGTTTCAGTCTATATTTGAATTTTTGGTCAAACTGATAAACATTGCAAGTTTTCGTGATTCGAGAGTCCTAGAGGATGTTGGTGTGACCCAAGCTCTCCCCAAAGTTTCAAGGGATGACAATATGTCTTGCTTATTCGTTGTTGTTTCTCTTAGACGAAAGTTTAGTTGCTTTTGGTCTATGTCTGACTTTTTTGTCAAACGGACAAACTTAGCAAGTTTTTATGTTTCGAGAGGCCTAGAAGATGTTTGTGTAACCCCAAGCTCTTCCCAAAGTTTCATGGGATGGCAATATGTCTTGGTTGTTCATTGTTGTTTCTCTTAGACGAAAGTTTAGTTTCTTTTGGTGTATCTTTTACTTTTTAGTCAAATGGACAAATGTAGCAACTTTTCGTAATTTGAGAGGCCTAGAGGACGTTTGTGGGACCCTGAGCTCTCTGCAAACCTTGAAGGGATGAGAATATGTCTTGTTTATTCGTTGTTGTTTCTCATAGACAAAAATTTTGTTCTTTTTCACCTATCTTTGACTCTTTGGTCAAACAGACAAACTTTGCAAGCTTTTGTGATTCGAGAGGCCTAGAGGTTGTTTGTGGGACCCCTACCTCTCTACAAAGATTCAAGGGATGAGAATATATGTCTTGGTTATTCGTTGTTGTTTCTCTTAGATTAAGGTTTAGCTCCTTTTAACCTATCTTTGACTTTTTTATCAAACGGACAAATGTAGCGACTTTTCATCATTCGAGAGGTCTAGAAGATGGTTGTGGGACTCCAAACTCTCCCCAAAGCCTCAACAATGAGAATATGTCTTGGTTATTCGTTGTTGCTTCCCTTAGATGAAAGGTTGCTTCCTTTTCGTCTATCTTTGACTTTTTGGTTAAACAGCCAAACTTAGCATGTTCTGGTGATTCGAGAGGCCTAGAGGACGTTAATGTGACCCCAAGCTCTCCCAAAAGCTTCAAGGGATGAGAATATGTCTTGGTCCTTCGTTGTAGTTTCTCTTAGACGAAAGTTTTCTTCCTTTTGGTCTATTATTGACTTTTTGGTCAAATGGACAAATCTAGCAAGTTGTTGTGATTTGAGAGGCTTAGAGGATGTTGATGTAACGCCAAGCTCTCCCCAAATCCTCAAGGAAAGAGAATATGTCTTGGTTATTCGTTGTTGTTTCCTCTAAACGAAAGTTTGGTTCCTTTTTGGCCAAACGGACAAATGTAGCAACCTTTTATCAGTCGAGAGTCCTAGAGGATGTTTGTGCAACTCCAGGCTCTGCCCAAAGCTTCAAGGGATGAGAATTTGTCATGGTAATTCGTTGTTGTTTCTCTTAGACGAAAGATTGGTTCGTTTTGGTTTATCTCTGACTCTTTGGTCAAACGGACAGACTTAGAAAGTTTTCATGATTCGATAGGCCTAGAAAATGTTTGAGTGACCCCAAGCTCTCCCCAAAGTTTCAAGGGATGGCAATATGTCTAGGTTATTCGTTCTTGTATCACAGAGAAAAAGTTTGGTTCCTTTTGGCCTATCGTTGACTTTTAGGTTAAACGGACAAACTTAGCAACAAGTTTTCATGATTCAAAAAGCATGAAGGATGTTTCTACGATCCCAAGCTCTCCACAAAGTTTTCATCCCTTGAAGCTTTGGATAGATCTTGGGGTCATTAAAACATACTCAAGGCCTTTCAAATCACGAAAACTCGTTAAGTTTGTCCGATGACCAAAAAGTCAAAGATAGGCCAAAAGGAACTAAACTTTCGCCTAAGAGAAACAATAACGAATAACCAAGGCATATTTCTTATCCCTTGAAGCTATTGGGAGTGCTTGGGGTTCCACAAACGTCCTCCAGGCCTCTCGAATGACGATAAGTCGCTACATTTGTCTGTCTGACCAAAAAGTCAAAGATACACCCAAAAGGAACTAAAACTTTTTCCTAGGAAAAATAACAACGAATAACCAAGTCATATTCTGATCCTTGAAGTTTTAAGGAGAGCTTGGGGTCACACAAACATCATCTAGGCCTCTGGAATCATGAAAACTTGCTAAGTTTGTCCGTTTGAGAAAAAAGTCAAAGACCAAAAAGGAACCAAACTTTCGTATAACAAAAACAACAACAAATAACCACGACATATTGCCATCCCTTGAAGCTTTGGGGAGAGCTTGGGGGCACCCAAAGATCCTCTAGGCCTTTGGAATCACAAAAACTTGCTAAGTTTGTCCGTTTGACCAAAAATTCAAAGACCAAAAGGAACCAAACTTTCGTCTGACAGTTACAACAACAAATAACCAAGACATATTGCCATCTCTTAATGCTTTGGGGAGAGCTTGGGACACACAAACATCCTCTAGAACTCTGGAATCACGAAAACTTGCTAAATTTGTCTGTTTGACCAAAAAAGTCAAAGACAGACGAAAAGGGAGGAAACTTTTGTCTAAGAGAAACAACAACAAATAACCAAGACATATTGCCATCCCTTGAAAATTTGGGGAGAGGTTGGAGTCATACAAACATCTTCTAGGCCTCTCGAATCAAGAAAAGTTGTTAAGTTTGTTTGTTTGACTAAAAAGTCAAAGATAGGCCAAAAGGAACTAAGGGAAACAACAACGAATAACCATGATATATTGCCATCCCTTGAAGCTTTGGGTAGAGCATGGGATCAAAAAAACATCCTCTAGGCTCTTGAATCACGAAAACTTGCTAAGTTTGTTTATGTGACCAAAGAGTGAAAGATAGGCCAAAAGAAACTAAACTTTCGTCTAAGAGAAACAGCAACGAATAATCAAGATATATTGCCATGCCTTGAAGCTTTGGGGACAGCTTGGGGTCACACAAACATCCTCTAGGCCTCTCGAATACCGACAACTTGCTAAGTTTGTCTGTTTGACTAAAAGTCAAAGATAGACCAAATGGAACGAAACTTGCATCTATGAGAAACAACAATGAATAACCAAGACATATTATCATCCCTTGAAGCTTTGAGAGAGCTTGGGGTCACACAAACTTCATCTAGGCCTCTCGAATGATTAAAAGTCACTACATTTGTTCGTTTAACCAAAAAGTCAATGGTAGACCAAAAGGAACCAAACTTTCGAATAAGAGAAACAATTACGAATAACCAACACACATTCTCATCACTTGAAGCTTTGGGGAGAGCTTGTGGTCATACAAACATCCTGTAGACCTCTCGAATCACCAAAACTCACTAACTTTGTCCGTTTGACCAAGAAGTCAAAGATAAACCAAATGGAAGCAAACTTCCGTCTAAAAGAAACAACAACGAATAAACTGGACATATTGCCATATCTTGAAGCTTTGGAGGTAGCTTGGGGTCACACAACCATCCTCTAGGCCTCATGAATCATGAAAACTTGCTAAGTTTGTCCGATTGACAAAAAAGGTAAAGATAGTTCAAATGGAACCAAACTTTCGTCTAAGAGAAACAACAACGAATAGCCAAGATATATTACCATCCCTTGAAGCTTTAGGGAGAGTTTGGGGTCACACAAGCATCGTTTAGGCCTATCGAATCATGAAAACTTGTTAAGTTTTTCCGTTTTGACATGGGATAAAATGGAGGGGTAGTTGAAAACGGCAATTCGCGGACTGGACAGGTACAAAGTTTGTTTCGACTATAACTTTCTGTAACGAATTCGATTTGGAATGATTCAAAACCCAAATGAAAGAGACAGATTAAGCTTTAAAATGACACAAGAATCACTGAATTCCGTGAAGGAACGAAGGAGATATGACAAGAAGAAGATGACACTTCTGATGGTTCCGAAAGGGGGTTTAGAAGTCAGAAAACGAAATAGATAAATTGCTCACCACTCCAAGGATACAGGATAACTCACCACCTTAGAGATATAGGGCAAATGCACACACCACTCTCATGAATCCACCAAAGAGATACAGAAATGCTAAGATTAAGTCACCACTCAATGGAATACACCAAAGAGATACAGAAATGCTAAGATTAAGTCACCACTCAATGGAATACACCAAAAGAGATACAGAGCTTAGAGAAGAAAGCACAAAAGGCCCTTCAAATCCCTCAGGATATAAGTTTTTTTAATCACTAAGTCTGAAAATTCAAATACAAGAGAAAGCTATATAAGGCTTTGGAACATCCCTCCAGGCATAGGAAATAGGAGCAATAAAGAGAAAGCTATAAAAGGCTTTGGAACATCCCTCCAAGCATAGGAAATAGGAGCAATAACTCAGAATTTTCGTTCTAAGCAAGACTACAACTTCCAAGAGTCTTTTCTGGTACTTATTTATGGCTTTTGACTATTCTGGCAACTAATGAAGAAAATAGCAGAACTTTAACTACAAAATTCGAAATCAGATGATTCTTGATTCATATGAAACTAGACATTCAGAGTTTCAAATGACTATTCTTGGGCCACCATTGGACTTCGGCTGTACGTCCAACGACTGGAACAATTTTGATTTGCATTCTGGTCTCCCAACAGCAAAATAAGCATGTTATGAGCTTGGGCCAAATCTTGAATTCATTCATGGTCTTCATTATGAGATGCTCCCGCATCACATTAGACCAAAATGTCAAAGATAGGCCAAAAGAAACCAAACTTTCTTCTAACATAAACAATAATGTTTAACCAAGACATATTGCCATCCCTTGAAGCTTTGGGGAGAGTTTGGGATCACACAAACATCCTCTCGGCCTCTTGATTTATGAATACTCGTTAAGTTTGTCCGTTGGACCACAAAGTCAAAGATAGGCTAAAAAGGAGCAAACTTTTGTCAAAGAGAAACAACAATGAATAACCAAGACATATTGCCTACCCTTGAAGCTTTGGGGAGAGCTTGGGGTTTACATAAACATCCTCTAGGCCATCGAATCATGAAAACTTGCTAAGTTTATTCGTTTGACCAAAAATTCAAAGATACGCCAAAAGAAGCCAAACTTTCGTCTAAGAGAAACAACCATGAATAACCAACTTTTATTGCCATCCCTTGATGCTTTGGGGAGAGCTTGGGGTCACACAAACATTCTCTAGGCCTCATGAATTACGAAAACTTGCTAAGTTTGTCCGTTTGTCGAAAAAGTCAAAGATACACTAAAAGGAAGCAAACTTTCATCTAAGAGAAACAACAACGAATATCTAAGATATATTCTCATCCCTTGAAGCTTAGGGGAGAGGTTGGGGCCATTCAAAAAACATTCTAGACCTCTCAAATCATGAAAACTTGCTAAGTTTGTTCGATTGACCAAAGAGCCAAAGATAGGCCAAAAGGAAGCTAAACTTTCGTTTAAAAGAAACAACAACGAGTTCCCAAGGCATATGGCCATCCTTTGAAGCTTTGGGGAGCGCTTGGGGTCACACAAACATCCTATAGACTCTCTGGAATCACGAAAATTTGCGAAGTTTGTCCGTTTGACCAAAAAGTCAAAGAAAGACCAAAAGGAACCAAACTTTCTTCTAACAAAAACAACAACAAATAACCAATTCATATGGCCATCCTTTGAAGCTTTGGGAAGAGCTTGGGGTCAAACAAACATCCTCTAGGCCTCATGAACCACAAAAATTTGATAAGTGTCCATTTGACCAAAAAGTCAAAGATAGGTCAAAAGGGAGCAAACTTTTGTCTAAAAGAAACAATAAGGAATAACCAAGACATATTGTCATCCATTGAAGATTTGGGGACAGCTTGGGGTCATAGAAACATCCTCTAGGCTTCTCAAATCACAAAAACCTGCTAAGTTTGTCTGATTGACAAAAAAGTCAAAGATAGGCCAAAAAGGACTAAACTTTCGCTTAAGAGAAATAACAATGAATAATAATATCAAAAAGCCATCCATTGAAGCTTTGGAGAGAGCTGGGGTCAAACAAACATCTTCTAGGCCTGTCGAATCACGAAAACTTGCTAAGTTTGTCTGTTTGACAAAAATGTCAAAGATAGACAAAAGGAACTACACTTTCATCTAACTGAAACGACAACGAATTTGCAAGACATATTATCATCCCTTGAAGCTTTGGGGAGAGCTTGGGGTCATACAAACATCCTCTTGGCCTCTCGAACTACAAAAACTCATTACGTTTGTCCGATTCACCAAAAGTCAAAGATAGGCCAAAAGGAAGCCAAAGTTTCGTCTAAGAGAGACAACAACAAATAACAAAGACATATTGCCATCCTTTGAAGCTTTGGGGGAGCTTGGGGTCACACAAACATCCTCTAGGCCTCTCGAATCACAAAAACTTGCTAAGTTTGTCCGTTAGACCAAAAAGTCAAAGATAGGCCAAAAGGAACTAAACTTTTGTTTAAGAGAAACAACAACGAATAACCAAGATATATTGCCATCCCTTGAAGCTTTGGTAGAGCTTGGGGTCAAACAAACATCCTCTAGGTCTCATGAATCACGAAAATTTGCTAAGTTTTTTCGTTGGATCAAAAAGTCAAAGATAGGCCAGAAGGAAGCAAAACTTTCATCTAAGAGAAACAACAACGAATAACCAAGACTTATAGCCATCCCTTGAAGCTTTGGGGAGAGCTTGTGGTCACACAAACATCTTGTAGGCCTTACGAATCATGAAAACTTGTTAAGTTTGTCCGTTTGACCTAAAAGTCAAAGATAAGCCAAAAGGAAGTAAACTTTAGTCTAAGAGAAGTAACAACGAATAACCAAGACATATTGCCATGCCTTGACGCATTTGGGAGAGCTAGGGGTCACACAAATATCCTCTAAGCCTCTGAAATCACGAAAACCAGGTAACTTTGTCTGTTTGACCAAAAAGTTAAAGATAGGCCAAAAGGAACTAAACTTTCGTCTAAGTGAAACAACAACAAATAACCAAGACTTATTGCAATCGCTTAAAGCTTTAGGGAGAGCTTGGGGTCACAAAACATCCTCTAGACCTCCCGAATCACAAAAACTCGCTATGTTTGTCCGTTTGACCCAAAAGCTAATGCTAGACCAAAAGGAACCAAACTTTTGTCTAAGAGAAACAACAACGAATAACCAAGACATATTCTCATTCCTTGAAGCTTTAGGGAGAGCTTGGGGTCACACAAACATCCTCTTGGCCTCTGAAATCATGAAAACTTAGCAACAAGTATTCATGATTCGAGAGGCTTAGAAGATGTTTGTGTGACCCCAAGCTCTCCCCACAGTTTCAAGGGATGGCAATATGTCATGGTTATTCGTTGTTATTTCTCTTAGGCGAAAGTTTGGTACCTTTTGGTCTATCTTTGACTTTTTGGTCAAACAGACAAACTTAGCAAGTTTTCGTGATTTGAGAGGGCTAGAGAATGTTTTTGAGACCCCAAGCTCTCCCCAAAGCCTAAACAGATGGCAATATGTCATGGTTATTCGTTGTTGTTTCTCTTAGGCGAAAGTTTGGTACCTTGTGGTCTATCTTTGGCTTTTTAGTCAAACAGACAAACTTAGCAAGTTTTCATGATTCAGAGGGCTAGAGGATGTTTGTGAGATGCCAAGCTCTCCCCAAACTTTGAAGGGATGGCAATATGCCTTGGTTATTTGTTGTTGTTTCTCTTCGACGAAAGTTTAGTTCCTTTTTGCCTATCTTTGACTTTTTGGTCAAATGGACAATCTTAACGAGTTTTCGTGATTTGAGAGGCCTAGAGGATGTTTTATATAACCCAAACTCTGCCTAAAGCTTCAAGGGATGGCAATATGTCTTGCTTATTCGTTGCTGTTTCTCTTAGACGAAAGGTTGATTCCATTTGGATTATCTTTGGCTTTTTTTGTCAAACGGACAAACTTAGCAGGTTTTCGTGATTCAAGAATGCTTATAGGATGTTTGTATGACCCCAAGCTCTCCCCAAAGCTCCGAGGGATGGCAATATGTCTTGCTTATTCGTTGCAGTTTCTCTTAGACGAAAGGTTGATTCCATTTGGATTATCTTTGGCTTTTTTGTCAAACGGACAAACTTAGCAGGTTTTTCGTGATTCAAGATGCTTATAGGATGTTTGTATGACCCCAAGCTCTCCCCAAAGCTCCAAGGGATGACAATATGTCTTGGATATTTGTTGTTGTTTCTCTTAGATGAAAGTTTAGTTCCTTTTGCTCTATCTTCCACTTTCTGCTCAAGCGGACAAATGTAACGACTTTTCGCCTTTTGAGAGGCCTAGAGGACGTTTGTGGGACCCCAGGCTCAACCCAAACCTTCAAGGGATGAGAATATGTCTTGGTTTTTCGTTGTTGTTTCTCTTAGACGAAAGCTTACTTTCTTTTGGTCTATCTTGGACTTTTTGATTAAACGACAAACTTTGCAAGTTTTCATGATTCCAGAGGCCTAAATGATATTTGTGTGACCCAAAGCTCTCCCCAAAGTATCAAGGGATGGCTGTATGTCTTGGTTATTCACTGTTATTTCTCTTAGATAAAAGTTTAGTTCCATTTGGCCTATCCTTGACTTTTTGGTCAAACAGACAAGCGTAGCAAGTTTTCGTGATTTCAGAAGCCTAGAGGATGTTTGTTCGTCCCCAAGATCACCCCAAAGTTTCAACAGACGGCTTTATGTTGTGGTTATTCGTTGTTGTTTCTCTTAGATAAAAGTGTAGTTCTTTTTTATCTATCTTTGACTTTTTAGTTAAACTTAGCAAGTTTTCGTGTGTGTGACCCGAGCTCCCCACAAAGCTTCATGGGATGAGAATATGTATCAGATATTTGTTGTTTTTTCTCCCAGATGAAAGTTTGCTTCCTCTTGATCTATCTTTTGACTTTTTGGACAAATAGACAAGCTTAGCAACTTATCATGGTTCGAAAGGCCTAGAAAATGTTTGTATGACCCCAAGCTCTCCCCAAAGCTTTAAGGGATGGTAAAATGTCTTGGTTATTCGATGTTGTTTCTCTTAGACGAAAGTTTGGTTTCTTTCGGCCTTTCTTTCTCTTTTTGCTCAAATGGTTGCACTTAACGTCTTTTCATGATTCGACAGGCTTAGAATATGTTTCTGTGACCCCAAGCACTCCCCAAACGTTCAAGGGATGGCAATATGTCTTGGTTCTTCATTGTTGTTTCCGTTACATGAAAGCTTGGTTCCTTTTCGCCTATCTTTGACTTTTTGGTCAAACAGACAAAACTTAGTGAGTTATCGAGATTCGAGAGGCCTAGAGGATGTTTGTGTGACCCCAAGCACTCCCAAAAGCTTCCAAGGATGTGAGTATGTCTTGGATATTCGTTGTTTTTTTTTTATGCGAAAAGTTTGGTTCCTTTTAGTTTATCTTTGACTTTTTTGTCAAACGAACAAACTTATTGAGTTTTTGTCATTTGAGAGGCTTAGAGGATATTTGTGTGACCTGATGGTCTCCCCAAAGCTTAAAGGAATGAGAATTTGTCTTGGATATTCGTTGTTATTTCTCTTAAAATGAAAGTTTAGTTCCTTTTAGTCATTGACTTTTTAGTCAAGTGGACAAATGTAGTGACTTTCTGTCATTCGAGAGGCCTATAGGTCATTTCTTGGACCCCAAGTGATGAGGACTTCATGGGAGAAGCCCAAGTCCAGAAAGAAGTCCAAGATCCAATACAAGGTCTAGGAGGGCCCATGACGAGAGCAAGAGCTAAAAGGGCCCAAGAAGAACTTAAAAAGATGGTGAATAACTTATTAGAGGCCCAACATCAGATTGAAGCCCAATACGTGGAGCCTAGGATTTACGCATGCATAGCCCACTTGGAATGAAAGGAGAAGGGCCAAAAAAATATATTTTGTCCACGGCAGGATTAGAACCCAGGCACTTGTAGCTGAATATGTCTCCTTAACCACTAGAACATATCAGTGATGCTTATGCTATGGGGTTTTGTATTTATTTTTGTTAAGTCCTAATGGGCAAACCCTAAACTAAGTTGTATTTAAACATTTAGAAATCATGAGGGAGCCAGATTTTTGGGCATATAAGAAAACTGGGTGTTTTGCTCTGCTAGGGTTCTTCCTTGCATCATTTGATCTTATCAAGAATTAATCTTTTCTTGTGGCGATCCTTCTTGGCTTATCAAACTAGGTTTGTGGCGCCATCCTTATCTTTTTCTTTTTCATCAATTTTCGTTTTTTTTTTAGTTCTTCGTTCTAATTTCACAATTTTCCCAATTTTCGTCTTAAATTTCTCGCACTCATATCTCAAGCTATACGTACTCTTTTTCGGTGATTCTTGAGTCTAAATCGTGATTTAGAAAGAGATATTTCACCTCGTTTTGGAATCACTCAATTCCGATTTCTGTATCGTGAGTTATGAAAATTTCCTAAAAACGGACAGAATTAGTTCTTTTCCTTCTTTACTCTTTCTTTCAATTTCACCTTTCCAATTCTATTTGTTCTAGTCCTAATTAGGTCTGAAATCAAGAGGCTTAAGGAAAACCTCATCACCAAGCTCTCCCCAAAGGTTCAAAAGATAAGAATATGTCTTGGTTATTCGTTGTTGTTTCTCTTAGATGAATGTTTGCTTCCTTTTCGTCTATTTTTGACTTTTCGGCCAAATGGACAAACTTAAGGACTTTTTGTGATTGGAGAGGCCAAGAGGATGTTTGTATGACCCCATGCTCTACCCATTGCTTCAAGCGATGAGAATATGACTTGGTTATTCGTTATTGTTTCTCTTCTACGAAAGTTAGGTTCCTTTTGTTCTATCTTTGACTTTTTGGTCAAACGGACAAACTTACCAAGCTTTCCTGATTCGAGAGGCCTAGAAGATGTTTGTGTGACCCCAAACTTTCCCCAATGCTTCAAAGGATGAGAATATGTCTTGGTTATTCGTTGGTTTTTCTCTTAGACGAAAGCTTGGCTCCTTTTGGTCTGTCTTTGTGGTCAAACGGACAGATGTAGCGACTTTTCGTCATCCTAGAGGCCTAGAGGATGTTTGTCGAATCCTAAGCTCTCCCTAAAGCTTCAAGTGATGGCAGTATATCTTGGTTATTCGTTATTGTTTCCCTTACATGAAAGCTTGGTTCCTTTTGGTCTATCTTTGGCTTCATGGTCAAACTGACAAACATGGCAAGTTTTCGCGATTTGAGAGTCCAGGTGTATTTTCGTGTTACCCTAAGCTCCGACCAAAGCTTCGAAAGATCAGAATATGTTTTGGTTATTCGTCGTTGTTTCTCTTAGACGAAAGTTTGGTTCCATTTGGTCTATCTTTGACTTTTTCATCAAACGGACAAATGTAGCGACCTTTTGTAATTCGAAAAGCTTAGAGGACATTTGTGGGACTCCAAGCTCCCCACAAGCTTCAAGAGATGAGAATATGTCTTGCTTATTCGTTATCGTTTCTCTTAGACGAAAGTTTAGTTCAATTTAGATTGTCTTTGACTTTTTGGTCAAACAGACAAACGTAACATGTTTTAGTGATTTGGGAGGCCTAGAGGATGTTTTTGTGACCCCCAAGCTCTCCCTTAAGCTTTCAAGGATGACAATAGGTCATGGTTATTCATTGTTGTTTCTCTAACATGAAAGTTTAGTTCCTTTTGGTCTCTCTTTGACTTTTAGTCAAACAGATAAACTCTGCGAGTTTTCGTGATTCGAGACACCTAGTGTTTGTTTGTGTGACCCCAAGCTCTCCCCAAAGCTTCAAGGGATGAGAAAAAGTCTTGGATATTCATTTTTGTCTCTCTTAGACGAAAGTTTACCTCCTTTTGACCTATATTTGAATTTTTGATCAATCGGACAAATTTAGCAAGTTTTCGTGATTCAAGTGGCCTAGAGGATGTTTGTCGGATCCCAAGTTCTCCCCAAAGCTTCAAGGGGTGAGAATATGTCTTGATTTTTCATTGTTGTTTCTCTTAGACGAAGTTTAATTCCTTTTAGTCTATCTTTGACTTTTTGGACAAACGGACAAATATAGTGACTTTTCGTCATTCGAGAGGCCTAGAGGACATTTGTGGGACCCCAAGATTTCCCCTAAGCTTCAAGGGATGAGAAAATATCTTGGTTATTCGTTGTTGTTTTTCTAAGACGAGAGTTTAGTTTCTTTTGGTCTATCTTTGACTTTTTTGCCAAACGGATAAACTTAGCGAGTTTTCGTGATTTGAGAGGCCTAGACGATGTTTTTGGGACCCCAAGCTCTCCCAAAAGCTTCAAGGGATAAGAATATGTTTTGGATATTCATTGTTGTGTCTCTTAGTCGAAAGTTTCGTTCCTTTTTGCCTTTGACTTTTTGGTTAATCGGACAAACTTAGCAAGTTTTCGTGATTCGAAAGGCCTATAGAATATTTGTGTAACCCCAAGCTCTCCCTAAAGCTTTCAAGGGGTCAGAATATGTCTTGGTTGTTCATTTTTGTTTCTCTTGCACGAAGTTTGGTCATTTTTTGTCTATCTTTGCTTTTTGGACAAACGGACAAATATAGTGACTTTTCCTCATTCGAGAGGCATAGAGGACGTTTGTGGGACCCCAAAATCTCCTCCAAGCTTTAAGGGATGAGAATATGTCTTGGTTATTCGTTGTTGTTCCTCTTAGACAAAAGTTTGGTTCGTTTTGGTCTATCTTTGACTTTTTGATCAAACGAACAAACAAAGCATGGTTTCGTGATTTGAGAAGGCTAGATGATGTTTGTGTGACCCCAAGCTGTCCCCAAAGCTGTCCCCAAAGCTTCAAGGGATGAGAATATGTCATGGTTATTCGTTGTTATTTCTCTAAGACGAAAGTTTGGTTCCTTTTAGTCTATCTTTGACTTTTTAGTCAAATGAATAAACTTAACGAGTTTTTTGTGATTCAAGAGGCCTAGACGATGTGTTTGTGACCCCAAGCCCTCCTCAAAGCTTCCTGGGATGAGAATATGTCTTAGATATTCATTGTTGTGTCTCTTAGACAAAAGTTTGGTTCCTTTTGGGCAATCTTTGACTTTTTGGTCAATCGGATAAACTTAGCAAGTTTTCGTGATTCGAGAGGCCTAGAGGATGTTTGTGGGACTGATGTGAACTGTCGAACTCACTCAAATTAACCAGGCTTATAAAGAAATTTGTAATATAGGACAACCTGAATCGTCTCTCAAGGAATTTTGCCTAGGACTAAATCACTCAATTGAAAAAAAAATAAAATAAACAGGGGGGGTTTAATTCGATCGAAATTAAAGCAAGATATAAAACGAAATTAGAGCAAGAGATAAAACGAAATTAACAAATTAAAAGCAATCAACCAACCCAGAATTGAGGTTTCAAGGACATCCGTCACTGGGCAAAGAATTACTGAATTTCGTGGTTGACCCTAAATAAATCGGAATCCCTGCATTCATATAGGATTCCTCTCTACTAGACAATCACCTAGCATTTAATCAAACCCTTGGTGCGTTCACTCATGCCATCGCACAGTGTTCACTTCAACCTGTTTTGATTTTAAATCCCTTGGGTTAATCAACCTAAATATTAAATCTAACATTTAATCCCTTCCCCTGGATGATCAAAATACAGAAATCATAGACAAACCTCATCCACTCAGATTCAACGTACACAATCGTGTTGCTCAATTCGAGTAAAAGGGAGAAGAGAAACGGATCCAGTTCATGGAGAGCACGGGTCCTCTGGATTCAACAACAGAAACCTCAACTCATGAGTTGATTGAATGGAAAGTTAGCCTACCATGGCTGTGCACAAACAGAAAACGAAAAAGAAAGAAAAAGAAGAACAAGATGAACAGAAGAGATAAGAGAGGCATTAGATCTAAAATTTCACAAAATGTAAAAGCTGCTGTTCGTGTTGCCCTAATATGCTATTTAAAGCTAAAACTAAACAGGTCAGGGGCTCCAAAACTGGCCTAAATTAAAACATAACTAATGGCTTTGGTCCCATGTAATTTGGGCTCCTAATTACAAAGTTAAGCCCAATTAACTAAACATAGCTCCAGAATTCCGTGACTGACTTTGGCTCCAGTTTTGACTATCTTCTTGTCCGAATTTAGCCTTCAAGCCTAATACCATTTGCAGCTCTTTGAGTTATGTGCAAAACGAAACAAGAATGAGGTTAATCGGATACCTAGAACAAAAGTTATGATCAAAATACTGGAACAATGTAAATCTGGAAAATTAATACGAAAGTAAATTAAATCCAATTAAAACCCCAAAGTTCAATTTAGACCAAAAACCATTAATTACACACTAAACAGCCCTAAAATCATTAATCAAATGCAACAATTAAGTGTGATAAAATTCAATTATCAAATGCCCCCACACTTATCCTTTTGCACTCCTGGGCAAAGTTAAAAACTCAAAACAAAAACTAAAGAAATAATAAAATAAAGATAAAGACTAAAAGATAAACCACTCCTTTCTAACAATTGTAAAGAATGTAAAACTTCAAAAGATCAACCAATCATGATAGAAATTTCCTCATCTCAAATTATAAAACATGGCAATCTCAATTGATTATGCTAATCACGCAAAATGGCCTCTCAAGGTATGCTCTCAATCAATCTCTCAAGTGTATAGGGTAGCAAGTGTATCACTCAAATTCCACTCAAGAAAATTGTCCTTCCATAAGCTTGCTCAAATTCTACTTCTTCAATACTCAAAACACATGCATGCACAAATCCAGAGGACTTATTATTCAAGGTTGTAATGGGGCTATGATGAAGGTATGGACAAGTTTGGAAATGAAGGGCTAAGCGCCCAAGAAATTTAAAAAAGCATTAGTCAAGAAACACAAAGGTTTGCTCAAAACCAACTAAATGATGAAATACACTTTTACAAACAAATCGCCTCTTTCAACAAAACTCATTTCCTTTCCCAAAACTCAATAAAGGGTAAAGGATAGTGATCCTTGCGGGTGGCCTGGTTGAGCTTCCGATAGTCTATGCAGACTCTCCAGCTGTTATGAGTTCTTGTGGGAATTAGCTCATTTTTCTGGTTGGCCACTAAAGTCACTCCAAACTTTTTAGGCACTATCTGAACTGGGCTGACCCACTGGCTGTCAGAGATGGGGTAGATAATGCCAGCTTGCAGGATCTTAGTCACTTCCTTCTTCACCACATCCAGAATAAGGGAATTCACGCGCCTCTGAGGTTGCCTCACTGGCTTAGCACCCTCTTCCAATGAAATTCAATGCATGCACATGGAAGGGCTAATGCCAATAATGTCAGCTAAAGTCCACCCAATCGCCTTCTTATTTTCCTTCAATAATCTCAGCAGCTGCTCCTCTTGTTCAGGTAGAAGGTTTCTTGCCACAATGACTGGCAGCTGCTCATTCTCCTCCAGGAAGGCATATTTTAAGTGATCACGCAAAGATTTTAGCTCCAACTTAGGCGGCTGCTCAGTAGAGGGGAGAAGCTTAGAGGGTTGCACCAATTCTGCAGCATGTACATCAGTTGAACTTGTAGTGCTTGAAAATAAATTAAAGGAAGCAGAACTTTGCCTGGACTGCACAATGTTCACATCAGAATTAACATCACCAGGCAAGTCAAAATCACCACTTCAATCAGAATCACCATCACTATGTAGTTCATCACAAAAACTCGAAAAGTATGAAAATTCAGTGCAAACAGGGCACCATTCATTATCAGTACAACCACAAACAACAGCGTCATTAACAGATGCAAAATCTGGATAATCAACACACAATTCAGCATAAACATCATCAACCACATCATCAATCACATCAATGCACAGAACTGAATGCTCTTCCCTAGGATGTTTCATGGCATCAAAGATATTAAAATGCACAATACTATCACCAAATTCCATGGAAAGAGTACCATAATGCACATCTATCTTAGTCTTAGCTGTTTTCAAGAAAGGCCTCCCGAGAATAATAGGGGGTCCACTGCTAGGAGACTCACCTTCCATCTCTAAAATGTAAAAATCAGCAGGGAATATTAATTCATTTACTCTAACTAAAACATCCTCAATTAGACCAGCAGGGTGAGCATTACTCATATTAGCTAACTGGATAACAACACCAGTAGCACGCAAAGGACCGAGACCAAGAGAATTATAAATAGATTCAGGCATAACATTTATGGAAGCACCTAAGTCTAACATGCAATCATCAAATTTACAATTTTCAATTATGTAAGGAATAGTAAACGTCCCTGGATCTTTGCACTTCTTAGGCATGGGCTAGATGAGTGCTGACACATTCTGGCTCAAGCTCACTCGCTCATTCCCCTTCAGTCGCCTCTTGTTGGTACATAACTCCTTCATAAATTGGCATATTTGGGAATCTGCTTGATCGCATCTACGAGAGGGATGTTCACTTCAACTTTTCTGAATGTCTCTAGGATCTCCTTCTCTTTGTGCTTTCTCTGCTAACTTTTTAGATTGAAGGGCTCTCTGAGGGAAAGGTAGAGGGATGGGGGTTTCAGACTCATCATTGTCTTGCTTCAATGTTTCACTTTTCTTAGCATCAACCTTCTCCTTTTCTGGGGTTGGTTCAGCATCAACTGCAGCTTGCTTAGGCTCTTCTAGTTGCTTGCCAGACCTTAGGGATATAGCACTGACATTCCCCTTCGGATTGGGAATTGTCTGTGAAGGAAGAGAGTTGTTAGATCCCTGGGGTTAGAGCTGGTTCAGTGATGTTGCTAACTGCCCAATCTGAGTTTGCAAATTCTGAATGGAAGATTCAATTTCTCTGCTGGAATTGCAAACTATTCGTTGCAAGCTGCTTCATCAAATCTTCTAGTAAAGGACTACTACTGGTCTGCTGTTGCGCTGGTGGCTACTGTTGCACTAGCTGTGGAGGTGCAGACTGTTGGAAATTCTGTTTGTGCTGTGGAAACTGCCTACGTTGGTATTTTGTGTAAAATTCTGCTGGTTCTGGTTCTGGTTCCACCTTAAGTTTCGATGATCTCTCCAGCCAGGATTATAAGTGTTTGAAAATGGATTGTGTTGCTGCTGATACTGTGGCTTTCCAGGAAAGACTCCTGCTGCAGCTACTGATTGGTCTGGAGAGGTGTTCTCTTGCAGAGTTGGGCAAGCATCAGCGGGGTGGAGTGGATCAGAACAGATACCACATGGTCTGCTTATCTGTGGAGTGGGAGACTGCACTGTTTGTGTCACTGCCAATTGCCTTACTAATGAGGTCAATTAATCTAGTCTATTTTCCAATCTCTGGTGGTCTGCACTGGACACTACTGCTGGTTTCTGGGCACGGTGATATTGGACTGGGGGCGCTTGGATTGAGAACACCCCACTGCTGGTTGCTCTAGTGCCAAATTGTTGGGAATTAGCTGTCATGTTTGCTATCAATTCTCTGGCCGCAGCAGGTGTCTTATCAACTAAAGCTCCACCACTGGCTGCATCCACCGTATTTTCTGTCCATGGGTAACAAGCCTTCATAGAAATATACTATTAGCAATTGATCAGATATCTGGTGGTGTGGACAGCTTGCACATAGCCTCTTAAACCTCTCCCAGTATTCATGCAAATTCTCTCCATTTGCTTGCCTTATGCCACATATCTCCTTTCTGATTACAGTGGCTCTTGAGGCTGGGAAAAACTTCTCTAGAAATAATCTCTTCATGTCGTTCCAGCTTCCAATGGATGAGGGTTGAAGGTAGTACAGCTAGTCCTTAGCTCCTCCATCTAGAGAGAAAGGAAAAGCTCTCAATTTAATCTGCTCTTCATCAATTCCTTGTAGTTTCATTATGCTGTAAGGTTACATGGAACTCCTTCAAATGCTTATGTGGATCCTCACTTGTAAGACCATGAAACTTGGGAAGCAAATGGATAAGACCAGATTTAAGCTCAAAGTCAGCATCAAGATCAGGATATTGGATGCACAAAGGTCGATAGTTAACGTCAGGTGCACCCAATTCCTTTAAAGTTCTATTATCCATGCTCTCAGAATTAATGAAACTACCACTAGAATAAGTAAAATCTATACTATTAGAAGAACTAGGAAAACTAACAGATGGAACAGAATCAGAATGCTCAATATGCTCAATATGCTCAGACTCAGGATCAAGTTCAGTAACAATCCTATGACTTAGCCTAGAAGCCCTTCTAGCAACATGCAATGTTCTCTCTATCTCAGGATCAAAAGCAAACAGGTCATGTGCATTGCCACTACTCCTAGTCATACAGCATAAGGCATAACAGGTAAAAACACTAACAACATTCAAAATATGTAAACTACACTAAGAAATTAGCCAAAATAAAGTCAGAAACACTATCAAATGAATTTTAAAAATTATGGGACTACCACAGTAAAATTCTAAAATGTATTTTTGATTTTCTGTAATTTTTTTGGTGATTTTTAAAAATCACAAAAAAAAAATTGAAAAAAGTGGTCTAAACGATGGAATTTGGCAAGAAAACTCATACGAGATGAAGGAATTTCAAGATTTTGACCCCAGATTAACCCCAACGGGGTTAGTTTTGCTCAAGATGGTGGATAAACTTTGGATACCAAGCCTCAGCACCTAACCCACAGGTTAGCCCAATTATGCGACACTTTCGACACTACTAAGCTACTCTACTCTACTCAAGTGTCAGAACAAGGAACAAAATGAAACGCAACTACTCTAATCTAATCTATTGTTAATATGTAATAATTGAGATCAAAAAGAACAATGCAAAAATTTCCCGGCAAAGGCGCCAAAATTTGACGTGAACTGTCGAACTCACATAAATTAACCAGGCTTATAAAGAAATTTGTAATATAGGACAACCTGAATCGTCTCCCAAGGAATTTTGCATAGGACTAAATCACTCAATTGAAAATAAAACAACAAACAGGGAGGGGTTTAATTCGATTGAAATTAAAGCAAGATATAAAACGAAATTAGAGTAAGAGATAAAACGAAATTCACAAATTAAAAGCAATCAACGAACCCAGAATTGAGGTTTCAATGACATCGTCACTGGACAAAGAATTACTGAATTTCGTGGTTGACCCTAAATAAATCGGAATCCCTGCATTCATATAGGAACCTTCTCTACTAGACAATCACCTAGCATTTAATCAAACCCTTGGTGCGTTCACTCACGCCATCGCACAGTGTTCACTTCAACCTGTTTTGATTTTAAATCCCTTTGGTTAATCAACCTAAATATTAAATCTAATATTTAATCCCTTCCCCTGGATGATCAAAATACAGAAATCATAGACAAACCTCATCCACTCAGATTCAACGTACACAATCGTGTTGCTCAATTCGAGTAAAAGGAGAAGAGAAACGGATCCAGTTCATGGAGAGCACGGGTCCTCTGGATTCAAAAAACAGAAATCTCAACTCATGGGTTGATTGAATGGAAAGTTAGCCTACCATGGCTGTACACAAACAGAAAACAAAAAAGAAAGAAAAAGAAGAACAAGATGAATAGAAGAGAGAAGAGAAGAGAGGCGTTAGATCTGAAATTTCACAAAATGTAAAAGCTGCTGTTCGTGTTGCCCTAATATGCTATTTAAACCTAAAACTAAACAGGTCAGGGGCTCCAAAACTGGCCTAAATTAAAAACATAACTAATGGCTTTGGTCCCATGTAATTTGGGCTCCTAATTATAAAGTTAAGCCCAATTAACTAAACATAACTCCAGAATTCCGTGACTGACTTTGGCTCCAGTTTTGACAACCTTCTTGTCCGAATTTAGCCTTCAAGCCTCTAATACCATTTGCAGTTCTTTGAGTTATCTGCAAAACAAAACAAGAATGAGGTTAATCGGATACCTAGAACAAAAGTTATGATCAAAATACTGGAACAATGTAAATATGAAAAATTAACACGAGAATAAATTAAATCCAATTAAAACCCCAAAGTCCAATTTAGACCAAAAACCATTAATTACACACTAAACAGCCCTAAAATCATTAATCAAATGCAACAATTAAGTGTAATAAAATTCAATTATCAGGGACCCCAAGGTCTTTCCAAAGCTTCAAGAGATGAGAATATGTCTTGATTATTCGTTGTTATTTCTTTTTAACGAAAGTTTAGTTTTTTTTGGTCTGTCTTTGACTTTTTAGTCACATGTTTTCGTGATTCGAGAAGCTTAGATGATGTTTGTGTGACGCCAACCTGTCCCCAAAGCTTCAAGGGATGAGAATATGTCATGGTTATTCGTTGTTGTTTCTCTGAGATGAAAGTTTAGTTCCATTTAGTCTATCTTTGACTTTTTAGTCAAATGAATAAACTTAGCGAGTTTTTGTGATTCGTGAAGTCTAGACGATGTGTTTGTGACCCCAAGCACTCCCCAAAGCTTCATGGGATGAGAATATGTCTTGGATATTCATTATTGTGTCTCTTAGACGAAAGTTTGGTTCCTTTTGGCCAATCTTTGACTTTTTTGGTCAATCGGATAAACTTAGCAAGTTTTCGTGATTCCAGAGGCCTAGAGAATGTTTGTGGGTCCCCAAGGTCTCTCCAAAGCTTCAAGGGATAAGAATATGTTTTGGTTATTCGTTGTTATTTCTTTTTAACGAAAGTTTAGTTCCTTTTGGTCTGTCTTTGACTTTTTAGTCAAATGGGACAAACATAGCATGTTTTCGTGATTCGAGAAGCCTAGATGATATTTGTGTGACCCCAACCTATCCCCAAAGCTTCAAGGGATGAGAATATGTCTTGGATATTCATTTTTGTGTCTCTTAAACGAAAGTTTGGGTCCTCTTTGCTTATCTTTGACTTTTTGGTCAAACGGATAAATGTAGTGACCTTTCATCAGTTGAGAGGCTAGGAGGACATTTGTGTGACTCCAAGCTCTACCCAAAGCTTCAAGGGATGAGAGTATGTCATGGTAATTCGTTGTTGTTTCTCTTCAACGAAAGATTGATTCCTTTTAGTCTATCTCTGACTTTTTAGTCAATCGGATAAACTTAGCAAATTTTCGTGATTTGAGATACCAAGAGAATGTTTGTGGGTCTCCAAGGTCTCTCCAAAGCTTCAAAGGGGGAGAATATGTCTTGGTTATTCATTGTTGTTTCTCTTACATGAAATTTGGTTATTTTTTGTCTATCTTTGCTTTTTGGACAAACGAACAAATATAGTGACTTTTCCTCATTTCGAGAGGCATAGAGGACGTTTGTGGGTCCCCAAAATCTCCCCAAGCTTCAAGGGATGAGAATATGTCTTGGTTATTTGTTGTTGTTTCTCTTAGACAAAAGTTTGGTTCCTTTTGGTCTATCTTTGACTTTTTGATCAAACGGACAAACATAGCATGTTTTCGTGATTTGAGAAAGCTAGATGATGTTTGTGTGACCCCAACCTGTCCCCAGAACTTCAAGGGACGAGAATATGTCATGGTTATTTGTTGTTGTTTCATTGAGACGAAAGTTTAGTTCCTTTTGATCAATCTTTGACTTTTTAGTCAAACGGATAAATTTAGTAAGTTTTCGTGATTCGAGAGGCCTAGAGGATGTTTGTGTGTCCCCAAGCTCTCCCCCAAAGCTTCAAGGGATGAGAATATGTCTTGGATATTCATTTTTGTGTCTGTTAGACGAAAGTTTGGTTCCTCTTGGCTTATCTTTGACTTTTTGGTCAATCGGACAAACTTACCAAGTTTTCGTGCTTTCAGAAGCCTTAGTGATGTTTGTGGGACCCCAAGCCCTCCCCAATGCTTCAAGGAATAAGAATATGCCTTGGTTAATCGTTGTTGTTCCTCCTAGATGAAAGTTTGGTTCCTTTTGGTCTGTCTTTGGCTTTTTGGTCAATGGACAAATGTATCGACTTTTCGTCATTTGAGAGTCCTAGAGGATGTTTATGGGAACCCAAACTCTCCCCAAACCTTCAAGGAATGAGAACATGTCTTGGTCATTCTTTGTTGTATCTCTTCAATGTAAGTTTGGTTGCTTTTGGCATATCTTTGACTTTTTAGTTAGTCGAATAAACTTTGCGAGTTTTCGTGATTTGAGAGGCCTAGAGAACATTTGAGGGATCCCAAACACTCTCCAAAGCTTCAAGGGATGATAATATGTCATGGTTATTTGTTGTTGTTTCTCTTATACGAAAGTTTAGTTCCTTTAGGTCTTTCTTTGACTGTTTGACTAAACAGACTAACTTAGTGAGTTTTCATGATTCGAGAGGCCTAGAGGATGTTTGTGTGACCCCAAGCTCTTCCTAAAGCTTCAAGGGATGAGAATATGTTTCGGATATTCATTGTTGTTTCTCTTAGATGAAAGTTTGGTTCCTTATGGCCTATCTTTGACTTTTTGGGGAAATGTACAAATGTAGCAACCTTTCATCATTCAAGAGGCCTAGAAGTTGTTTGTGTGACCCCAAGCTCTCCCCAAAGCTTCAAGGGATGAGAATATGTTTTGGATATTCGTTGTTATTTATCTTAGACGAATGTTTGGTTCCTCTTGGCCTATCTTTGACTTTTTGGTCAACAGGACAAACATAGCGAGTGTTCATGATTCAAGAGGCCTAGACGACAATTGTGGGACTCCAAGCTCTGCCCAAAGCTTCAAGGGATGAAAATATGTGTTGGTTGTTCATTGTTGTTTCGCTTAGACGAAAGTGTGTTTCCTTTTGGTCTATTTTTGACTTTTTGACCAAACGGACAAATATAGCAACTTTTCGTCATTCAAGAGGTCTAGAGGATGTTTGTGGGACCCCAAGCTCACCCCAAAGCTTCAAGGGATGAGAATATGCCTTAGTTACTCGTTGTTGTTTCTCTTAGAGAAAGTTTGGTTCCTTTTGGTCTATTTTTGACTTTTTGGTTAAAAGGACATATGTAGCAACTTTACATCATTCGAGAGGCCTAGAGGACATTTGTGGGAACCCCAAGCTCTCCCCAAAGCTTCAAGGAGTGAGAATATGTCTTGGTTGGTTCCACGGTGTATCTTTCACTTTTTAGTCAAATGGACAAATTTAGAAAGTTTTTTGTGATTTGAGAGGCTTAGAAAGTGTTTTGTGTGACCCTAGGCTCTCTCCAAAGCTTCAAGGGATGAGAATATATCTTTGTTATTCATTATTGTTTCTCTTAGGTGAAAGTTTAGTTCCTTTCGGTCTATCTTTGACTTTGTTGTCAATTGGACAAACTTAATGTCCTTTTATGATTCGAGAGGCTTAGAGGACGTTTGTGGTACCCCAAGCTCTCCCTAAAGTTTCAGGGAATGGAAGTATGCCTTGGTTATCCGTTGTTGCTTTCATTTGATGAAAGTTTGGTTCTTTTTAAACTACCTTTGACTTTGTGGTCAAATGGACATATGTAACAACTTTTCGTCATTTGAGAGGCCTCGAGGACATTTGTGGGACCCTAAGCTCTCCCCAAAGCTTCGAGGAAAGAGAATATGTCTTGATTATTTGTTGTTGCTTCAATTAGACAAAAGTTCAGTTCTTTTAGTCTACATTTGACTTTTTGGTCAAACAGACAAATGTATCAACTTTTCATCATTCGAGAGGCCTAGAAGGCATTTGTGTGACCCCAAGCTCTCCCCAAAGCTTCAAAGGGATGAGACTATGTCTTGGTTCCTTTTGGCCTATATTTGACTTTTCTATCAACCGGACAAACTTAGCAAGTTTTTTCGTGATTCGAAAGGCCTAGAGGATGTTTGTGCAACCCCAAGCTTGCCCCAAAGCATCAAGGGATGAGAATATGTTTTGTTTATTTGTTGTTGTTTCTCTTAGACGAAAGTTTGGTTCTTTTTGGTCGACCTTTGACTTGTGGCCAATGGGACAAACTTAGCATGTTTTTCAAATTCGAGAGGCCTAGAAGACGTTTGTGAGACCCCAAACTCTCCCGAAAGCTTCAAGGGATGAGAATATGTCGTGGTTATTCGTTATTGTTTCTCTTAGGCGAAAGATTGGTTTCTTTTGGGCCTATCTGATGTGAAAACCGTTAAGGTACAGAACCGTTCTAAGCTTGTTTCTCCAAGCTTCAAAGATTGTTTCTCTTCAACGAACTTAGTACACAACCGTTCTACAACTAGATTTTGGATGGAAAAACCTTGACCCGTTACCTATGCAGAGGTAAAAATCTTGGTATGTTGAAGACATCATAAACGGTGGTGGAAATTCCGTTTGACAAGTCGAATTATGAACGTCACGGAATGATTCCGATAAGTTCAAAAAGTTCTTCAATGAACCCAAGAGAACTCTCAATTTTCGTGCATCAAAACTAAGTTGTGTTTTTCATTCATGTACGCATTTAAATAGGTTGATTACAATACCATCAGAATTAAACACACCTAAAAGAAAAAGGAAAGTTTACAAAATATCCGATTACACTCTTAAAACAAATCAATTAGACCTAACAAATAAAGGAAAGTATCTTCTTAAATCAACCAGTTCTAACAAATAAATGAAAGTATCTTATTAAATCAATCAGCCCTAACAAATAAAAGGAAAGTTTATAAAAAGATACTTGGCAGTGAACTAAGCTCAAAATGCGTCCAAATTCAGCCCCCAAATCATACAGATTTGCTGCTGTAATTAGCCCCCAAACTATACAGATTTGCTGCTGTAATTAGCCCTCAAATCATGCAGATTTGCTACTGTAATTAGTCCCCAAATCATGCAGATTTGCTGCTGCAATTAGGTTGAGTTTGAATCACATTGATGCTTCTTTGTTGAAAACATGGGCTATGCTCAATGGGCCGTAAATTTGATTGAAACCAGCTTTCTTGAATCAGCCCGTTGAGTGCTTCCTTGAATTTCTTTGCCCGAGCTCTCTTAATTGGACCAACTGGGACTTGGACCGGATCCATTCAACGTCGTAGTAACTTCATTTGCATCATTCCCCTCCTCTTGAAAAGGATTTATCCTCAAATCATCACCTACATCAAAAGGAGTCAAATCAGTGACATTAAATGTAGCACTAACATTGTACACACCCGGTAAATCCAGCTTGTAGGCATTGTCATTGATACGCTCGATGACTTGGAAAGGACCAACTCCCCACTCCTGTCGGAAGTAGTTTGGAACAACTTTGGACAGGAAATCTATCTTTCCACATGTGCAGCCAAACCCATTCTCCATGTTCGAAATCAGCTTATGGCGCCCCTTGTTGGCTTGTTTTGCCTATTGCTCCATTCTCTGTTCGACAATGAGTCTTGCCTTCTCGTGGATCTGTTTAACAAATTTAGCTTTCTTTTTGCCATCTAAATTCACACGCTTAGATAAAGGTAAAGGAGATAAATCCAATGAAGTCAAGGGATTAAATCCATACACAATTTTAAAAGGTGAAAATTTAGTAGTATAATGAACAGTATGATTGTAAGCAAACTCGACATGTGGCAAACACTCCTCCCATGTTTTGATATTTTTCCTAATGATAGCCCTCAACAAAGTTGACAAAGTCATATTTACTACTTTGGTTTGACCATCAGTTTGTGGTGACACGTAGTAGAAAACAATAGCTTAGTTCCTAACTTGCACCACAAAGTCTTCCAAAAGTAACTCAAGAACTTAGCATCTCTATCCGAACAATTGTGCTAGGCATACCATGTAATCTCACAATCTCCATAAAGAACAAATCAGCAACATGTGAAGCATCATCCGTTTTGTAACATGGAATAAAATGTGTCATCTTAAAAAATCTATCCACAACCACAGATATTGAATCTCTTCCCTGTTTAGACATAGGCAAACCTAATACAAAATCCATCTAAATATCAATCCAGGGTTCACTAGGAATTGGCAAAGGAGTATACAAACCATTGGGCTGCACTCTGGACTTAGCTTGCCTACACGTGACAAATCTACTACAAATCCTCTCGACATCTCGTTTCATGTGTGGCCAATAGAAGTGTTCCTGACTTACGGAAGTGGGCATTGGCCACTCTTGGATGGTGCGAATCTTTTCTTTGTCCACCTGTATTCTTTTTGCACCCACAACAAAACCAAGAAACACAAGCTTACTGGTGCAAAAGGTGCACTTCTTAAGGTTAGCAAACAACTTTTCCTTTTTTAACACTTCCAAAACTGATCTTAAGTGTTTGACATGGTCATCTAAGTTTTTGCTATAAATGAGTATATCATCAAAATAGACAACAACAAATCTGCCTATGAAAGCATTTAAGTCATGGTTCATTAATCGCATAAAAGTACTCGGTACATTAGTTAATTCAAATGGCATCACTAACCACTCATGTAAACCATGTTTTGTTTTAAAAGTAATTTTCCATTCATCTCCTTTTTTCATTCTTATTTGATGATAACCACTTTTCAGATCAATCTTGAAAAATACACAAGCATCATGCAGTTTATCTAGCATATCATCTAAGCGAGGAACAGGATGTCGATACTTTTCCGTTATATTGTTGATGGCTCGACAATCAACGGACATTCTCCACGTCCCATCCTTCTTAGGAACTGATGCAAATGAAGTTACGACATTAAAGGATCCGGTCCAGTTCCAGTTGGTCCAGGTATGAGAGCTCGGGCAAAGAAATTCAAGGAATCACTCAACAGGCTGATTCAAGAAATCTGGTCTCAATTAAATTTACGGCCATTGAGCATAGCCCATGTTTTCAACATCCAGCCAGATCAGCTAGTAAAAGATTATTACAACCAATTGGTGGAGGATCTCTGAAATATGCAAACCTAAAGGAAAACTATGAGCAAAGTTTGCCATCCAATGCATCAGAGGTTATGTGTAGAGAGAAACATGCTGGTACGCTATTGTAGCCACAAAGAACTTCAGGATAGCCTAGTCCTCTCTCGTAACCTGTCATGTTCGTTTTAAATCTTTCTCCAAACACACATTCAGTCTCTTTCCTCTTCACGAACTTCTTTCCTACAATGCTTGATGATGGGATTGATTTGCAGGAATCTTCATTTGTGGTTTGTTGCTCCCATCACCAATATGAGCTTCATGTTGAAGATGATAATGGTGAGACGAAAAATGGAAGGAAGGTTTGATATGATCTAGATCTGATGGACTTCTGCCGAGGTTGGAGTTCTAGATCAAAGAATGCACTACTCAGTCACAACCCTACCAAGCTTTATCTGAGTGACTCAAAGTTTGAGATGGATGTGAAAAAAGATCCAGGAAGAGAAAAGGGATAGAAATACTATACACAAAAATTGCTTGTTTTAGTGTATATTTAGCCTTATGTTTAGTGTACTGTAAGTTTGATTATTTACTTCTCAATGAATATTTTTTATCAAGTGTATATTTGATATATAGTTAAAAATGGAGACAAAAAATTCATAGATGAGTATATGTGGAAAATTATATATAAAAGTCATCTATGAATTTTTCGCCTTTGTGTCAAACTGACCCTAAATGATGTATTTGGCTTAATCAAAGAGGTTTGTGTTTGTGTTATACAATTATTTTTTTTTAATTTATTGGTGAAAAGTGTCATATAAACTTTAAGAAGTATCAAACCATGTTGCTGTATATGCCTTCATTATTCAACGTGTTGGCAAAGGGGTCAAAATAAAGGAAACACAAATCCTTGACGTGCATCGATCGATCTTTTCATTCTAGTATAGTTTAAACATTCATTAAGTTGATGGTCTACTTTTGCTTAAAAATCCTAGGGACGTGTCTGTTATTTTTTATATCAAAAGAAATAGCAATTTGATCTCAATATAGCACGAAGGAGTTATAAATAATGTGGCAATGAGAAGGATTTCACGATGAGGAAAATCGGTAAATATAATTAGAATCTAATGAAATAGTAAATTCATCCTAAAAATGACATTTATCACTTTCAGCATATCAAGTGATCTGATAGAATTTTAAGTTATAAACAAATGTCTGTATTTTCAAATTTCTTTCATTCTAGATTTTCAATAGATTTAATTTGCGTCTTCAGCTTGAAACACTATCCTATAACCTTGAAATGATATCCATTACAACACATAAGGTACTTAAATTTGCACATCTATGTGTATGGTGTGGAGGAACTTCAATCCATATATTTTGAATTTGACTCCAAACTACATAATATGTCAATCATTATAAAATATAACCAAATGAAATAAATAGATTCAAAAAATTGAAAACAAAAATCAGAAAAAGAATATGACATAAGTTAAATCCCAAAGTTCAAGCACACAAAACCCAACCTATAGTCTCAAACCAATCATATCCAAAATCTAGTTTGACTTGAAATCTATAATCAATGAACAAAAGCACTTTGGTAAATATTATTGTCCCAA